>JAMPIV010021974.1:0-91074 GCA_024509875.1 Oreohelix idahoensis | reverse complement strand
GTATAAACCCAAATAGTGATCTTCCAGGAATCACTGAATAGACAGATATCATCTAGGTATGCTATGACATCTGTGCCGCATCATGCGTACGAATGTAGCAGGGGCGTTCATAAGACCGAAAGGCATGAAATTCCATTGGAATAAACCCCTAGGTGTAGAAAAAGCTGTAAAAGGTTTGGCACGTTCAGTTAGCGGGACTTGCCAATAACCTTTAGACAAATCTAGTTTGGTAAAGAATCTAGAATTAGAAAGTTTATTGAGTAGCTCTTCTAATGAAGGCATAGGTTCAGCATCGAACTTCGTAACTTGGTTCAATTTGCGATAATCTACGCAAATGCGAATGTTATTATCCTTCTTTCGAACAATAACCATAGACGAAGAGTATGCTGAAGTGGATGGTTCAATGATTTCCAAACGTATCATTTCATCCAATTCTTTTTCGACTTGAGACTGGAAATGGATAGGTATTGGATAGGGTCTGACTCTGATAGGATTGTGATCAGTTAGCACAATGTCATGTTCAATGACATGTGTGTGTGTCCCGGGATGTCTGTAAGAACATCCTGAAATGTTTGCAACATCGAAGAAACTTGTCGATGTTCCTCAGCGGAAAGATTTGGAGAAACGGTCACGTTTTTCCAAGATTCCGTAGAATAAAGTGGGACCATAGAAAGAGGAAGATTGACATCAGAAAAAGTAGTTTCCTCATCCTGTATAACTGACAGAGATGAGTACTGACCATGAGGTACTTGAGAATTGTCCGTAGCCTGGAAAATAGGCTGCAAATAGTCAGGTCTTTCATAAAATTCCGTGAGCATATTTATGTGGAAAGTTTTATGCTTTCCATCAATATCGACAACATAGTCGACATCAGAAATTTTGGAGACTATTGCATATGGACCTTTCCATGCAATTAGAAGTCTGTTCTCCCTTGAAGGAAGTAGAACGAGAGCTTTGTCACCTGGACAAAGTTGTCGTAGACATCTATTCTTATTTGCAAACTGCCTTGCCTTTTCTTTAGCAAATTCGGAAGATGAAGTTGCTAGTTTGCATGCCTCGATGATCTTTTGCCTAAGAGCAATGACGTACTCATAAGAAGATTGAGTCTCATCGCTAATATTATCGGCAGTGATTAGATCGTGAAGTAAAGACATAGGGCCGCGCGGTTGCGCGCCAAAGACAAGTTCAAAAGGGGAGAACCCTGTATGTTCATTGGGGACCTCTCTATACGCAAAGAGAGCCGCGGGTAAGACCCTGTCCCAATCCTGAGGATGATCCTCAGTTATTTTACCAAGTAAAGTTTTCAGAGTCCTATTTAAACGTTCGACCAACCCATTAGACATTGGGTGATAGATACTGCTGAGAGACCTTTTAATGTGTAGCATAGACATTACCTGTGACATAGTGTCTGATATAAGTTGAGTGCCATGGTCTGACAATATTTCTCCGGGAAAACCCAAGCGAGAAAATATCAGCCAAAGAGCGTCTGCGATATCAGCAGTTGAGATGCTCTTGAGAGGTATTGCCTCTGGCCAACGTGTGCACATATCGACACATGTAAGGATAAATTGATGTCCTCTAGCCGACTTAATTCTAAAAGGACCGATAATATCTATTGCCATTTTTGAAAAGGGCGAATAGGAATGTCAGCAGCCTGGATAGGCGCAGCATGTCGTGGTCCTTTAGATTTGACCTCCTGACATACTTTGCAAGAGCGACAGTACATTCGTATGTCCTTGCTCACAAATGGCCAAAAGAAAGCCGCAAGAACCCTCGACTTTGTACGGGAAAAACCCATATGTCCAGCACATTGCGAGTCATGAGCATGTTGCAATATTTGCAATCTCATGCTCTTAGGCACAAGAATTTGTGAATGAGTGGACGTAGTCGAGTCTTGTACCATACGTACAAGTACGCCGTTCTTCATAGAAATCCAAGACTTTTCTATTAGTATTTTGATTAGGATCACCTTTTTTTGCTAGAATGAAGAATTTTTGTAAAGAAGGATCTTCTTCTTGCAATTTGATAAATGAGTCACGTGTAATAGTCAAGTGATTATCTTGGTCATTTACTTCATCATTATTAGTTAATGAAGTTTGAGGTGGATCCAGAGCATGTGCTCTTGTGACCACCGCATTGGTAGCTTCAATGTTTTGCTCTTCCCAAACAGCAATCTGCTGTGGGGTACATTCCCTAACTCCGTGAATACGACCAATAATAAGGTCCGCAATAGGGTTTGGAAGTAGACACGCGTGGACCTCTCCCGTGAAGAAAGGAGTAGCAATATGTATTATAGCAGTAGGATACTTTTCCAACGTGCCACCAAATGTGACACATTTGATGACCTTTCCTGTAGCACAGGATGGATCTACAAGAGATTGCCTAACGCCGACAGTAGTACATCCAGAATCAAACAACACCGAGACTGGATTACTATTTACAAGCCCCTTATGTAATATAAGAGAACCTCTCCCATCATGAGCAACATTAGCAGGAAGAGCAGGCAAAGGATGACCACAGCTTAGAGTACTAACGGTCTTCGGATCAAATAAAGTACTGCATTGGATACATTTATTTGCCCTACCAAAATCAAAAGATGAGCATCCGATAGCATTATGGTCTTTATCATTATTAACCTGTTTATCTGCTCCCTGAGATTCTTGTTGAACAGAGTTTGTCTGTTGATATCTTTTTCTCTTATGTTGCGATCTACCGCGACCATTATTGCCTCTGCAATTATCATTAACGTCCCTACTGTAATTTTTATCCTGGTTTGAGTTCCAGTTTCCATAACTGTCATTACAATCTCTATGCTGTTGAGAACCTCTATTATCCTGGTATTGAGGTCTCTGAGAAAAATATTTTCCTCTATACCGATTACCTTTGTGAAAATTTCTAAAGTTAACCGGAGTAGAATACCGTGTAGTATTAGGTTGTCTCCAGTTCTGGGAAGAAGAATCACCCTGGAATTGATTACTATGGTTCTGGGCATAATTACGATTACTCTTTTTATTGAAATTTAGCTGGCTACCCTGAAATTTACGCATAAAATTTGGGCCATAAGGTGCTGCCGAAGCAACTGGCAGACCTTCTTTTACTTTAGAGTTGCTAATGGTTATGTGCGGATGCGCAGTAACATACTGGCTACAGTATTCTTCCATTTCTTTTATGTTTTTAGGCTTACGCTCATGAAGAAAAGAAAGAAAAGCTTCATTAACAGAAGACATGACCTTGTCTCTAAGTAGTAAGTCTACGAGGGCTTCAAATGTACTTTCTGTCTTAGACAACTCAATCCATCGTAAAAAAGTAAGACGTATGCTTGAGATGAATTCAGAGAATTCAACTCCAGTTTCTGGTAACATGGTTTTAAATTTAAGACGATATCCGTCCTCGTTAAGTTGGTACTTCTTTAACAATGCCGCCCTGACAACCCCATAGTTGTTTTTGTCAGGCACATCTACCATACTCAACAAAGTCAAAGCATCACCTCTAAGTATCTTGGACAGATGATAAACATATAATGTTTTATCTATATTATGCACATTACATGCACTTTCAAATCTATCTAGATAAAATGTTATATCATCGATTGAGGGATTAAATGCTGGTAGATTAAGCTTGAAATCCTTAGCATTAGTCTTATCTGACACCTTATTTGCATCATTAGCATTACCAGCGTTCAATAACTTTAACTTCTCTAACTCTAAAGCTATGAGTTTTTCTTCATGCTCCATTTTTGCTTTTCTCTCATCAGCTTCTCTTTGTAACCTTCTTTCTTCAGCCTCAGCTTGTTTTTCTAATCTTTTATTTTCAGCCTCTATTTCAAGTCTCTTATTTTCAGCCTCTTTTTCAAGTCTCTTATTTTCAGCCTCAGCCTGAAGTCTCTTCTCCTGAGATTCTGCTTCTCTTTTTTGTTTTTCCATTTCCATTTGTAATCTTTTTTCATCTACCTGCATCTGCAGTTTTAAATTTTCAGCATCTATTCTCTTTTGTTCAGTTTGTTCTTTCATTTTCTTTTCTTCCGACTTCAATGCCTTGGCATATTGAACAGTCGCAAATTCTTCTAATTTATCACCTGTCTTCCCAAGGGCTTTACCCTGCTCAATAAAGTACTCAAATGTAGACATGATGTCTAAAATGTGAGCACAGAACCTGAAATAATTAATTATCTTATTTCAATCTTAATAGCAACAAGACTTAATAAAGTGCTTGTATAATCACCATGTTTAACCCAATCTCTGTGGGAAACAAGACTTGACACCAACTTGTATTATCAAATGTATAATAATATCACAAGTCACCTCTTAATTAACAGTGCACTACCTAAATCAGTGCATAACCATCAGTTATTTATCATAACTGCACTACAATAGTGCATAAGCAAAAAAAAAAAACACCAGTTATGATAAGTGCACTATAGACCAATAGTGCATGAGCATATATGTAACAATAGTGAAAGCTAACTATGCAAGAACTATGCAAACAATAACAAGACAATGTAAACAATAACAAAGTCACCAACAATGTAAACAAAACAAAGATCAAAGTCAATGTAAACAATAACAAAGATCAGAGTCAATGTAAACAATAACAAAGATCAGAGTCAATGTAAACAACAACAAAGATCAAACAATACGAAAACATTCGCATAAGTCAAATAAATAAACAGCGAAACTAAAAAGAATATGATGACAGAATGCGAAGATATGACAAACAAATGACGCTACAGTGTATACACAAAAATTTACGTGAAGAACTGAATAATAGAAAAGAGGAGACCTACAAATACAAACAATCGAAATCGAAACTAAAAACAGAAAGAAAGAGAGAAAAGGAAAGAAAAAAAAATACAAAAAACAAAAATAAAGCACAACTCGTCACAACTAAACAGATATAGCAACGATTGTCGCTAGCAAATTTCACTGTAGGAAATTCGCACAGTCCCTAACGAAAACGCTAACAGTAGAACCTCTGTGACGTGGTATCTTCTACTGAAAGACACCGCCCAACCGAGAAAACCCGCTGAAATATAAACATATAAATATACAAATACAAATAACATATAACATGAGCATGTAAACAGTGAAAAATGTGATAGACAGAAGGCTCAGTTAGAACATAAGGGCACAGTTCACAAACAAAACAGGCCACTTAACTTCTATGTATCCACAACGTCAGCACAGTTCAGAACAGGATGTGATCAGCATTCTTAGGACAATGATCCAACGTTGATCCATATCTGCTCCCGTAAACTGCCATGACGAAGGAAATGAGCTTCTAACAGGAAACAGCTTCTGAACTTGACCTTCTGAATTCTACAAATTGACTTGAGCACTTGACCTTCTGAATCTGCAACAGTACCTCTGAGACCGGAACAGTTGTTACGGCACTTGTCCTTCTTCTTAACAGATCAGGAAATCCATTCGCTCGGTACTTGTCCTTCTAGTCGTAGACAACCTTCAATACTGCCGAGCAGCGCCGGGTAGTTTCAAAATATCAACAACTGTCAGTAATGCCGCGTCTTTCAAAAAATTTCATCAAAGGTGATGAATAGAAACTGCAACGTTGTCTTGTAGTCTGCTGATGATGTCTGGGTTTGTTGACCCCCTTGAGAGTTGGTACCAGAATAAACCAACTTTTGGCCACCATGAATTGATAAGGGTGGATTTGAGCTGAAATGATAACTTGCCACCCCTATCGACACCAGGTATTACAGTGCAAGATGTGGGTGTCTTATCTGGTTTAGAATGTTGCTGTGCGTGTTGCAGTAGAACAGTTCACAAGGTACACCACAGGCAACATGACGTGTAGAGTCATAGAAATGGTAACTTCGCTTTAGTTTTATACCATTTATTGCACGCCACAAAACAATCATGATATTTATGTCATCATCAGCATAGTATAACGAATGCAGCATTCAAAATCATATTAACTGATAGTCATGTAGGATTCAATACTCAATAGTTGTATTGTAAACAGATATCATAAAGTTCTGGTTCGTGAAGCTGTATCAATAATATATATAACTTCTGCAACAGTCAGCTGCAGATCTTCAATGTTCATAGACAACAATAAATACTCCCTTTCTGATGCTAGCAGATCAGATGTATACAATAAGTCCGTTTACTGTCTGCACGTGAATAGCATACTGGGCATATAGGTCATACCGACCTTTATAACGTTTCTAAGTCTAACCATCTGACTTGGACGTGATCTCTGATATAACGAATCCTGGAACACAGACAATAGTCTTGTTGGTCTAGAGCGACCCATATATATATAACTAGTTCAGGTATAAAGATACCGGTGACTTAATCCTAGTCAAAGTACCTCTCCATTTTGAATCACACAGGCGAGCAAAAAGGCGACAAAATGACGAACCTCTAGATGATAGCATAAAGTTCGATACAAGAGGAATTACCTTATTTCGGAAAATCAACCATGAACATATGCCTCCAGGCAGGCTTGAATAATACTGGGAAATAGTCTAGTTAGCTAACTAACTCACAAAGACAATGTATTTCCCTCAGAGAATCACAAGACGCAGGTTGCGTCCGCTCGCTACTCAGACCATTCCCTAAACTGCCCAGCTGGGCGGAAGACACAGAACGAACTCCCAGTTTTTGACATGCGCAGAACGACAATCTCTGAGTCGCCGTTCACAATAAGACGATTCTAAGAACATTCGAGATAAAAGTCTTACACAGTCGCGCCTTTTATGGTCATGAACAGAAGCGTTAAGACAGGTTTCAGGCATCTACAACAGTTGACTGATACTACCAAATAAGGAGATATGGTCACGCTTCGTTCAAGAAATTATAGACCGAACGTGTCTCTATACAAGAGAAGGACAACTCCTAAAAAATTGTAGTCTCGATAACTCGGATTATGTCCCTTTGACTGTAAAAAACATAATACACACTTCAGTCAAAAAATGATCATACATACGAAAAATGATCATACAAAGGCTTTGAAAAAAGTAATTATTTGTGCGTAACACTGATGTAATCTGATTTAGACATAAAAATGTCAACTGATGAAGAATTAACACAATGAATAACATTGGATAGTAGAATGTTGGTGGGATATAAGATAACCACAGCTAATATAATTCAAGAAGTGGATGCTGACTTTTCTTCTTCTTCGTTCGTCCTGAAAAGGACGTTGGTTGCGTTGTGCCCGTTTACAGCGAAGCTGCGATATTTGCGCCTTTCGGCCGACACATCCGACTTCAGCACGGCATTTTTGGGACCGGGTTAGCCTTCCCTCTTCGATCCCTACTCACCCAGCCAGACTGCAGTGATGCAGCCTGTTTCCAGGACCACCACTTGGAGGTGGAGTAGGGTCTTGGTCAGCTCTGGTTCGCTGACTATGAAACAAGCGGTCAAGCTATGAATCTATAACTGCATTCCTCGCTATTCGGATGCTGACAAGTTTTGGGAATTAAAGATGGCAGGAAGAGGGGGCATAACTTTGGATTAATGCATGCAAGTTATGGACTGATGTGGTTGGAATTACAATCACGAGAATACGTGTGGAAAGGCCGCAACAAGATGCGGACTCCTACGGCATGGATTTAGGTGGAGGAATAGATAGCGATATCAAAATAAGGACACAGAAAACGTTTGCAGCATCCGTTCTATTGGAAATGCTGTGTCTGAACTTCAGATCAGATCCACCATAGAAATAAGAATGTTCAACTCAGATGTCAAGGTAGTCTTTATTTTATGCCTCAGAATCACAGAGAACAGCAAAGATGACAACCAGGAAACTACCAGTGTTCATAAATTGGTGATTGTGTGATTTTAGAAGGAATACAATGGCATGACACTCTGATCAGTCTCACGACACTCTGATTAGTCTCACTGACGGAAAGAACTGAATATGTGCCAGCAGAACAAGAGGTGAGGAACAGGTGTTGGCATTGGATAGGAGACACATTGAGGCAACTAACTGATAGCATTACAAGGTGGTCTTTGTTATGTTAGAGGTAGACCTACATTTTATTACTTTCTTTACAGAGCTCTTAATTATATCTTTGAGCCAACAAAAAACACATGGAGAAGAGAACTGGATACAGAGGTGAAAATGATGAGGAAAACATGGAAAGAACTTGAGCCGATGGCACATGACTGGAAGACTTGGCATGTGTTTGTTGAAGGCCTATGCTCCTCGGGGAGCTAAAGGTTATTGATTGATTGATTGATTTGTTATGTGATCGCTACAGTAAAATAATGAGCGAAACCCTAAAAAAAACTCACGAAGAAAAGATCTGTGGGTAGACATAAACAGGATAGTGCAGACATGGAAAGAACTTGAATGGATGGCACAGAATCAGAGGGCGTGGCATAAAATGATTGAAAGGAAACTTACATGTCAAGATACTCAAGCAGAGATTAAGATTCAGAGTCGGAAATAAATTAAGCACAACCCGGTGTGAGTTCAGGAAAGAAAGAACATACGCCCATGATATGTTCACTGTGAGACACATCTTTGAAAAGACAACTGAATATAATAATACACGCAATAAAGATGTTTTAGATAAAGTGCAAGCTTTCTACAGATTAGACATGAACTAGCTCTGGAATGTTTTACTAGCCTGGAATATAGGGACAACTTGTTGGATAATACTGACCTTCTTCATCGATGTTTAAATGTAGTAAGAGGGAGAAATGTTTACAAACACGTTTGAGGTTAAGCACATGCATTAGTCAGAGGCGTATACTGTTACTTCGAATGTGCAGGTAGGATCATATCAGAAACTAATCCAGAACGCATGCATCACACAGCTGTGGGGATTTACTTCAGAAACATTGAATTCTCTCTAAAGGTCTACCTTGGTAAAAATCAATTTCAGAGTATTTGGGAAAAAGTGCAGCGCAAACCCGTAAAAATTGCTTGCTGAAGTCGGATGTGTCCGGCCGAAAGACCCAGATATCGCAGCCTAGCTGTAAACTATGACACAACGTACTTACCGCTCAGCATTGTAAGAGAGAGATACGGTTGAGAGCGAACGCAAACAACAACATATGTAACTTATATCTCTGGCGAAAGATATGCTTTCTGCAATTCCAATAACAGAGAGGTGGATAGTTGAAACTAAACGATTGTTTTTTTTTTTCCCTCCGAATGTTGACTTCACTTCAAACAAAAGATCGTGTTCCTATTTCATGGAATTCACGACTAAAATGAATGTTTATAAGCTAGCTCGTTAGTTTTCACGGAGAACGCGGGAAATGCACCTTTATTCCGGGGCATCCCGCGCTTTTACATGCCAGCAGAAGAGGACTTATCCCCGTAATTTCTCTAGCTTAAAAATACACCCTCCCCTCCGTCAGCCAGAGGTCTAAGACAGGAGTTCTCAACCTTTGATGCACCGCGGGCATATTTTACATTTGTAAAGAGGGCGGTGGGCACGAACCACAATATCGCCACTCACTTATTTAAAAAAAAAAAAAAAGGTTATGTTTACAACAAAATGTACACATTTTGACTTTTATGAAGGTAGGTGTTAAACTCTGTATAGTTGTTGAATCACGCTTTATTTGTTAAATGACGTGAATGTCCACCAGTTGATAAATGTAGATGTTGGGACTGGTGTAGTAAAGTGTAACGATTGTCAACTCATTAAACCCAGCACAGTTTTGGTCATACAGGTCATCTTGTCCTGGAACGTGATGAGGCTCCGACAAGAATGTGAGTGTAAACAATGAGTGTGTATGTGAATGTCAGAACGCGAATGGTAGAATGATTCGATAGAGTTGACAGGTTGGTAGTACATCACTCATACTCACACTGTTCGAATTCAAGAAGTACTGGAACTACGGTGGTCTTTTTATAACATTTAATGGGACGCACACTTGGACAGTACGTGTATGGTTACAGGAACAAATGTCGACATAGACAGCATAATGTTGATCACAGGAATATCATCTTAAGTTAGCATTCATGCTTGGCAAATATCATAATGGAGCATTCGTAAATAAGCATTCAGAGTTCCATCATGTAAATCATCTGGCTTTACTGACTGGGCACGTCAGACCATAACCAATATATAGGAAGGCTCCTAGACCTAACCTCGTCTAGTGAATATCCCTTCACGTAAAGTTCAATATATATATTTTCCATAAAGATATAGGAATCCCAGACATGGGTTCTCACATGTAGCAGTGATCTCTTGGTTCATCGAGCGATAGTACAGGCATCCCTTTTTCTCACTCGATAAATACAAAGTATATGAATTTCAACATGGCTGTTCTTCTCTCGTGAGTTTCACTCACTATAGGACCCAGACCAAAATTGGTCATTCGTTAAATGTCCTCATTTCTTCATGACTTCTATCATAGAAGTAATTGAATAATATCATATAATCTAGTGCTGATACATAGGAATGTCGTCTTCCTTTGAATAAATATTCTTTTCAAAAGTACCACTGTGCATCTGTTTATCGACAACGATGGCGAAGCCCAAGTTCATAATAAATTGTGGTTTTACCTTTCTATGCGAAATATAACTTTGCCATTCCTTGGCAAAAGAGAATAAACACTGGGGTAAAGTACATACAACATGTCTAAATGACTATCACTTTTCCCCATTGACTTATAGATCACTTTTTCGGCGATAGGCCTGCTACCACAAAATTCTACATCCAGACAGGATGACAGCCATGAATCACACCCCTTGCTAGCGATACTTCCGCTGCATAGCCTTTGACCTTTTCTAGCGACAACCAACATAGTTCGACTTAGAAATGTAAAGATATCCATATATAAGACAGACTCGTCCTACTCATACAAACACTACGTATAAATTCAGGCCATAGATATACTGAAGCAAGAACAATCTATTCCTACCCAGCCAAAGAATAAATCGCAGTAGGCCTAGACTCGTCCGCGGAGTCCGATCGAAGATGACGGAACTACTTTCAAGGGAAGTAACTCAAAAATGACTTCTCCTTAAGCACTTAAAAAGGAAATACTTTGATTACAAAATATTTGCGAACATAATAAGTATATAAATGTATTATATTGCAAGATAGTAAAAATTGCCCTTTACAGTCTTACCACACCTCCCGGGAAAAAAAAAAAAAAATTTTTTTTTTTAAATACATCTAGGAGCAACGTAGAATAGGCTCACAACGCAAGAATACTGCGCAGATGAAAATATCAGGAATAATTATAATTCCTAATATGACCGGTGAGAATATATATCTCAAAATCTGAGAGAAATTGTTTCTCTACGAATAAATGTTTCCAGGAAGGTGTAATTATACAATGCATACCAAAAATTCACACTATAATCTTAAATTTATGATTTATGAAGAAACAATCATCAAAGAACAGCGGTGCATAAACATCAATAAACCGCTAAGTAGCGATACCATCATTCTATTATTAAATTACAAATGTGTATCTTAGTAAAGAAACAAAAAATAACTGTTGTAAAGTTATACATATTAAAAAGATCCAATATTTAACAGTTAAGTGGCATCATGTGGGCATCTGGACAGAATGTCCGCCATCACATTTTCTGAACCACGGATAGCTCGTACCGAGAAATGAAAAGGTTGAAGAGCGATTGCGTATCGAGTTGATCTCGAGCTCTTCAAGTTCTTACTTTGGATAGCCGTAAGAGCTTTTTGGTCAGTTTCCACTACGAAATGCGCGCCCAGAAGGAATCTTTGGAGTTTGAGAATTGACCAAACCATTGCCAATAATTCACGGTCTAAAACCGAGTAATTCCTTTCTGCAGCATTAAGTTTTCTGGATATATACATTACAGGATGCAGAGTTCCAGAGTACTCTTGCATTAGTGCCGCTCCAATCCCAGTGGATGAAGCGTCACTACGAAGAACGAATGTCTTATCTGTTGTAGGTAACACTAAAATAGGTGGTGATGAAAACATAGTTTTTGATCTTCTCTAGTGAAGATTGGCATTCATGAGACCAGTGAACCATGTTAGGCGACCCTTTCTTTAATAGTGTAGAGAGAGGTGCCATGATAGAGGACAGATTCGGAATGAAACGTCCATAAAATTGTATGAGACCTAAAAGACTTCGCACTTGCTTTTTAGTCCTAGGGATAGAGATGTTAAGTATCTTAGTGATATTATGGTCTTCTGTCTTCAAGAAACCGTGACCTACTCGATGGCCTAAGAAAGCAATTTCGCTAAAGCCAATACAAGCTTTAGATGGTTTTGCTGTCAGGTTATACTCACGCAGAGTTGATAATAATTCAACTAACCCTGAATAGTGATCTTCCCAAGTATCGCTGAAAAGACAGATGTCGTCTAGATAAGCAATGACATCTGACCGATACGATAGGATTCGACGCATCATGCGTACAAATGTAGCTGGTGCGTTCATAAGGCCGAAAGGCATAAAATTCCATTGGAAAAGGCCTCTGGGAGTAGAGAAAGCGGTAAGAGGTTTGGCGCGTTCGGATAATGGAACTTGCCAATATCCTTTAGACAAATCAAGTTTAGTGAAAAAATGCGATTTAGAAAGACGAGTAAGTAGCTCTTCTAGTAAAGGCATAGGTTCAGCATCGAACTTCGTAACTTGATTCAATTTGCGATAGTCAACGCAAAGACGTATGTTATTGTCTTTTTTTCGAACAATAACCATCGGCGAAGAATATGCAGAAGTGGATGGTTCGATTATTTGTAAATCTATCATTTCATCCAACTCCTTTTCAACCTGTGTTTGGAAATGTATAGGGATAGGATAAGGTCTAACCCTATTGGAGTATGTTCAGTTAGAACAATGTCATGCTCAATGACATGAGTTTGTCCAGGGATGTCAGTGAGGACATCCTGAAATGTTTGTAACATAGACGAAACTTGTCGCCGTTCTCCTAGAGACAAATCAGGAGAAACAGTAACGTCTTTCCATGATTCACTAGAATGAAGTGGGATCATTGGAAGCGGAAGATTAACATCCGAAAAAACTTGTTTCCTCATCCTGTATTACAGACAGTGATGAGTAATGACCATGTTTGACATGAGAATCGTCCGTTGCCTGGAAAATAGGCTGTAGATAGTCAGGACGTTCATGGAACTCCGTAAGCATATTGATGTGGAAGGTTTTATGCTTCCCGTTGATATCGACGATGTAGTCAACATCTGAAATTTTCGATATTATATCGTACGGACCTTTCCAACTAATAAGGAGTCTATTTTCACGACAAGGTAGCAAAACAAATGCTTTGTCACCAGGACAAAGTTGTCGTAAAGTTCTCTTCTTATTAGCAAATTGTCTTGCCTTCTGCTTAGCAAATTCAGAAGAGGACGTTGCCAATTTGCATGCTTCGATAATCTTCTGTCTCAGCGCGATGACATACTCGTAAGAAGATTTTGTGTCATCGTCAATATTGTCAGCTGTTATAAGATCATGCAGCAAAGACATTGGGCCGCGCGGTCGCGCGCCAAAGACAAGTTCAAAGGGAGAAAACCCTGTATGTTCATTGGGGACCTCTCTATACGCGAAGAGGGCCGCGGGTAAAACCCTATCCCAATCTTGAGGATGATCCTCAGTTATCTTCCCTAATAAGTTCTTAAGTGTTCTATTTAGTCGCTCGACCATCCCATTGGACATAGGATGATAGATGCTACTCAAAGATCTCTCTATCTGTAGAGTAGACATTACTTGAGACATGGTATCCGATATCAGTTGGGTGCCATGATCTGATAATATTTCTCCGGGGAATCCCAGCCGAGAAAATATAAGCCAAAGAGCATCTGCAATGTCAGCGGTAGTAATGCTCTTTAGAGGGATAGCCTCTGGCCAACGTGTGCACATGTCTACACACGTTAAGATAAACTGATGTCCTCTAGCAGATTTGATCTTGAATGGACCAATGATGTCTATCGCCATTTTCTGGAATGGACGAATAGGAATATCTGCAGCCTGAATAGGCGCAGCATGACGAGGACCTTTGGATTTGACTTCTTGACATACTTTACAGGATCGACAATAGATCCGTATGTCCTTGTTCACAAAAGGCCAAAAGAAAGCCGCAAGAACTCTTGACTTTGTACGGGAAAAACCCATGTGACCAGCACACTGAGAGTCGTGTGCATGTTGTAAGATCTTAACTCTCAAATTCTTGGGTACAAGAATCTGAGAATGACTTGACTTAGTGGAGTCTTGCACCATACGTACAAGTACGCCATTCTTCATTGTAATCCAAGATTTACAATTTGAATCTTTATTCGGATCACCTTTCGTTACAAGAGTGAAGAATTTCTTAAGAGTCGGATCTTCTTCTTGTTGTTTTATAAACGAGTCACGAGAAATTACCAAGGGATCATCTTGGTTATGCACTTCATTATCTTCAACAGATGAAGTTTCAGGCATATTGAGAGCTTGTGCTCTAGTGACTACCGCATTAGCAGATTGCATATTTTGATTTTCCCAAACGGAAATTTGCTCCGGAGTGCATTCTTTGACTCCGTGAATGCGACCGATGATAAGATCAGCGATCGGATTCGGCAAAAGACATGCGTGTACATCTCCTGTGAAGAAAGGAGTAGCAATCCTAATGATAGCGGTAGAGTATTTCTCTATGGTGCCGCCAAATGTTACGCATTTGACTACTTTGCCTGTAGAATGAGAAGGATCTATGAGTGACTGCCTAACCCCAATAGTTGTGCATCCAGAATCAAAAAGTACTGAGACTGGATTGTCATTTACTAAACCTTTGTGTAAGACAAGAGAACCTCTCCCATCATGCGCGATTGACGCAGGAAGAGCGGGAAGAGGATGCCCACAGCTTAAAGTAGACACTGTGGTTGGCTCAAATAATGTTTTGCATTGGGGGCACTGAGATGCTCTCCCAAAATCAAAAGCGGCACATGCCATATTATTAGAGTCATCATTATCTTTATTTTGTTTATAGGCTTCGTGGGACTCTTGCTGTGCAGAGTTCGCCTGGTAATGAGCTTTATGTTTTTTGAATTGTGCTCTACCTCGGTTATTATTGCCTCTGTACTTATCATTGTTTCCACTATTATAACCCCTACTCGGGTTTGAATCATAGCTCCTTTGGTTACTATCATCATATTCATTATAATGAGTATCTCTGTAATTATGATCTTGTTGTCTCCATGAAGGAAAACTTGGATAGTTTCTAGAATGACTTCCTTTGCGAAAGTTCCTGTAATTATGACCACCCCTGAATCGAGGGCTGTCAGCTCTTCTCCAGGTATTCGAAGAAGAACCCTGAAATGATTGGTTACCTTGGTTCTGATAACTGTAATAGTTACCTTTTTTATTAAACTTATTTTGAGGTCCTTGGAATTTGTGAGAGTGATTAGGGTTGTATGGTGTTGCAGAAGCAACTGGCATACCTTCTTTAACCTTACTGTTGCTAATAGCTACGTCCGGATGTGCAGTGACGTATTGGGTACAATACTGTTCCATTTCTTTTAGAGACTTAGGTTTACGCTCATGTAAGAATTCGAGGAAAGGTTTATTTATACTTGACATAATCTTGTCTCTGAGTATCAAGTCCATAAGGGCTTCATAAGTCTTTTCTGTTTTGGATAGCTCAATCCAACGATCAAATGTAAGACGTGTCCTTGCAATGAATTCTGAGAATTCTACACCTGCCTCAGGCACCATTGTCTTAAACAACTTCCGATAACCCTCTTCAGACAACTGATACTTCTTTAATAAGGCTGCCCTAATAACATCATAGTTATCTTTGTCAGCCTCTTCAACCAAACTTAAACTAGTCAGAGAATCACCTTTCAGATTTTCTGATAACTGGTTAGCATATTGTGATTTGTCCACATTATGTGCTCGACACGAGCGTTCAAATCTATTTAGCCAGAATGTTATGTCATCACTGGAAGGGTTGAACGCTGGTACCTTGACCTTGTAAGTAAAGGGTTTACCATTACCACCAGATGCTTGATTACCATCACTTATGTTTGTTAACTTTAACTTTTCTAACTCAAATGCTAAAAGTTCTTTTTGGTGTTCATGTTCTCTTATTGCTTTTTTCTCTTGAGCTTCAGCTTGTAATTTTCTCTCTTCTGCAGCAGCTTCATCTTTTCTTTTCTCTTTTTTCCATTTCCATCTGGAATCTTTTTTCATCAGTCTGTATCTGCAATTTCTTTTGTTCATACTCTCTTTGTAATTTTTTTTCCTCAGCTTCTAATTTTTTCTCCTCAGCTGCTAATTTCTTTTCTTCAATCAATGCTTTTCTTTCTTCAGCAGCCAATGCTTTGTCATATTGAGCAACTGCCCATTCTTCTAATTGCTGACCAGTCTTATCAAGAACCTTGCCTTGTGTGATAAAATAATCTAAAGTAGACATCTTGTCTAATAAGATCAGTAATTTGCAAAAGTAAATAAATTCACTTTCTTAGTCTTAATCAAAGACCTTGTATGATAACTTTGTAACCTGTGGAAAATAGTACTTAACTATCCCAATCACTGTGGGAAACAAGCCTTACAAAGGTCTTGTATAAATCCTTATATAATAACAGCTATAAGTTGCTGGTTCACTCTATAATATAAGTGCAGTGCACCAGAAATAGTGTTTTATATCATCAACTGTGTACCTTTAGTAATAGCAATTAACTATCAGTTGATTCTTGTACATCAATTTATATGATCAACTATATTTTAAATAGTGTATGTCGATCAGGCACAAAACAAAACAGTTATACAGAAGAACATGAAAACATTTGCGGAGATGAAATAAATCAAATGGGAAAAACAATAAAAGATAAACCGCAAGAGGATAACAAATACAAATAACGCCACAGTATATAAATATAAATTGAGAATAGAACTGAAAGATAGAATAGGGTAGACCAACAAATTACAAACAAATCAAAACAAACTAAAGAACAGAGGAATATTACAAAAACAACAATGAGTACAGTCTTCACAGCTAACACTAATAGCAACAGCTGTCGCAGCAAATTTTCAATCAAGAAAATTGCACCTATAGAAACGCACACATCAGACCCTCTATTACGTGGGATACTCTGTTGTGTGACACCGCCCAACCAAAACAACAACCCGCTGGATACAAACAAATATCACATATAAATATTTAAACATAAATACATAATTGCATAAATAGTATGGCAATATGATGTAAATAGAGTGTTGCAGAAAGAATGTGTTGTAAAGAAGGCTCAGTTACACTGCCTAATAGTACAGTACTGTGGTACTTTATTAAACAAATACTTCTGGTCTAATTATTTTAAATTCAACACAGAAATAGAAGCTCCATCGTTGATGTGAATGATAACAATCGATGTAGTACTTCTCAGTTCAATAACATTTCCTTTCGCAAACACTGTCAAATATTCTCCAGTCCTGATGTGTAATGTTCTATGTTTCAACCAAGCTTGCTGTGTAACACTGTCAGTTGTATGGCAAATGTCCAACGAACCAAATGTCAACAAACGCTGACCTAGTTACCGCATACTCTCGACAGGACAGGTCACGCTGACATCACTGTAGAGTTGTACTGCTGATGTATTTGTGTGTCGTAACAGACCCCAAGGAACGTCTGGTCTCAGTAGTTTACTTCTCAATATGGTCACTGTGCAGGTTGACCCAGGAAGCTGGCACACCAGTTGTTAAACTCTGTATAGTTGTTGAATCACGCTTTATTTGTTAAATGACGTGAATGTCCACCAGTTGATAAATGTAGATGTTGGGACTGGTGTAGTAAAGTGTAACGATTGTCAACTCATTAAACCCAGCACAGTTTTGGTCATACAGGTCATCTTGTCCTGGAACGTGATGAGGCTCCGACAAGAATGTGAGTGTAAACAATGAGTGTGTATGTGAATGTCAGAACGCGAATGGTAGAATGATTCGATAGAGTTGACAGGTTGGTAGTACATCACTCATACTCACACTGTTCGAATTCAAGAAGTACTGGAACTACGGTGGTCTTTTTATAACATTTAATGGGACGCACACTTGGACAGTACGTGTATGGTTACAGGAACAAATGTCGACATAGACAGCATAATGTTGATCACAGGAATATCATCTTAAGTTAGCATTCATGCTTGGCAAATATCATAATGGAGCATTCGTAAATAAGCATTCAGAGTTCCATCATGTAAATCATCTGGCTTTACTGACTGGGCACGTCAGACCATAACCAATATATAGGAAGGCTCCTAGACCTAACCTCGTCTAGTGAATATCCCTTCACGTAAAGTTCAATATATATATTTTCCATAAAGATATAGGAATCCCAGACATGGGTTCTCACATGTAGCAGTGATCTCTTGGTTCATCGAGCGATAGTACAGGCATCCCTTTTTCTCACTCGATAAATACAAAGTATATGAATTTCAACATGGCTGTTCTTCTCTCGTGAGTTTCACTCACTATAGGACCCAGACCAAAATTGGTCATTCGTTAAATGTCCTCATTTCTTCATGACTTCTATCATAGAAGTAATTGAATAATATCATATAATCTAGTGCTGATACATAGGAATGTCGTCTTCCTTTGAATAAATATTCTTTTCAAAAGTACCACTGTGCATCTGTTTATCGACAACGATGGCGAAGCCCAAGTTCATAATAAATTGTGGTTTTACCTTTCTATGCGAAATATAACTTTGCCATTCCTTGGCAAAAGAGAATAAACACTGGGGTAAAGTACATACAACATGTCTAAATGACTATCACTTTTCCCCATTGACTTATAGATCACTTTTTCGGCGATAGGCCTGCTACCACAAAATTCTACATCCAGACAGGATGACAGCCATGAATCACACCCCTTGCTAGCGATACTTCCGCTGCATAGCCTTTGACCTTTTCTAGCGACAACCAACATAGTTCGACTTAGAAATGTAAAGATATCCATATATAAGACAGACTCGTCCTACTCATACAAACACTACGTATAAATTCAGGCCATAGATATACTGAAGCAAGAACAATCTATTCCTACCCAGCCAAAGAATAAATCGCAGTAGGCCTAGACTCGTCCGCGGAGTCCGATCGAAGATGACGGAACTACTTTCAAGGGAAGTAACTCAAAAATGACTTCTCCTTAAGCACTTAAAAAGGAAATACTTTGATTACAAAATATTTGCGAACATAATAAGTATATAAATGTATTATATTGCAAGATAGTAAAAATTGCCCTTTACAGTCGGTTAAACACATTTAATTATGTTAGAAATATTCAGGATTTAACAAATAAAAATAAAAAGTTGATTTTTAAATCATTGGAGACAATCGTATAATTAATATGATCTTTGGCACTGCATTGTCACTGGCCAACTGTTAATAGTCAAGAGTGAGTGATGATGTCCCTGCTGAATTGTCAGCAGTGCTTAGATTGTTACGGTAGTAACTATTGAATATAACATAACTTCCTGTATCTACCGGCAATATTTTTGTAACTTTACAAGTTTAGCAGAGGGTGAGCTATAATATCTGACCATGCAAGCAAAGTATATTTATTCTTTCATCCGCAAATCTTCCGTGGGCACACAAATAAACCTTGGTGGGTACCATAGTGCCCGTGGGCACCGCGTTGAGCACCCCAGGTCTAACAGATCATCCCCTGTGGTTTACTGGTAGAGCACGTTCGACCAGTTGCTGACAACATGTTTAGAACAAAAAGTGACCATTGTTACCTGCTTTAAATTATCCTTTTTTTTGTATTTATATGATGAGGTCTTCTTCGCTCGCTATCATGTAGCCTGGTTCAACGGGCATGACGGCGATTACCAGCAACGCGCTGTGGAGCGTAAGGAGCATGGCGAGGCACGTAGAAAGCCATGGTCATCCACTGCACCTGACTTTATCTCCAGTCGTCTTGACTTGTCTTGCCACTGGATTAAGATGGACCCAGGCGAGAGAGTGAGGTCGACGAATTGCGCAACTCTTCCTCACTTTAAACCAAATCACTGCGCAAGTCACTCTTTCATCCACACGCTTAAGGCTTCATTAAAAACCTTTGACATAAACCCAGACACATGGGAAGCTGCTGCGCAAGACCGAACTGCCTGGCGCACATCTCTTCGTAAAGGTGCAGCGGCATGCGAATCTTCCAGAAGAGCAGCAGCGGAACAGCGGAGACAAGCTAGAAAAGATCGTGAAATAAAACCTTCACATGAAGCAAACATTCCCTGCCCACACTGTCCGAGATCCTTCCAGGCCCGCATCGGGCTCATCAGTCACCTTCGTACTCATAGACTATCCTAACATCCTAATAATTGGATGAACATAGTGGTCTTCATCACCTGTGATGGACGAACAACATCATGTAGCCACATCTATTTCTCTCATGATGTTGGCCATTTGTCTCAGGCTTCTGTTGGGCTATACTTTTCATTTCAAATGTTAAGTCAGTCCTATTATATGGTGTAGCAGTGCACGGCACCACTTAGGTGTATGTAGCCGTTGGGCTTCACGGCACCACTTAGGTGTATGTAGCCGTTGGGCTTCACGGCACCACTTAGGAGTATGTAGCCGTTGGGCTTCACGGCACCACTTAGGATTATGTAGCCGTTGGGCTTCACGGCACCACTTAGGAGTATGTAGCCGTTGGGCTTCACGGCACCACTTAGGAGTATGTAGCCGTTGAGCTTCACGGCACCACTTAGGAGTATGTAGCCGTTGGGCTTCACGGCACCACTTAGGAGTATGTAGCCGTTGGGCTTCACGGCACCACATAGGAGTATGTAGCCGTTGCCTTACAGAGCCACTCAGAAGTCGTAGTAGTTATTAATTAGGTGGTAGTCTACTAGGTGGCTGATGGCTGACCCAGTAGTATTTTCCATATACTTTGTCTATCGTCCAAGTCAAGAGTTACTGGACAATCCCTCCAGAGATGTTTATTCTTGGTCGAAGATTATTATTCCAGGTTCGTTCAGTTCCTTCTCAGATGTTAGGTAGTGTGAGTAGTAGTGGTATATTAATTGCCAACAAATATTATCTCAACAGTAGTAATCAAGTCAACTACATGGGGATCCATTTCAAAACATTTGTTAACAAAATATAATATCCAAGATCAACGTCAGTTCAACAGTAGTTAGACCTCATTCAAAACTGTGAAGCCTGCATGTATCAACAATTTTCCATCTCTTATCTCAAGAGAATTATAGGTACATAAATTCCTTGACAAGATTCTGAGTTCTCCTTATTATCTATTTCTTTCTTGGGCGCAATCGAGAGAGAGTCTTCTACCTTCTTTTCTATCTCCAATAACTGTCGTTCAGTATTAGTCACTTCTAGTGACATTTGAATTGCGATGCATGAGATGAATATTTCCTGAAAAATGTCTAAGTTAATACGAGATGTACTTACGAGGTATTAATGTATTAGAGAATGCACAACTGCTATTGTCTTCTTTACTAATGTAAAAACCTACTGTAGGTTTCTCTTCTGAAGTCCTCAGAATACTTATAAGAAAGCCGGTGTCACTGTAGTTTCGAGAGTAATCTCGAACACGGACCCTCCATCAGAATCTACTAGCGACTGTCACCAACGGCTTTCTATCAGAAACTGATCTTCTTCTTCCTCGTTCGCCCTGAAAAGGACGTTGGTTACGTTGTGTCTGATTACGCCGGAGCTGTGATATCTGCATCTTTCGGTCGACACATCCGACTTCAGCACGGCATTTTTTGGGACCGGGTTTGCCTTCCCTCTGCGATCCCTACTCGCTCAGCCAGACTGCAGTGATGCAGCCTGTTTCCAGGACCACCACGTGGAGGTGGAGTAGGGTCTTGGTCAGCTCTGGTTCGCTGACCCTGATGCAAGCAGTCAAGCTATGGGTCGCTGACTGCATTCTCTATTGCTGCATCTTTGGGTCCCAGAAACTGATCTAAAATCTAGGATTTTGGCTGAGCTCGAAAGTGGTGCGCGGACTCGCCACTTTCGATTGGTTATAAAAAGTCATAGAGAATTATTTCATTAGCTTCCTTCTTATCATAAAATTTAACAGCCTATGTAAATGAGATGATGTCAATCGTTGCTATGCAACTCCCGCCATAAAAAGGCTGGCCATCTACGAAAACATTTTAGTCTCAGTTTCGGTTAATAAATAGCTTTATGTTACTGAAAATATCTTTATAAAACCAGGGCCGGCTCTAAGGATTTCTACTTTATTTTGTTTATACTTATTCTAATAGGTTAGTTAGCACAAATAATGCTATCATAGTAGGCCATCCGGTCACAATGGCTCTGAAACGTGGAAACCAACAAAAACAACAACCAAAAAGCTACATACTTTCATAAATGGATGATGGTGTAGAATAGAAGGATTGAAATGGTATGACAAGATCATTAATGTAGAGCTGATGACAAGAACCAGACATCGCCAGCGGAACAAGAAATGAGAAGACGACACTGGAAATGGATAGGACACACATTGAGAAAACCTTTCGATAGCATTACTGGACAGTCCCTGTTCTGTTATCCCCAGGGTAAGAGAGGTAGAGGAAGACCAAAGCACATATGGAAAAGAGAACTGACAGACGTGAAGGGGATGAAGAAGAAATGGAAAGACCTTGTGTTGATGGCACGGGACAGGAAGACTTGGCATAAGTTTGTTGAAGGCCTATGTTTCTTTGAAAGGTGAAAGAAGAAGACATTGGCACATCCTACTGCGCTATCGATTCCATATATCCAGCAGTTAGAATGAATCCATTGTGCTTTTGCTTAGTTGAAATTCTAGCTGGCTTCTGTTAGTGCTTCTGAGATGTTGTCTGCTTTGTTGGGGGTTTTTTTTTAAAATGATTCCCGAGGGCGGTTATGACTGGCTGAGAATCTGTGAGGAACTCTATATTATTATTAGCTTTAGGCGGAATTATGATCCATTCGATATAGTTGATCTGTTCTGGTGTTTTAACAGTGGCTTAGAGTGCATAAGTCTAAATTGGAAACTGGTGTGGCGTCGGCCAGAAAATTTTCCTACTCCGACGACTGAAATTTTAGAAGTCCGACTACAGTTTTTTTTTTTTTTTTTTTTAACTAGTCATATGGCATAGCATTCGGAGTTGGAGTGCGAACATTTGTTCCCGGCTCCATGACTCCACAGCCCTGCTGCAAGCCCTCAGCAAACTCGTGTTCGAACTTGCCTTTAAACACACATCATTATTAGCCCCTGCCCCATATAGTTCCCGAGGGGGGTCTCTGAAGAGGCAAAGAAAGAATATAACTACTGCGCCCTCGGGCGCATTGTACAAGGCGACTAATGTGAGGTTGCGCCTGGAGCTGGCTGTCTCATCATGTACAACAAATTTCCACAGCTGCAAGAGCGTGTGAATGTTTGGTGAAGGCTTCCTTCAAGGGGATCAACTACAGTGGTGGCTCTATGCTCTGTATGGAGCGCAAAAGAAAGTGATGATGATGATTATTATTAACCCCGTGTCGGGATCACACAGTGACATGTTCATTCAGTCCATTTGGGTTTCATTCTCCTCGTTTCCCACCATATTTGTGTTTTATTGTTGAGTTCTTCCTTGAAGGCTCTTCTCCTAGTGCTCTTAGGTCCATCGTGCCTTTGTTGTCCCAATGGGGTCTAAACCCATTACTTCACTTGGCCGTCAGACTCTGCATGTGTAAATGAAAGTAATCCTTCTTGACATGCATTTTTAGACCTCACGCCAAGCCAATCTGTTATGTTGTTTCATTATCTTGTCTTTTCTCTTTTGCATTTTGTTTATTTGTTAAATTTTTGTTTGTGCTGTTTTTTTTCTTTTCTTCTGTCGTCTGTGTCTTTACTTGCTTGTTTAGTGCTACTTTTTTCGTTTTACCCGTATTCTTTGTTCCTTTTTCAATAATGCGTCTTTCTGTGTCCCTTGTCTTATCTTCTTTTGTTCATATATGTGTCCCACGTGCCTGCAGTTTACTTTGTCTTTTTCTCTTAGGCTATCTAGATTTCGTATCTTTGTCTCCTGTTTTTGACAGTGACTGGCCGACAAAGGATAAACCTCGGCCACGTTCCTGTGTTTTTAGGGTATCCTCTAATTTTTCTGCGTTCTTCCTTGAAAAGGACGTTAGTTACGTTGTGTCGCCGTTAACAGCAAAGCTGCGATATTTGCGCCTTTCGGCCCGGCACATCCGTTTTCAGCATGGCATTTTTGGGACCGGGTTAACTTTCCCTCTTCGATCCCTACTCTCTCAGCCAGACTGCAGTGATGCAGCCTGTTTCCAGGACCACCACTTGCAGGTGGAGTAGGGTCTTGGTCAGCTCTGGTTCGCTGACGCAAGCAGTCAAGATATGGGTCGCTGACTGCATTTATCACAGTGGCTGCGTCTTCGGTCCCGTGTTTTCAGGGTATCACTCAGTTGTATGAATACCATATTTTGGTTTTTCTACTTTATTTTCATGGGTAGTATGTTCCCAGTCTATTCTTATGATTTTGAGATTGTTATAATGTATTCGTGTGTGTAATTAAATGTTTTTACTCCGAATTATACCCAAAATTTTTAGTTATAGTTTTTCTTTCTAACTCCCGTGGAAGTGCTTTCGTTTTCATTATCCTTCCTACCGTTTTTGCTCTGAATGAAAACAGGCGTGTCGTATGCAGGCGGTATAATAGTTTTAGCAAAAAATTTTTTTTTTTTTTTTTTTTACCACTGGCGATCTTAATTCTCCATATATGGCGTTGTCATTACGTCGCCATAATACTTCTATATTCCATCTCAACTTCAGCTTGTTCTGAGGGAAATGAGTTCAATGTTTTTTTGGGGGTAAGTAGTTGAAAAGAAGGATATATCACATTAAACTGAAATTTTTCATTATGATCCGAACTGTTACCTCAGGTAAAAATAGATAGCTGATGAAACGAGTCAAAAAAAAAACAAAAAACATCGTCATTGATGTGGTTAAAAAGCAAGAATTAAATTTAAGTGGATTAAAAAATATATAGCACATAATTTTTAAAATTTAATTATAATATAAATATAATGTATAATGCTCAGTGCACATAATATACATACAATGTAAATGCCAATTGTCAAATATACTTACTTACTTAGTCGTTCCCCTTCTACCGTGAGGTGTAGAGGTTTGGAAGAGAGAGCGCCAGACTATCCTATCGGCTGTTTTCCTCCTGGCCTGGTTCCATTCTAGTCCTCGGTCCTTCAAAGATTGTCTAATGTTGTCCTCCCAGCGGACTCTGGGTCGTCCTGGGGGTCTGGATCCCTGGCTCTTTGTTTCCCATGCTTGTCGTGGTAGCCGATCTTCTCCCATTCTGCAGACATGGCCAAACCATCTTAGTTGGGACTGTTCTACTAGGGTCTGCAGGGGGTGGGATTTAAGGTCTTGACGTATCGTCTGGTCGCGGACCAATCTCTTCTTGTTACTTCAACCACCGTCCTCAGATACCTCATTTCTGAGGTTTGGATCTGGCTTTTGTGGGTTGTAGTCATTGCCCATGACTCGCATCCATATGTCAAGACTGGGACATAGGTGGAGCGGTATACAGCCATCTTCGTTTTCTTACCAGCCTCTCTCTTGCTGAGGAATCCTCGATTTATGGCCTGAAAAAAGTCAATGTAAATGCCGAATGTCAAATATACCCAGATTAATGCAGATTTGGGGGGGGGGGGGGGGGAAGAAGATACCCAGACGGGAGCCAAATAACCCAGATCTAGTATTTTTTTTTAACACCAGCTGTGGCAACACTGGTTACATGTAAGATACTGTGTAGGATAATAGGATAAAATATAATTATACTGTTCAAAAAAAGAAACGCAACTTTTTTGGTGTTACTTTTATAAAAGATATTCGCTGATTGGACATCAGTCAATCTATCGAGTGTGTCCTCCTGGTCATTAACTTCTCGTGGTTACCTGAATTGTACTCACTTCATGATTCGTGAGGTCATGAAAGAGGTCAAGGTCAAAACAACATTTTTGACAATAACTCGTGACAGGTTCATGAGAATATCGTGAAACTTACTGAACACAAAATTCTCTGACCATATTATTGAATGCCTATAAAAGATTGACGCTCCTTGAATAAATTCAGTTGAAAATTCAATGCGCAAGTATGGCTCATCTCACTACAGAACAACGACTCATCATCATTGGACGTTTACAGACTGGACAGTCACAAAGTGTAGTGGCCAGACAATTTAATGTGGTTAGAAGCACCATTAGTCGCCTTTGGAGGCGATTTCAAGAAACTGGCTCAGTGGCAGACCGGCCGCGCAGTGAAAGACCCAGAGTCACAACTCCTGCCGAAGACCGCTTCATACGGCTGCGTCACCTCAGGAATCGACTTGCATCTGCGTCCTCCACAGTCCAGTCAATGTCAGCAGCTCATCGAATTTCAGATCAAACGGTCAGCAACCGGCTGCACGACTCTGGTCTTTGGGCTAGAAGACCCTACAAAGGTCCTGCTCTTACGGACCGGCATCGCCAGAACCGACTGCAGTGGGCGAACCAGCATCGTCAATGGACCGTTGGGAATGACTGGAGACGGGTTTGGTTTAGTGATGAATCATTTTTTGTGCTCCAGCGACACGATAGACGGAGAAGAGTTTACCGCAGAGTCCATGAGCGCTACGCCCAGAACAGCGTTGATGAGGCTCCTCCACATGGTGGTGGTGTACTGATGTGGGGGGGGGGGGGGGCGATCAACTTCATGGGAAGAAGTGACCTGGTGCAAATTGAAGGACGCCTGAATGCCCAACGATACGTCGCTGAAATTCTTCGTCCTCACGTCCTTCCACTTCTGGCTGCACGAGGGTCGATTTTTCAGCAGGATAACGCTCGACCTCATGTGGCACAACTCACCACCCAGTTCCTCGCTGACAACAACGTCCAGACCATTCCGTGGCCAGCCGTGTCATCAGACATGAACCCCATAGAACACTTATGGGATGAACTCCACAGACGACTCCGCCAGCGAGACGTGGCTCCAGCCAAACTCCGACAGTTGTCTCTTGCACTGCGGGAAGAGTGGGCAGCCATCCCACAACAACAGATCCAGTGGCTAATCGGATCCATGTCAAGGAGATGTCTTTCTCTGATAGAGGCCAGAGGAGGCCATACACCTTACTGAAATGGAGGCCTCAGTCACAAAGAATAAAAGTCCAAACCAAATTTAATGAACATCATGTCATTGTTAAAGTCTGAAAGTTTCTTCATGCCAAGATTGAAACATTAATTCCGTAAAATAAAATTTTTGTACAAGTTTGAAATTTGGTGTCCATTACCACTGCAATAATGTTGCGTTTCTTTTTTTTAACAGTATATATTATGTCGGTTAATGACCTCAGGTCCATTTTGACCAAAAGTGGAGATGGAATAAAGCGGTACTACTAAGGCGAAGGTTAATTGCTACAACTCACATATTATTTGTAAAGAACAGGTAAAGGCAATCCCATAGCAGGATACTGCTGTACGGGAGCGAAGTGTTAGAGACCACTATACTAGGTCGAACATCGATGGGTGGGGTGACCAGTTCCCGTCTTCGCTGGCTTTTTCATTCCTTTACTTAAGTGCAAAGTCAGGTACCCATTTACAGCTAGGTAGAGTGTCGATGCCGTGAATCGAACCTGGTACCTTTGCCGCGAGAGACCAGCGTTCTAACCACTCTGTCAGTCGCACGCCTCTGTATTATTAGTAGGGAAACAAAAATGAGACGCTTTAAGTCTGTTATATATGTGGTGTTTTTTTTAATTACCCGATAACTTTTGCTATTTCAGTATCTCTCTCTCTCTCTCTCTCTCTCTCTCTCTCTCTCTCTCTCTCTCTCTCTCTCTCTCTATCTCTCTCTCTCTCTCGCTCTCAGAATCTCTTGTTTCATTTCCCTCCCATTGTGAGTTCTAACTATAAAATTTTACGTAACCTTGACCTTATTTCAAGCACGTGGATCTCGGGTTAGTTAACGAAAACAACACTGTTATTTACTTTCTTTAGATCTGTCTTATGTTTAGTTTTGATTGACAGAAAGTGTGAGAGTTTCAGTTTGTCTTTCGTTATTTCTGTCTGTCAAATTTAGCGTCGGATGGGCAGAGTGGTTAGCGCGCTTGCCTGTCGGGACAAAGTTACCGGGTTCCGGGTTCGAAACCTGGTATCGTCACGCTTCAATCTACCCAAATGTTGTTGTTTTTTTTTTTTTCTCTAACCAGTGGCACTCGAGCTTTCCAGCTCTTTTGGCCCAATGACATGTCATTGCGAGGCTGGGGGTCAGTGGACTTTCCTTCCAACCCGGTCAGGAGCTTCGCTCCTTCCCATCCACACGGGATTTATGTGCAGGAGCCGTTCAGGTTATTCAGTCAAATTTCCGGTCGTAAACATTCCTTCAAACGCTGACGCCCGGGCTTGAACCATGAAAACCTGGTCGCCAGTACAACGCCGTAGCCATTACACCAGCGCGGCTCCCAAATGTTAATGGGTACCTGACTTGAGTTAGGGAAGGCAAAGGCAGTGAGGAAAAGAACTGTTCACCCTACCTCATAAATCTGGACCTAGTATATCCACGTCTCTAACACCTTTCCTCTACATCTACCATGGAACTACCTTATATAAACTGTAAGTAGGCCTACTTTCTTTGTTCTTTCCTCATATACTCGTTTCTTTGATTGATTGCTCCCACTTTACATAATGATAATTTAATGTGAGGAGTAAAATTGTAGGCTAGGTCTAAACCTAGGGGTTCCACCCAACATCCCCGTTTTGAATCCAGCGACTGACTTTTATAGCGGTATAAAATTACAGTGGTTCCTTGCCATAATTGTTTCACTCGCGAAGCTTGTACTCGGTCTGTCTCGTGATCCGGAACTCGTAACACACACACACTAGCGGATATATTTAAACTAGCGGTCATACGTGGGCCGGGTCCATGTCGGAATGAGTGCAAGTCGGGTTTGGTGCGAATCGTTTTAGGAAGGTTTAACTTTTTTGTTGTTGTTAATTGTACTGTTGCATTGAGGTGTGCTTCTGAGGGAAAAAAATTCTTCACAGATCGGAGGGAAGTAAAGGGCTTCTTTGTATCTCTTGTCTTGGTGGTGTAATGGATCAAGGGCTTCTTTGTTATACGACATTGGTATTTATGCCTTTTTATAAAATCTGCCGAACTTTGACCTCTCTCATTAGACGTGTAACTCCTTATTTGTTCCTTTTCCATGACGCTGGCCTCAATCATCGGGATTCTTGGTATGCAGACTATCTTCCCGCTCCATTTCTGTTTCAACCTGTCAGAATGGTGGCCCATCTACGGCAATGTAGTTCTTCAAATTTGAGTCTAGGGCATTTCATATGTTTATTTTAAGTTGCAGAGTCTAGATGTTGCATTACACAGTTTGGGTGGGATTTCTAAGAGTTTAAAAACTCGGAGTGAATAATGATCTTGATTTGTTCGTTGGTGTGGAATCATCGTTGTATGTACTGGTCAAAAAGCGTCAAACTCTCTGTATGTAATTCAACATTATTTTGGCATATTGGTCAGTATACCCAAAATATCGCGTTCCTTAACAAGCGATCTTTTAAATTCTGTGTAAAGTGTCTGAATATGACCCTAGCGAGACCATCATTCGATATGAATATTAAAAATTCATACACGACACTGTCTTATTAGGAAGTTTTTCTCTTTTACCGTCTGTGGATTGACTTGAGGTATAGAAATGTAAATGTAAGAGCGTCATTAGCTCTATGGGTTTCAGATACTCTGTGTAAAGAGTTATCACGTCCGTGCAAAACTATGTCCCTTTGTTCAAATTGTTGGCCTTCAATTAAAATAGCTACCTCATTAGTGGTTGGCATTTTACCTGCCCCGATGTTCACCATCCGGTCGTCTATCTGCATGGATAATTAGACAGAAGTCCTCGAAATTGGATGGAACATTCTCTAAGGCTGTTTTAAATGACAAAATATAATTATTGGTGCGATATGTCTTGCAAAACAGAAATCACTTCCAATTTCAGATTTTGAAAGTTGTTACAGCGTGTAGAAGCCTGAGACACATGATCAGCGATAAAATATATTTGAAGAAATTTAGGGTCATATCTTTCGCTGGGAAGTAAGCTACCAAGCAAATGATACACCTGCCCTTGAACTTTGAACGTTGGCATATAACCTGTTTCAGACACTACTGTCGTGTACGATTTATCAGATAGGTAATAGATGTTTATAGCCCTGTCTGAGCAGAGGTGATAGTGATGACAATGTGAAAGTAAGGGGTAAGATATAGTGTTTTTTCACGAGGGTGATCGTGTTAGAGAAAGGACAGTCTCTGGATAGAATAATTTATCTAATCCAGCCTATCTGGACGACGATATTTAAATCAGACGCACTTTCTCTCCTTGTACGAAAATACAAGTTACACTGCACTCACATGCACACAATTCTGTGACAAATACGCACGAACGAAAAACAAACTATGTATAACATATAATAGATAGGGATTGACCGACACAATAACTAAAGGTTTAATAAAGTTTATTATAAATAGAAAATCACAACATAAATCATATGCATCAAGAGATCATGGTTTACAGACAAAATGAAAATTAATCAAATAGGTTCTCCCCTCTGGTAAAGGAAAAGAAAGGACGATCCCAACAGAGGTTAATTAACCCAAAAGATCAAAGGTTAACAATAAGTTATGAAATAGTCAGTATGGGAAAAGAATAGGTTCCTAATGTAAACTATCCCGTGACTAATCAGATTATTGAGAAAAAGAAAGAAGAAATCATATAAGTATATGATGTTAACAAAAGACATAAGTTTCTTTCTCTGTTCATTCAATTCACATACACGCAGTGGCCACTTTCAGATACACTTACTGTGGTGGATTTGGTGTTAAAAGATGTTATTCCTTTTGTACTGACTGAGGTCAGCTGTGAAGGTCCCTGATTATAATAAATGTTGGGTTGAGTTATCAGAGCACCTTTCTGCTACCACCCTAAGACCTCAATCAGACTTATTCTTGACTAATATGTATGTTAGCTACGTCTATATGTCTAGGGCTATGAGTGTATAATGTAGTGTAAGTACAATTACTACAAACACATTTAAATGCTAACACATATATATAGGACTGAGTCAAGACTACAACTACAAACAAACTGACACTCTATGAAATATATCTTATAGAAGTCTGTGTTAAAAGTTTGGTAAAATGGTTATTTGCAATTTATTTGGCCTGATCAGAATTTTCTTAGTCAGGACCAACAACCCAAAATTGATATTATGAATTTATTTACAACAATTGAAATACCACAATGGATCTTCTGTCCATTCAAGTAATAATAAGACAATCAAAATATGTGTATCTATGTTCTCTAAGTTAATGACGCTGGTAATTAATAGTATGGGTGGGGTACTGTCATCATTCCCTCTTTCTCTTGTAAAATTATCTTGAAAGTTTATTGCCCACAATTTATTTTATGTTTTTTCTATACCGAAATATAGTATTATAGTGGATGGACTCTGCGTGCCAATACAGATGGCACTTATCTAGATAATAGATGTTGCTGTCATTCTCGTATGTTCTCTGGTACGACCACGCTGACAAGGTTCCTGGTGCATTAACTAGACCTCAGGGTCCAATCAAAAGTTTACTTTAGTACACAGCAAAAACGCCACCAGGGTTCTGGTACCTTCACCGTACCAGAACAAAAAACCCTGAAACAACGTTATGATTCTTAACAGCACATCTATAATTCATTCCACATGTAATAAATGGCAAAGTGTATAAAAAAAGAAAAAGAGTCAGATCTCTCTGACCACCCCATTCCACTCTGAGATGACAATTCATTTCCAGTGCCCCTATTATGTTCCTTAAGGGCTACAACGCCTCTGACACTGCAACAATGATGATCTCCCATAGGATAACGTGGGTTAGCCTTCCCACTGGCAACTGTGGAAATCATTTTAAGTTATGCAATTCACATCAATTTTACTGCTTTTACTGCTTGTGCACAACACCACAGGCCCTGCATACTTCTGCTGGGGACTCTGTACTTAGTCGTAAACCTTCCCAATCGAGCAGTATCGCAGACATCAAATTTTATTGTAATAACAAGATTAATAAATTCCATCCTTACCACAATTCAAAGAAATATCACAAACGTACGTTAACTGGCTTTAGCATAAATAGTATTTAAGTTCAGCTTTGCCTTCTATTCAGACTGCCAAGGTTTAATAACACTCTTGGTACTGCTGAGTTCAACGCAGCTTGCTGCTATAATATTTCTTTATCAACTGGCATCGAGCTGAGAAAGCTTTTGCCAATATTACTAGACCTGCCCAATCACAGCGAGGGTCTAGCATTTCAATTTCAAAAATTTAAAAAGAAAAACACTACTTCAAACTTCTAGGAGTGATTTTTCTAAATATAGATTTTAGCTTTTCTGCTTAACCAATACTCTCTGTCTACCCTCCTATCCCCACCAATCGGATTTGAATTACTCCCTTGCCTCTTTTCAAACTATCGTTCCCAATAACGTTACATTTAACGAGCAAGGACAACAGTCTGTTCGTCCAAGCGTTTGCAGTCAAATAGTATTTTCTCAATAACTTGACTAATAATTGGACTACCATTTATATTGAAACATATTTGTGCTCAGAATACACTAAGGTATACGAATATATGATTTTTATGGCTATATTCATTTGCGTTTAGATTTTCAGTTTTGTCACTGACAGTCGTCAATTATAACTTTTTACATAAGTCTACCATCTTTTTCCCCTCCTTCTGTATCACTTTTTAATTTTTCAAATAAACCAACTTGTTTTTGTGACGTCACAATTACACTAGGCGTCGAGAATTTAAACTGTCTGTGTGTGTATATCTGCCGGCTTTGCCCACAGCGTGTATATAGTATTAGTCTCGCGTGCAGAACGAAGCGGGTTTTGGCAGGCGGTGTTGGTAGCATTTTGCGTTAATGTATTACAGTCGTCTCGTTCTTGCTACTAGAAAAAGTCCAAAATACTACTAAATTTTGCGTTAAAGTTGACAGATTACGTTAATTCAGACAGCCGTTTGGCGTTACATTTCTAACAAATCGTTAATTATAAGGCTTGGCTGCAGTGTGTATGCAGCAGATCTGGCAAGATGTTAAATATTAGTAGTACGTTTCGAAATTGAAACTAAAAGCGTGTTAGTTTTTATAGCGAGATCGTTCTATAGGCTTTAGCACTGCACAAAAGGCAGCGTTGCTGGCGTCGAAGATGCCAACCGTCAGACACATGCGGGCTGGGTTTATTTATTATCATAGGACTAAAATCTTACTGAATTTAGCTATTATCTCACAGATTTTCGCTACACTTACCACAGTAGTTGTCGCAGGCATTCCAAGGAAATACACTAATAAGTAATATATATACTGAAGCACATTAAAAACGCACCACTATTATATATACTGATGCCGAGAAGCTGGGAAGAAAAAGTGTGGGAATGGATTTTCCCCGTGTTTGTCATGAGGTAGAGAGCGAATGGCTGCTGGAATGGAAAGTGCATGATTCAACCCACGGGTTTGTGTACAGACTACATGAAAACAATGAAAGTTACACGTGCAACACGATTCCCAACAGCTATGACCCTGAAAATGTGTACGCGTTGTGGCAGTATACTCGGTATAAAAAGGCCGTTGAGACAAAACACCCAGTACATGTGCTTGAAATGCCACGACTATCTGAAATGTTGGAGATCGGAATGAGCTCGCGGGCCATTGCCAGAAGGATGAATTGCCACCACCGCACTATTGTACGTCTCAGTGAACGTTACGGAACCACTGGCAGTGCCCGGGATAGACTTCGGAGTGGCAAACCACGAGTTACTACCCCTGCGCAAGATCATCATATTGTGCTGAGTCACCTAAGGAATCGTTCTCTCCCGGCAAGTCATACAGCAAGAGGAATAGTGGGTAGACGTGGGCAAGTCTCTCGAATGACAGTCATACGACGACTCAGAGATACAGGCCTTACTGCAAGACGACCTTATGTTGGGCCACACTTGACTCACAGACATCGTCAGCACCGCCTGCAATGGGCAGAGCAACATGTCAGATGGACTAGACTGCAGTGGAATGCTGTCCTATTCACAGACGAGAGCAGATTCAACATATCCTTTGCTGATGGACGTATGCAGATTTGGCGACGGTGTGGAGAGCGCTTTGCAGATTGCTATGTTCGTCAGCACAACCGATTTGGAGGTGGCAGTATTCACATTTGGGGAGGATTCAGTTTTCACCATCGCTTGCCTCTTCACGTCTTCCGTGGAAATGTTAATGCAGTGACATATCGAGATGAGGTTCTGGATGCATTGGTTGCTCCTGCGTTCACAAACTATCCAGACTTGCAGCTTCTCCAGCAGGATAACGCACGTGGGCACACCGCATGAATTACGCAGCAATATCTACAGCAGCAGAACATTGTGACGATTGTGCCCTATCACCAGACATGTCCCCTATAGAACATCTGTGGGACGAGCTTGGACGCAGAGTCTACAGGCAAGGTTCTCCAGCTAATCTGCAACAGCTCGAAGCTGCTCTTACACGTGATTGGGACTTGATTCCCCGGAATTTCCTTCAGAGACTTGTGCGTTCCATGCGGAGCTGCTACCAAGCTTGTTTGCAAGCACACGGTGGACATACCAGATACTGAGGATAGTGTGAATGAATTTTTTTATTGGTTGCATTTTTGGTTTTCTCCCTTGCCTGCACAAAATGCAATGAATTTCATAACAATCAAATGTACAAATTAATGACCAGCATGGATTCATAGGAAAATGAATAAAGATTCCAAATATGTAAACTTGTAAACACTTATATTTACATTTAACACTCTGTTCCTGGATTATACAGGTGGTGCGTTTTTAATGTGCTTCATTGTACTTTTAGTGTCAAATTTAAGTTTGCCAAATCCAGCCCCAGACTCTCCGTAGTTGCTGACTGCAAATTTCACAGGAGTCGCTAGAGTCGGTGTTAAATTTGTACTGGATACAGTAAGTTATCTATGCCTTCAGTTGGTTGGAGTAAGGTTCATGCGTGGTGATCGCCGATGTAGAATAAATAGAACATATACAGTTCCTTGTAATCAATATAGGGTGGGGGTGGGGGGAGGGGGGTCGGAGTAGCTAAGAGGTAAGGCATCGGGTGCGCTGCCAGTACAGGGAATATATTTGATGGACATTTATTTCGGAACCAGTAGTTCCTAATAATGTCATACTCCACTTGATCTCCTGGGTAGTGAGATGTGATGCCTAGCCTTCTCGGATAAGGGCGAAAAAAATTGGAGGTCCCGTGTGCAAGTTGCGCACTTTAAAAATTCTTCGACCGTTGGAAATCGTAAAGCGTAGGCCATACGACAGTTCCCCTGGCAAAAATTAGAAAATCTACACTCCCAACAATATTTATAGAATGTGTGATTACTATACACACATTGGGATCCTCGCCGGTGCTCCGGAGTTCGTGCACTATGCTGAGATCCTCCTTGTGTGATCTTAGGGAGGAAATCGGAGCACTGATGGATTTGTCCGTGTGCAATGAAGATGGTCCTTCAAACCAAACACCAAACCAAATGATCATCTTGAATATTGGTCTCCAACAAATGTATGCCACCAAGTCTTCCTGTCATGTGCCATCTGTTAAAGATCTGCCCATTGTCTTCTTTGTCTCATTCATTTATGTCTCCTAAAACGTGGACATGCTGTTGTGACTTTTGGAAGTCCACTCGGTGCTGGAGCCGCTGGCACGCTCCTGGTCCACGCAGATAGTAGTTACGGCACTGTCCTCAGGCATATTGTACAAGGAATTAATATGAGGTTGGAGTGGGGGGGGGGGGGGGATTCAAAACGTGCTACGCAAGTTCACGCTTGCCTAGGGCCTCCGACAATAAGAAACCGCCTCTGCCTATTGAAGTCAGAGATAGCAAACCGTTTCAGTATTTGTATATGTGCCTACTGGCACGATAAACAGTTGCTTCACAGTATATATTGTTTGGCCCCCCCTGTAGTTTCCGGGGATCTCTGAAGAGACAAAGACAGAATGGAACTACTGCACCCTCGGTACAGTGGCGTAAGCTGGCAGCCTCATATCAAATAGATGATGTAACGAACGAGTGAATAATAGAATGATGTCATGAACGAGTGAATAAAAGAATGATGTAATGAACGAGTGAATAATATAAGGTGACTAAACCGGAAGTGAGAGATTAAAGAATGAACTGAATAGAAAGTTAAGCTGCGTACACAACAATTAATGACGTATACATGGACTACGTCCCTGACAATACTAAAACCAACACTGGAAGAACTCGTGAAAGCTTGGTGCAGATTTTCCTACAGCGGGGACCAGCAGCAGTGGTGGATCCATGCTCCATTAGGAGCGCAAAGGAAAAATAATGATCATCATATGTTATTGAAGTTTATAATTAAAATTCGATCAAGCGGTATATTTTATCCGAGAATTTGTATGGAACACTGTAGTTACCAAATATAGAAACATAATGTCATAAATATGGCAAACCATTGATCTCAGAAACCAATTACTGTGTGTAAATCTTCGTTCCCAAGGTCTTGTTATTTCAGATTTACTTACAGCTGCTTTTAATTAGGGGAGCAAGAATAAAGGAACATAAAGAGCTCCAGAAAAGTGGCTTGGACGTCACGGAAAGTTCAGGAAATTACAGCAGCCTCTGGAGACCACTGATTGTCAGGTCATCATTATTGATCTGGCAGTATTAGATACTCCCTCATTGATTTCCGCGTCGCCTCCCTCCTGTTAGAGTTGGGACAAAATGTGCTGGAAAAAATCATTGGAACTTAAAGAGACATTTGTGGCTGGGACCTGGAAAGGAGAAGCTTTGCTTTTTTTTTTTTTTGTTGTCGCGTGGTGCATGGTATTCAAAAAAGGGAATTTTGAAATTTAGAAATGCAGTTTATGGTTTTTATTGCTCATGTGCAAATCTCGCTGTGCTCCGTTATGAGATTGACAGGCACTCTCTGTATTTTTGTAGTGTTTGAAACCAAGAAATTTGTGAGCTTTTTAAAACCGCAATTAAAAAAATTCTCATTTGGTATAAGATCACGATTCACTTATCTGTGCAATAGTTTGAGCAATCAAAAGTTCCCATTTGGTTTGCAACAAATAAGAGTAATCTGTATGTCTTATTTGCTGTATGCTGCTGAATAATCCGACGTTGGAAGGCATCTACAGAAATCATTAATAACCTAAATATGTGGGCGCTAGATTGAACAGAATTCCTGAATAGTAAAATACTGGAGACATTGAGAACAAAATAATTAATATTTAAAAAATGAAGGAATTGAATAGAAAATAATTCGTAAGTAACATAGCAACTGAGAAGTACACCGTGAACTGAAAAACCAGGTGGGAACTAATTCTGATTCTAAAGTTGTGGCCAGATATGTTGGAGCAGCGGTTCTCAAAGTGTGGTCAAAACTATTGTCATAATAATCTAAGACGTTATTTGCCGGTGTCACTCTCATTCTCTCACGCGTGTACAGTGGAGATTTCCAGAGGCTACATGACGTCTGATGGCATCATCGCTGTGATGGCTAATGGCATATGTGCTTGTGTATTATTTTGATTTCTAGAAGTTTCTAAGATAGTAGTTTTATGGTATAAATATATGCGTTTTCTAATACGTGAAAATCGATAAACTTAACCCACATAAACACGAGCTCTTTGGGGTCCTCAATAATTGTTAAGAGTGTAAAGAGATCCTGATACCAATAAAGTTTGGGAAACGCTGTGTTAAGCATTCTTTTGACATTGAACTGTGGGTAGAGCTGTCCTTAGACCATTCGGACCGCAGGCCGAGTAGTTTGTCCCGCGCTCTCTCCTCTTCCCCCCCTCCCCCCGCCCCCTTTTTCAGTTCTAGCCGCGAAAGTTAAAGTCTACGGGAGAATCAGTATATATAAAATCCCTGCTTCTTTTGTCACTAACGCTAAGGGATGCAACTTTGGTTGAAAGTTAGACATTAATTGTATTGTTTCCCTTATATGTACTCTCCCGAAAATAGTAACACTCGACAAAGACAAGTGCGCAAATGACGGTGTGCACAAAAATATATTTATAGAATGTGTGATCCCGTATACACACATTGAGATCCTCGCTGCTGCTATGTAGTTCGTGTACTGCGGTGATGCACAGTGGGTTTTTAAAAATACTTTTGAATAAGTAAAATTGCCGTTAGGAATTGGTGCTTTTGAATTTAATTCCCGTCTTATGACGGGCTTTTACACTAGTTAAGTAAGATTCATGAATCACATTATAAATTTGTTATATATATTGGTAGATCTGTGGCAAATTGTTTTGCATGGTGCTGTTGTCGGCCCCTTGCACGACATCATATTACGACATGCCTGATGGTGCAGTAGTCCAATTCTTTCTTTATCTCTACAACTGAAGATCTTCAGGAATAGGCGGGGACTTGTTAATCACATGCAGACTTAATAATGAGGGTATAAAACGTTAATCTATGGAAGATAAACACATAAGAAAAACAGTTCACCCTAAATAGGAGATACTCACTCTGGAAAAGTCACGCCGTAGAGTTTACTCGTTAGGTCAAAATAGAATTCTTCTTCTTCTTTGTTCATCCTGAAAAGGACGGTGGTTGCGTTGTATCCGTTTACAGCGAAGCTGCAATATTTGCGCCTTTCGGCCGACACATTCGACTTCAGCGTGGCATTTTTGGGACCGGGTTTGCCTTCCTTCTTCGATCCCTACTCACTCAGCCAGACTGCAGTGATGCAGCCTGTTTCCAGGACCACCACTTGGAGGTGGAGTAGGGTCTTGGTCAACTCTGGTTCGCTGACCCTGACGCAAGCAGTCTAGCTATGGGTCGTTAACTGCATTCCTCACTGTTGACGCGTCTTAGGTCCCAAAATAGAATTGAGGTTTGGGAACTTGAGGATGATAAAGAAGCAAGAGTGTTGTAGTTTGTTTTTTTTTTAACTCTTGTTATTAACTTGATATGCCCATTGTTTGGATGTTTCAAATCTTTGACGATCAAAACCACTACGTTTTACTTGTCCGTAGACAGCTGAAACTTTACATGCTACTCCCTTTCTTGGTACCTTTTAATTTCTCAAGTCTTGATTGGCAGTGGACCAGCCGACTTTTATATAATACTGAAAACAATGTAGAATAAATTAAATGTAAATATTGTGCTTATGAGTTTTTATGGTAAGGGAAAATAATGAATTGCGAAAATAGATTGTGTTTTGTGTGTGAAGGGGTTGTCACGGGTTGCCTCCCCTTAGCTCTGCAGTGGCCAAAACTCAAGAGTAACTAATGTGGGTCTTCAAAGGATGTCTACCTCCGCACAAGATTACTCTTGGCAGAGTTGTAGATAGAAGGATAATGATGCTTCTACCTCAAGGGAGTTTTCACAAGATATTCAGAAATCGAGAACAATTCTGCATGACTCTGAGCAAATGTTAACTCTAGTATCTGCCGTCAACTTTTGTGAAGGATAGAGTTATCTTATAATTCGTTAGCTCGTTCAAGCCCCCAGCTGAGTTAAAAGTGTCAGGGAGTAACTACCAAGCTGGTCCCGCGTCTCTAAGACCCGTCTGATGATGGTGTCTAGCGTCGACTTTAGGCCACTACTCTCAATTGTTCCAGAGATAGTACCCTCAACTGGTACCAGCAAGCGATAGTACTCTCAACTGGTACCACCAAGCCAATCTTTAGGCTCACATATTGCTGGCTCAGAGACATAGTTTAAGGCAGCTTGACGATGCCTCTTACCATGCGGTTCGGGGTGTTATTATTTTAGCAATAAGTTCCCACTTTGACTCGTGATTCTGGTTTTCCTTGTTAATGTAGGTAGAGTTTTCCTGTGAGATAATTCTTCAAGATGCTCAATTAAAGTCCCAGTCCTGATAAATGAAATCTGATTCTATTCATAACTCGGGCATGTCTAGTTGTCTCTTGACGAGTTTCACAGTGTTCCAAACTGACTAAAGTGTCAGATTATATTACTCTTATATTACCCGCAGTCATTTGTTATGAGTTAGGTAGGATCCAATCAGGAATTTTGTTCTTCCTATGTTTCGAATGCCCTCCAATTGTTTCAAAACCTGTGTGTTTTGGTGGGGTAATTCAAAATATTTCCATTGTGAAATGTATGTGCGTTATTGCAAAGGTCGTGTTTTTCAAAAATGGAAGTGAGATTTCCGTACTATTCTCGTCGATGATTACAAATAACTTCTTACTTTTATCTCAAGTAATATCTTCGTAATACTTCTATCCGGATGCTATTACCTCATTCCATTGTCCAATTGCATGTCTATAATATGTCCGCAGACGGGTAATTTATCTCCCCGTCCTTGTGCAAACATTACCCTCGTGTAACCATCTGGGCAGTGACTCTTCACGACAGTAATTAGAGAATCCCAATCGCCATATCAGCGCTTAAAAAAAAAGACTGGGCGCGGCCAAGGTTTGGTACACGAGAATTTTACCAACATGACTGTCGGTAAATATTGCATCATCTATCTACTCTCTCAGCAGGGATGATCAGGTAAACAGACAAGACGAATTATTAGGAGTGTAAGGTGATTAGAAAATAGATAATATCTACTTGATAGCAGAGAAAGAAAATATGCCGACCACTGAAAATTTCACGTAATCAGTACTCACAACACATGTAACTGACTACTGCCGCAGAAGAGAAGAGATCGACCCATTAATTCCGTCACAGGGGCGAGCTTGGATGATAAATGGTAATGTGCTGTTAAATAAACGATTTATTTTAAAACAATGTCGTAGATTTTTGATAGGGAAATTAAGACTTGGGTTGGTCCCTTCTGAATAGATTAGAATGAGTGATAGCCACAGTGAGATGTGATAATAGAAATAGAGTTCCACGAGTGAGATGGTAGAAATTTATAGAGGCTGTCCCGGAAATCGAGAATCTCTCTCTCTCTCTCTTTCTGCCTGTCTTCTACAACAGATCCAAAGGAGTCAGACAGTCTATAAAAAATAGGTATATTAATATCTATCCACTCACGTGCCCGCACATACAAGTGACGACAGTTAGACACACAGACGTGGGAACAACTATAACAATGATTATATAGATATTATGGGAATGAACTGACCACCACACTGAAATAAATGTAGGTATAGTTTAATTATCATAGTAAACTTACATCACAACATATAAAATACATCAAAAGCATACACATAGTCATAAAAATCAAGGAATGCTACAATAGTGATAGACCCGTTTGTATGGTCCTCTCCTGGATATATAGCTCACAGTCCCGTTAAAGAAAAGTGATAACCCCAAAGAGTTACAGATGCATATGATTGGGTCTATGGTTTCCCCCTTTTAAGGTATGGACAGACTTGATACTCTGCTTTATTCTAAGGGTACATATTGTTAGCAATAACTTGCCTAAAGGAAGTTACAACGTGGGTGACTCAGACAAGAACATCCTTCAGTCTACTGTCACTCGGTTCTTTCATCAGGACCCTGATATACTTACAATCGTGCTGTGGTTCGCCGTCTGGCGCAAACTTAGTGTCACTTGACTCACGAGGTAATAATTAGGCTTAAACGAGCACACAATGTCAGAACACGAGGTTTCCCTTAATTAGGAAGATGACCGGTGGACAACTTCTCTCAACAGATAATCTTGGTTCACCTCACACTTGGTCAAATAATATCGGAAAGTTAATGTTTTAGATTTCTGTAATTTTTCTCGCCACAAGGCAGCATGTAAATTAGAGTTAGTGTAGAAATATGCACTGGCTCAAAGGCCCAGTATAAGCATTTATTAGGTATGTCTCTGTACAAAACGCCGGCAAAGTTTGGGTTACCCCAGTATTCACCGAATAAAGAAAAACACATATGAAATATGTTACATATTATGTACTCAATATAACTTACGTTTTTAAAATGCAAGCGTACAGCTTGGCTTATTTAAAACTTCCCGTGCAATAAGTTATATATTTAAAAATCATCAATCCTCATGAATTAGGAATACATACGTATTCCGTCAACACTCATGAAGCATCTAGCATTTATAAGTTAGTTTAGAAAAATTGTTCCCGTCTGATTATTTAGCCGTAAAATTAAATTCCTTTAGCCGACTGAGTTTAAGCTAGAAATTATAATTTCTGTTTTCCACTGTAACTCGTCACTATAAAATAATACAGACTATATAAATTAAGCACTCTGCACCAAATCTAACGAGTGAAATATGAAATAAGCGATTATCACTTTAAACACTTCACAAAATATTAGATAATTATTATAATATATACCTCAACACACAGAACTACAGGTAATCGCACACTTTAGAATTATACGCTGATATATTTATTTGAAGTCTAGAGCTCGGTAAATTTCCGAACAAACTAGGGCTTCGCTATACAGCTTATTCTATTCACGAACAACCTGTCTACTGCGAATTTTGAGGACTGAATTAAAATAAAGTTTAACATTCTGGTTATATCTATTTCCAGACAAAGGGTCCCACTTTATTTCGCCAAACGAAATAATCTCCCCTTTCCGTCTAAAACACCTTACATCAACTAGAAGACTACCATGAACTGACACTCGTGCGTTTTCACACCTCACGCTGACCAGGCCAACAGTAAGTGCCTTGTCAGCTGAGATTTCCAGACAAATGTCTGAAACTGCGCCGAGGAGATGTCGGCTATCGCGCTTCACCTAAGCGCTCAGCCGATGCAACTCGTTGTGGCAGGTGAAAATGCAGACAAATTTGTCGCCTTAGGTCTGGCGAAAGCGAATATTCACAGTGTATTTCGTCTGGTGCAGGGAATGCTGTAGACATATGTCTGCTCCTATGTCTGGCCAGACGAATATATTCACAGTTTCGTCCACTGACACCTAATGCAATAGAATGCATTTTAACGCTCTCTCTCTCTAGTACGTTATGTCATAAATGCGTTTACCAGTATGAGAAAGAAAACGGTAACGTTGAGAATGGGGAAGAAAATATTTTTCGCAAACGAATGGATGCGAAAAATACAGGAAAAAGGTAAAGAGTGATAATAAAATAGAGGACACGGGTGAAAGAAAAAGAAGAGGATATAGGCAATTTATGATCAATAAACTCTCTGTGACAAACAACTAAATCAGTGATTTGTTGTTTTAAATATAGGTTTAGTAGTGACTAACTTACGTGTGCGTTTTACATCAGGTCTTTAAACTTATCAAAATTTGTTTAGTGCATTGAAAACTACAGTAATAAAAGTGGTTTCCTAAAACGTTGGTTTCGCATTTACATGTTTGAAACAAATAACAGATCTTCGTGGACGTTGTGCCGTCCACACTGAGACTTCTCTCTGATTTGAGTAATGAATAATTACAAGTGTTATCACGCTGTCCAATCAAGATGTGTGACGATAAACTAATCACCGTAGAGCTTTATTAGCGCTTTCTCCACCCAGGACTCGTGGCGCGTGTGTGATAAATAAATCTCGGTATTAGAGTTGTTTGATCAATCAGAGCGTGGTTGCTTTAGCGCGCTCTACAGTTGAAGTTTGTTGTGAGTTGAAGGATAGTGAAGTACTTATACCGTGTCTGATAGTGAAGTACTTAACACAATATTCTTTTGTGAAGTACTTATACAGTATATGAAGTTGAATTACTTACGCAGTATTTGTTAGTGAATTACTTACATAGTATTTGAAAGTGAAGTACTTTTACAGTATTTAGTAGTGAAGTACTTGTAGAGTAGTTGATAGTGAAGTACAGTATTTGATAGTGACGTACTTATACAGTATTTGATGCTGAAATACAGTATTTGATAGCGAAGTACTTATAGAGTATTTGATAATGAAATGCTCATACGGTATTAGTAAAGCGAAGTACTTATGCAGTATTTATTATTGAAGTACGTGTACAGTGTGCCATTCCTCTGAGTAAAAATGAAAATGAATGAATTAATAATTCAGTTACAGTGATCTTGTGCTAATACAGTACTCGATACTGAAGTACTTATACCGTATTTAATAGTGAAATGCGTATACGGTATTTTATAACGAAGTACCGATGTAGTATTTATTAGTGAAGTACATATACAGTGTTTGCTATTCCTCTTGAGTAAAAATGAAACTGGATGGATTCATTAATAATTCAGTCGCACTGACCTCACTCACTTGTCACTGCGCTGAATGAATTTTGAGACATACAGACAACAGGCACGTGAAGGAAAACTCACTGGCATTATTAAGATTATCTTGTTATTAAACAGAAGATTATCCCGTAGCAGATACTTGCTATATGGGGAGTGAAGTGTAAGATACTTCACTTCACTTGGTCTCAACTTTGTGAGATAGAGTGACCGGTTCCCGCCCTCGTTCCCTTTGCCTTCCCCAGCTCACGAGCAGAGCGTAGCTGGATATTATACTGTATAAAACGAAGCAAGTTCAGTCTGACTAAGGTCGGGCTGCAAGATGAAATCGTACAACGTGAGTGTAGCAGCAGACACAGCAAAGGAAGATAAAGCTCCAGGTAATCATTTGTTGGTGAATCATTATCATCATGTATCCTTCAGCACCGCGTGGAACTTAGGCTTTCAATAAATTCACGCCAAGCCTACATGACCTGTACCATCCTTTCTAGGTCTTTCCGTGCCTTCACAGTATCCCTTTTTTTTTACATCTGTCTCCATTTCCCTTTTCCGTGTGGTTTTAGGCCTCCTTATTTCGTTTAGCCATGGGGGTTCCAGAACAAGGACTTCCTTGCAGTGCTGTTAGCTGGTATTACTGGTGCAATTATTTCTTGTAAATGCCATATGTGTCATCGTTTGAGAGAATGTGTAATACTCTGACGCCAGTTTATTTATAGACAGATCTGACAAACTCTGAAGTATATGTTGGCTTTATTTTTTTTTTTTAATCCCCATCTTCACTATAGGCATATTACAAAGGTTTCTTTATTCTCTGTTTTATGTGAGATGAACACCATTAAGGTACTATGATTTTAAAAGAAGAAAAAATAACTGGGACATTCGTGTTTTGTTTTTTTTAAACAAAGTTTGCCTCCTTTAGGCAAGGCGCGTCCCTTTTAACCTAGTCGATAATATTAGGGCGCAATGAAAGTGCTATCCCGTGTAATAGTTTTCTTTCCCTTCTTCGATAGTATACCGCCTATTCTGAAGGGTGTTCTTTCTATCTTGCTTTCTTTCTCTCACAGTTTTTCTTTCTTCCCCTCCCCTCATATCTGTAAAAAAAAAAATTTCTTTCGATTGCTATTAATCGGCAGCAGAATTGATGCGGTGAAGAACAATGCAATATTGATTTCACACTGGGATTTATCATGAAATTATGGGATTCTGTTCTCCTGTGATGTTGTGTTGCCGTTCAGATGTCGTTATCGTTCCGTTCGCGGACTAACAAAAATATTCGGATAAGAGAAGATCGACTTCCGCGGAACTTGTGACCTCATTTCAGCGGCAGATATGTACGGCCTTCTATTTGCCGTCACTGGTTGGTTAACGCCGCCAGACTTAAGTGTGGTTCGACATGGAGGACACAATAATCGGCTCACCGAGTATAACAGTACCGTAGTTCTCAACCTTTTTGGCCGTGATACCCCCTGGAGGGTTGGCTGGGTCCTCAAGTACCCCCTCCCCCTCCCCAAGATAATCGTAGGCATGGAACGCATAGACAGGGATACTTTTCGGTTAGATGCATGTATTGCAGTGGAACCAAATATGAATATCGAAAGTTTGCATATAAAATCTAATTGATTTGGCAATTGGCTGATTTTAATCAAATCTATACACGTGAAAATCCGCCAGTTGGCTTACAACACCCGGAGGTATCAGCCCGGAGATACAATGAGTACGATGTTCTCGGTTGGGAACCACAGGAGTAGACCATAAGATGCTGTGTATAATCAGGGCAATTCGTCTTGAAGACTAGACGTCATTAGATGATCTTTAGATAAGAGATGTCATTAGTTCATCTTAGAAGAAGAAACGTCATTAGTTCATCTTAAACAAGAGAGACGTCGTTGGAACAGATACGTCATTGGTTCGTCTTAAAAAGAGACGGCATTAGTTCATCTTAGAAGAAGAGACGTCATTAGTTCGTCTTAAAAATAAGAGACGCCATTATATGATCTTAAGATAAGAGACGTCATTAGCTCGTCTTAAACAAGAGAGACGTCAGTGGTTCATCTTAAAAATATACGTCATTAGTTCTTCTAGTTCATCCTAGAAAAAGAGACGACATTAGTTCGTCTTAAAAGAAGAGACGTCAATAGATGATCTTAAGATAAGAGACGTCATTCGTTCATGTTAGAAAAAGAGGAGTCATTAGTTCGTATAAAGGAAAGAGACGTCATTAATTCACCTTGAAGCAGAGACGTCCATCTTGTCAATCTTCATCTGTAGTGTGATTACCTTTGAGTATTTCTCGATTTGTTAACATGTTTGTGTGTGGGTGTTTATTCGTTTGTTTGTTTGTTTTTAACTACTTCTGCATCCATATTTATCTGCGAATACTTTTTTTTAAAAACAATATAAAAACTATCGTTACGGCGTTCATTCCTATTGCTAAAGTCCGCTGGGGAATTTTGAGGTCTAAGGAATAAAGGCCACTTGCACATTGCTATCGCCACGCAATGTGCAGACTAGGTTTTTATTTTTACCTCCGATAGAAAAGAAAACCTAGAACCTTACCAGGGCTCGAACCCATATCTTCAGACTTCATGTGCTGATATCTTAACGGCCCAGCCTGCTCGCTCCCCTTCTAACACAACATTCGTAGTTGCATGACGAGAACTTGCTACTTGGACAAAATTAAAAACAAGAAATTAGATATTTAAACATAGGAGAGATATCTGCGAATACTATCTTTAAAATCATGAGTAGTGTATATACTTGATGTTGTCGACAATTCAATCAGTCAAGATCATCCAGGTCCTCGATAAAATCACGCCACGCCTTCCTGTCATGTGCCATTCACTCACGGTCTTTCAATGTATTCTTTATCCCTGTCACAAGATGGATTTGGGGCGACCTCTTCTCGATCTCTCATCCACTACGGTAGTAATCAGTTACCTTTTGTTGTGAGTACTGATTACTTGAAATTTCCTGGTCGCACCCGTTTCTTTCTCTGCTATGTAGCAGATAGTTTGTATTTTCAAACATTCTTACACTCCTCTCACTGATAAGTCGTCATGTCTGTTTGGTTACCCGTTTATCCCTGCTTTGAAAGAAACGGATGAGATAATAATTAATCGACAACCATGTTGGTTAATCTCGGGTGTGGCCGACATCAGGCTACGGAGTAACATTAAAATTGCCGAGCGCATTTGTTTAATCGCTGATAAGGCCAGGGTGCGTTCTTTTGCCCAGATGGTAAAGAGACGGATTGTGTGCACTCAAGCGACAGATAACGAAATTACTCATCTGTGCGATACATTTTGGACAGACATGCATGACATCACCGTTTTCGGCACACCTTGTTACAAAGACATTACTTTATATTAAAGTAATAATAAGTTATTTTTAAACATTGCCGAGAGAGGATCGGATGTTTTCATTCCATATATGGGAGACGTGACCTTTTGCATCACGCATATTATTCCATGTCGGAAATATTTTGAATTACTCCACTAAATACGCATGCATGAAACGATTGGAGCGTTCTTAGCATCGTAACAAAACAAATGCGGGGGAGGACAGGCAGTATAACCTGACCTTTCTACAGTTTTAAGACACTGTGAAAATTCACTGTGAAGATCGTAACCAGACTGCCAGAAGCTAGAATTCAGAATTCCCTTTATCAGACCGGACTTTGTGGAACATCTTGAAGGACTTAAAGAGCCCAGGAAACCATTTTAATAAGGAAGACCGGCATCTGAGGGAACTGAAACACGGAGTCATAATGGGAGTTTAGTGCTAACATAACGACCCCCAAGACACGTGAAAAAAACGCATCTGCCAGTGCTTTAAACCTACTTCTCTGAGCAAACAGTCTGTGAGCGAAGATTGGCTTGTTGGTGGTACCAGTTGAGGGTACTATCTCTGGAACAAGAAGGGAAAAGTGGCCTGAGCTTAAAGACGAGGGACCAACTTCGTAGATACTCCCTGGCACTTCTGGGAACGTGCTGCGCCGTACAACCTTGACCAGCGACGAGCGTGATCAGTCTACCAAGAACCAAACCATCAGAAGCAGCATAACAGTCAACTGACAACTAAGTAACACATAAAAGCTGCCAAGTGACCTCCTTTACACATTTCTATCCCATCACAACAGTGATGATAAACTTTTTTAAATAAATAATTATCCATTTCGTTAAAACCTTGTTAAAACCTAAATGACTATTAAATCTGTTATTTGTAAATATACACATTTAACGTCGATTTAATCATTTTGAATGTACTGCATGTTTGACTCAGTCAATTTACTAAATACACTCTAAACAGAGCTATACCATAATAATAAGAATTCCACTGAGTAAATCAGGGTGGGGGCATGAACGAGCTGAAATTAATAATTGCTTAATTCTTCATAAAAGGCGGCGGACCGATATAAGTTAACAATTGCCCTGCCAATGAAGCATTGTTCTTGACTTCGGAAATACTCGTATCTTATGAAAATCTCCCTTGAGATAGAAGCATCATTATCCTTCTATCTACAACTCTGCCAAGAGTAATCATGTGCGAAGGAAGACACCTTTGAAGGCCCATATTAGACACTCTTGAGTTTTGGCCACTGTTGGACCGTTACTACAAAGCAGGGGAAGCAATTCCGTGACAATCCCCTTCATGCCTGTCTCCAGTACTCTTCTCCGTGTGGTTATTTTTTATTTTTATTTTGGTTTTCCTGTGTTTCTCTTACCCTGGGGATTCTATAACAGGGACTGTCATGTAATGCAGTCACGTGGTTTTTTTTTCAAATGTATGTCCCAGACGAGGCCAGCGTTTTCTCTTCACTTCTTTCTCCACTGGTGTTTATCTGACTTCTCTCATCAGTTCCACGTTGGTGATCTTGTCATACCACTTCAGCCCCTTTACTCAGCGCATGCTCCCATTAATGAAAGTATCTTTCTGGTTGTACATTTTTGTTATTCTGCTTGTTTCCATACACTTGCCATACAATAAGACTCTGACGTGACATTTGAGTTGAAGACTGGTGATTTTTGTGTTGGACTTAATTCTTTTTGAATTCCATACATTTGGCAGTGCAACGAGAGATCCTTCTGCATGTTGTATTCTTATTTTGATATCTAGCTTTTTTGGTGTATTAGAAGATTAAATAGTATTATTTACAGGATTTATCGCAAGAATTATTTTGCCGAAGGCAAGAGTTTGTTACACTAATTTGGAAGACGTCGTAATGAATATTATTAAAATTTACGCGCGGTTCTTGGCAAACCCACTGTCAGTCTCATCGCCTTCAGGGGTACGTTAGTAGGAAACAAAACTTCTCTCTTCGACTTGATCCTAGTCTTAATTAAGTTTGGCTGAGATTTTCTAGCCAATTGAATTGTTTATATTTGTGTTTTATAGGAGTTCGTAGCTGTAATACTAACTCTTCTTAGTTGCTTGATAGGGTTTTTTAAAGTGTGGTCTATTAACCCCTTTGGGGGGTCCATAAATGGAGTCTAGGTGGTCTATGTAACATAACCTAAAATTTTAAATGTAAAATTGTAAATTATGCTTTTATGTACATTATTTTTTTCCCAAGAAGGGGTCCATAGCCTACATCGGACAATCAAATGGGTCCATAACCTTCGTTGGACAATCAGAGTGGTCCACATCTTCATGGGACAATCAAATCTTATTCTGCATTCGTCCTGAAAAGGACGTTGGTTACGTTATGTCGCCGTTTACAGTGAAGCTGCGATATTTGCGCCTTTCGGCCCGACACATCCGATTTCAGCATGGCATTTTTGGGACCGGGTTTGCCTGACCTCTTCGATCCCTACTCTCTCGGCCAGACTGCAGTGATGCAGCCTGTTTCCAGGACCACCACTTGGAGGTGGAGTAGGGTCTTGGTCAGCTCTGGTTCGCTGATCCTGACGCAAGCAGTCAAGCTATGAGTCGCTGACTGCATTCATCTCTCTTGCTGCGTCTTCGGTCCCGGACAATCAAATGGGTCCACAGCTTTCATCGGACAAAGGGGTCCATAGCCTTCATCAGACAATCAAAGGGACCCGTAGTCTTCATCGGACAATCAAGGTGGTCCAAAGCCTTCATCAGACAAATTGGAGCCGCGCTAGCGTAGTGGTTACAACACCGCTCTGGCGACCGGGTGATTCAGGATCAAACCCGGGCGACGGCATTTGAGGATTTTTCGTCGACCGGGATTTGGACTGGATTAACTCGAGACCTGGCGAGGACATTTGAAGGAGTGTCGTCGACCAGGGATTGGCGGCTCCTGAGCCGACCCAGCTCTAATGGGTACCTCCGAAATCGGCGAGTATCTGCCTGAATGGCGAGGGACACCTGTCTCTGTACAAGAAAAAAAGGGATACTCACGTAAAATCAATGTCAGGTTAGACATTAAAAATAACCTGAGATTTCGCCTCGAGTATTAGCGGGCGTACGAAAAAAAAAAAATCAGACAAAGGAGCCCAAAGTCGTCATCGGACAATCAGAGGCCCATAGCCTTCATCAGATAATCACAGGGGTCCATGACACAATATATATTAGGAAACCCTGCTTTATAGGACCTTGCTTGTTCGGTGACGGTGGTCCGATTTGTTTTCTATCCTTGTTCTATTGACCAGGATTCTTAATGGCAACCATGTACCGTACTTCTTAGTAATATTGCACCCTTGAATTACACTTGGTTGACATCATGAAACATAAGGTCATTACAGAGCAAGCCTGAATGTACAAGTTATAAGTCGGTGATATGTTTAAATATAATAGAACCGGATCTATTAGAATGAGCATTTTATTCTCTCGAAACAAGATATGAGAAGAAGGCGCTGAAGATGGATAGGACACTTTTAGGAAACCAGTTGATAACATTATTAGGAAGTCCTTGTTCTGAAATACCCAGGGTAAGAGGGATGGATGGCAGACCAACGAACACACGGAGAAGAGTAACTGGAGACAGGCGTGAAGGACATAAAGAAGAAATAGAAAGTCCTAGAGCTGATGGTTCGGGACAGGAAGATTTGGCATAAGTTTGTTGAAGCCTATGCTCCTTGGGGACTTGAAGGGCGATGATGATGATTGTGTTCTTAGTGCACGACACCAGCAACTTTTATTTAGTTGGCGCTTTTTGTCTTTTGTTTTCATTCGGTTGTCCCTGACGGCGGCCTTGTAGTCGTAACATAAGCAATTTTCTGTGTTCTTTTTTTTTTCCTGGATGTATATGTCGTTTCATTTTTCTTCATGTATTCTTTATGGTTTTTTGTTTAAAATGTAGTTTACGTTTTATGTCCTTTTGTTTTGATTCGTTTGTCCCTGACGCAGGCTTTGTGGTCGTAACGGGGGCATTTTTTGGTTCCTTGTCCTGACTTGCTTATCGTATCTTTTTTTTTTTTTAAATTAATTGTTTATGTATTGTATTTAGTTCTGGCTTTCTGTCCTGTCTGACAAAGACCTTGTGGCCGTAACTCAGGCAGTTTTCTATGTCCTAGTAAGACGCATTGCACTCTTTCTCTCTTTTGCGCTCCTTACCGAGTATAGAGCCACCACTGCAGTGGGTTCCCTTGCAGGAAGCGAGCACCAAGCATTCACGCGCTCTTACTGCGGTGGTTTCTATGGCAATTTGTTTTACATGATGAAGTTGCCAGCCTCGTGCTTAATCTCATATTAGTCGCCTTGTACGACATGCCTGAGTGTGCAATAGTCAGGTTCTTTCTTTGTCTTTTCGGACACAATCGGGAATGGTTATTGTTAATCGACCTCACTGCACTCCGGGCAAACCCATAGGTACTCAGTCTCCCTCAGCAAATGTCGCAGAGTATGAATGCTAATTGTACCTGTAGCACGCTGGTTGTACATACGACGGATGCATCCTCTCTGACGTCCACTTCTGCTAGTCCCACGTTTGGTGCCAAACTCCAACAGCCGCAGCCTTGTTTATTCATCCATTGCAGAAACATTATCCAGCAGGTGATCATTAATTGCCTTTAGTATCTGTCCCTTATCCATGTCCAGTGTCCCCACTATGGGTGTTTTCGAAGCCATTCTGCCAGCTCTCTCATTGCCACGTACTCCTGCATGACCAGGACAGTAGATCCACACCAGTTCTTCAAGACTCGGGAATTACACGTGGCAAAACGCATTGCGCCGTCCTTGCTTCAATTTTTCTTTTCTTCTTTCTTTTCTTTTTTTTATTTTGTCCTCCAAGTATCAAGTTTGTGCCTTACAAACCTGAATTGTGTGTGTGTGTGTGTGTGTGTGTGTGTGTTTTTTTTTTTTTTTTTTTAAATATTTCCTGACCGAAGGGGGCGATCTGGCATGCGATGAACCGTGTCAATTCTGCACTTGTGTCAAACAAGTTGTGTAATTAATTAGGAGAACCACACGTTGGCATTTGAGCGCCCAGCCGATAACGCAGCGGATTGAGGCTGACATCGCTAATTAATTGCTACATGGTATGACTTATCACAAAGCCTCATTGGGGGGATTGGGTTCATTAACAGGGAGATTAATTGTTCTTGTCCTTCTTGTCTCGTGATGTTGACTGTGTGAATGAGGTTAAGGGAGATGCTTATCTCAGGTGGGCGTCAACATTATGAGCGCCCGATGGGCTCAGTGGTTAACGCGCTGTATGAGAACCGATATTAACTGTCAGAACTGATATTGACTGTCAGAACTGATATTGACTGTCAGAACTGATATTGACGGTCAGAACTGATACTGACTCTGAGAACTGATATTGACTGTGAGAACTAATATTGACTGTGAGAACTGATATTGACTGTGAGAACTGATATTGACTGTGAGAACTGATACTGACTGTAAGAACTGATATTGACTGTGAGAACTGATACTGATTCTGAGAACTGATATTGACTGTGAGAACTGATACTGACTGTAAGAACTGATACTGACTGTGAGATTGACTGTGAGAACTGATACTGACTCTGAGAACTGATATTGACTGTGAGAACTGATATTGACTGTGAGAACTGAATACTGACTGTAAGAACTGATATTGACTGTGAGAACTGATACTGACTCTGAGAACTGATATTGACTGTGAGAACTGATATTGACTGTGAGAACTGATACTGACTGTAAGAACTGATATTGACTGTGAGATTGACTGTGAGAACTGATACTGACTCTGAGAACTGATATTGACTGTGAGAACTGATATTGACTGTGAGAACTGATACTGACTAAGAACTGAGATTGACTGTGAGATTGACTGTGAGAACTGATACTGACTGTGAGAACTGATATTGACAGTGAGAACTGATACTGACTGTGAGACCTGATATAGACTGTGAGAACTGATACTGACTGTGAGAACTTATATTGACTGTGAGAACGGATATTGACCGTGAGATTGGCTGTAACAACTGATACTGACTTTGAGTACTGATATTGACTGTGAGAACTAATATTGACTGTGAGAACTGATATTGACTGTCAGAACTGATACTGACTGTAAGAAGTGATATTGACTGTTAGAATTGATACTGACTGTGAGAACTGATATTGACTGTGAGAACTAATATTGACTGTCAGAACTGATATTGACTGTCAGAACTGATATTGACTGTCAGAACTGATATTGACTGTCAGAACTGATACTGACTCTGAGAACTGATATTGACTGTGAGAATTAATATTGACTGTGAGAACTGATATTGACTGTGAGAACTGATATTGACTGTCAGGACTGATACTGACTGTGAGAACTGATATTGACTGTGAGATTGACTGTGAGAACTGATAGTGACAGAGAGAACTGATATTGACAGTGAGAACTGATATTGACTGTGAGAACTGATACTGACTGTGAGACCTGATACTGACTGTGAGAACTAATATTGACTGTGAGAACTAATATTGACTGTGAGAACTGATATTGACTGTCAGAACTGATATTGACTGTCAGAACTGATACTGACTGTGAGAATTGATATTGACTGTGAGAACTGATACTGACTGTGAGAACTGATATTGACAGTGAGAATTGATATTGACTGTGAGAACTGATACTGACTGTGAGACCTGATATAGACTTTTTTTTTTTTTTTTTCGTACGCCCGCTAATACTCGAGGCGAAATCTCAGGTTATTATTTATGTCTAACCTGACATTGATTTTACGTGAGTATCCCTTTATTTCTTGTACAGAGACAGGTGTCCCTCGCCATTCCGGCAAATACTCGCCGATTTCGGAGGTACCCATTGCAGCTGGGTCGGCTCAGGAGCCGCCAGTCCCTGGTCGACGACACTCCTTCAAATGTCCTCGCCAGGTCTCGAGTTAATCCAGTCCAAATCCCGGTCGACGAAAAATCCTCAAATGCCGTCGCCCGGGTTTGATCCTGAATCACCCGGTCGCCAGAGCGGTGTTGTAACCACTACGCTAGAGCGGCTCCCATATAGACTGTGAAAACTGATGCTGACTGTGAGAACTTATAATGACTGTGAGAACGGATATTGACCGTGAGATTGGCTGTAACAACTGATACTGACTTTGAGTACTGATATTGATTGTGAGAACTAATATTGACCGTGAGAACTGATATTGACTGTCAGAACTGATACTGACTGTCAGAACTGATACTGACTGTGAGAATTGACACTGACTGTGAGAACTGATATTGACTGTGAGAACTAATATTGACTGTGAGAACTGATATTGACTGTCAGAACTGATATTGACTGTCAGAACTGATATTGACTGTGAGATTGACTGTGAGAACTGATACTGACTGTGAGAACTGATATTGACAGTGAGAACTGATATTGACAGTGAGAACTGATATTGACTGTGAGAACTGATACTGACTGTGAGACCTGATATAGACTGTGAGAACTGATATTAACTGTGAGATTGACTGTGAGAATTGATACTGACTTTGAGTACTGATATTGACTGTGAGAACTGATACTGACTGTGAGAACTGATACTGACTGTGAGAACTGATACTGACTGTGAGAACTAATATTGACTGTGAGAACTGATATTGACTGTGAGCACTGACTTATTTCAGGTGGGCATGGTAGCGTCACTTTCCAGTAAACCCGACTGTAAATGTGCCCCTGACTCTGTTCATGACCTATTTACTCAGTCGTTCCTCTTCTACCCTGGGGTGTAGAGGTTTGCCAGAGAGAGCACCATACTATCCTATCGGCTGTCTTCTTCCTGACCTGGTTCCAATCTAGTCCTCGGTCCTTCAGAGATTGTCTAATTTTGTCCTCCCATCGAACTCTGGGCCTTCCTGGAGCTCTGGAACATTGGCTGTGTTCGGGAGTTAGGGAAGACAAGGGCAGCAATGAAGAGAACTGGTCACGCTGCCTCATAAAAAGCTAATGTGGTGAAGTCTCTAACACTTCACTCCACTACGTCAGTTATCTGCCATCAGAAAACCTTTATCTTTTTTCCCCCTCAACATTATTGAGGAACAACATTAGCTGCCTATTCGCGCTTCGATGCCCTGTGATATGGTTGGATTGTATTGATTTTCTCTTCGGCAGAACAGTAGTTGGTTTCCCTTGTGAGCATTACACGGTATTAGTGGCGTAAATGTGAAGTAAGCTGCTTCTTTCCGGCTTGACTTAAGGGCGTATCTGACATGTTTGAAGTGTAACTGTCATAAGCAGCGCTTGGCAGACTTTGATTATTTTTTTAGAAAAAGACAGATATGCACAGAAGAAGGCATTCTGCATCAACATATTTGAAGCATTAGTTTCCAAAAAAAAAAAACAACGCCCGTGAGGGATACATACGTATTGAGAAACGAGGAATAAGTTGATTTCCATTCCTGATTCAGATACCGGCCTGGGGGACCTATAACCTGAAAGTGAAAGCGACAAGGAGTAGAGCTCGACGAGGAGAAAACGGATCGAAGTCATGACGGACATCTTAAACGCAACATGTCGGCACGTTAGCCCGCAGCACGCATACTAAAAGAAACCAATTGTTAGCCCTACCGGTCATGTGTCATGGCATGGAACAGAAACCAATATTCAGCGCTACAGGTCATGTGTCACGGTACTGGAACAAATATCAGTACAGTATTTAGCCCTACCGGCCATGTGTCACAACACTGGAACAGAAACCAATATTCAGCACTTCGGTCCATGTGTCACGGCACTGGAGCATAAGACATTCAGTGCTACAGGCCATTTTGTCACGGCACTGGAACATATACCAATATTCAGGGCTACGGGCTATGTGTCACGGCACTAGAACATAAACCAGTATTCAAGACTACGGGTATGTGTCACGGCACTGGAATAGAACCCAATATTCAGCACTACGGGCCATGTGCCACGGCACTGGAATAGAAACCAATATTTAGTCCTACCGGCCATATGTCAGAGCACATTTATCAGAAACCAATGTTTAGCCCTGCCGGCTGTGCGTCTCGGCACTGGAACAGACACCAGTATCTAGTCCTACGAGCCGTGTGTCACGACATAAGACGTTCACTGGATGATAAACTAAGCATTCAACTCTATCGGCCATGTGTCACACCACTGGAACAGAAATCAGTATTCAGCGCTACCAAACATGTTATAGCTACCCCATGTTTCACGGCATAAGCAGTAGATGAAAGAAGTACTGTTTTTTAATATGTGGTTAGTTGTTCGTTATATATGTTTGTGTATTGGTGGGGGGGGGGGGGGGGGGGGGGGAACTTGGTAGGGGGGGAGTGGGGGGGGGGGGGTGGGTGAAGGGGGGGGGAACTACTAGCCTACGTTTTCGTGTGGGGGGGGGGGGGGGGGGGTCGTGCACCAGATATGTTCTTAAGAATTATGCGAATGGTGTTGTGAATTTTCTCATGCATCTTTCCCACTAACACCGTTTCCCCTCTTATAATGCTGACACTTGTTTGTTCCCCATCGTCCATTGCCCCTGAATGTTTTTATATTTCTTCTTCATTGCCCTTTTCATTAATTAAGTAGAATGGATTCATCACTGCAGTTGGCCCTTTGTGGAAAGCCAAGTTGGTGATAAGGTTCATGTGAATTCGTCAGACTTATGTGGAAAAGTTGGTGATGAGGTTCATGTGAATTCGTCAGACTGATGTGAGAAAGTTGGTGATGAGGTTCATGTGAATTCGCCAGACTGATGTGGGAAAGTTGGTGATGAGGTTCGTGTGCATTCGTCAGACTGATGTGAGAAAGTTGGTTATGAGGTTCGTGTGCATTCGTCAGACTGATGTGCGAAAGTTGGTGATGAGGTTCATGTGAAATCGCCGGGCTGATGTGGATAATCCTAATATTAAACGTGAGATGATTAAGCTGCTGAAATGTGCCTGCTTTAATAAACTAGTACTTGTCAACAGCTTGGTAGAAAAATAGCATCCAAAAGAAACACCTGGCGCTGGTCAAATGCTCAACGCCATAATCAGATCGATTATATGCAGAAAATGCAGTACTAGTACAACGGCGTACTGCTGTAATATCAGCTGAGCGAAAACTTGAACATTTACTGATGCGGATATCGAATGTAGCGTCGACTTTGTAATGCAGGTTGAAAACTCAGGTTTGAAAGTGTTACCAACAGATTACTGGGGACAATGAAGATAGAGATGTATATATATAGGAAGATATTTATTTGTTTGTATATTTGTTATGTTTGGAAATATTTGGTAATAATATTTTGAGTCTGAGATTAGAACTCTAGTCAAAGGGCGAATACTCATTTTTTGCTTCGAGTGAAAGTAAATATATAGTCGCCCCACTTGAATATGGTTGAAAGGTTAACATTAGCGCATGCCCAATGAGACGATGAGTCGTCGTTGGCGCTTCCGTGATGACGGACGGATCTTGAAGGCTGTCGGACATATGAGAGTCCGAAGTTTTTGGTCATTGTGATTGATTCTGGGGAAGAGAGGAGTTTTCTCTCAGTATACTATGATGGTCGATACTTCTCCCAGAATATATATGTTAGTGTGCTAGATACTAGTATTTCCTGAACTTAAGGTAAAGAAGAAACATTTTCTAAAACTTTACCTAGGCCTAACGACGCCATAGATGTTATATCATCTATCTATATATTTGATGGATCGTATGTAGACGATTCCTGTACTAGCAGCACTATGAGTGGACATATGTAATATTCCTTATGGGTATGGAAAACCCAAAGACATTAGATGAGCAAATGAACGGAACTTTCATTTGTAGTGAGGATATCTTTTGGATGAACACCGCTCACTGGGACCGGCGCCATTTTGAATCCCACTGTTGGTCTGTTTGAATTGTCAATCGGAGAACGGAGATATCTTATTACCTGATGGCGATACCAGGACCTACATTGTATTGAAGTCTACTCTTTGTTATTTGAGATTGTCAACCTTAAAAGAAAGACCCTGTTGAAGCTAAAGCCTAAAAGACTTAGCCTGAAAGACGTAGTCAGCAGAGGGTCTGTAAGGGAGCATTGTGATGACCATTATTATTGTTAACTCAAACTGATGCGACTAGTCAGTGGAGGTATGAGACGATAGACTATCATAACTATATATTTGCTCCTATCGTCCGATTATATTTCCATGCTATGAGATTGCTAAATTGCTGTTGCCACCCATTTGTCAAGTATCCAATGATTTGTTGTGTCAACCTGTTCCAATGACTGTCAACCGTGCTGTCAGAGTGTGTATCATTAAACTGTCTAAAACGTCTACAGTAGTTCCAATTATCATTGACTTCCAGCCGTGAGGGTATGAGTGCATTATTACCAACTTGTCAACTCTACAGAACCATTTATGCATTCGCGTGTTGACACTCATACTAACACTCATTGTCAACAATACATTCTTGTCGGGGCCTCATTACGTTCCGGGACAAGGTGACCTATATGACCAACACTGTGCCGGGTTTGAGTTGACCACTTAATCTCATCAAGCCCTTATTAACGTGGTGACCTAAAAAAGAGTATTATCAGAAAGTTTAAACCAATGAACACCAATATCAGATGTAACCTGATGCAGGTTGAAATCTCAGGTTTAAAAAGAAGTTTTAGCACCCCCCCCCCCCCCCCCAACCTCCTCCCCCTTTTTAAAAAAATAAGGACGCTCTAGGAGAAAGGCTCCTCACAACCATTGGAGTCCGACACTGATGTCTGCTCTCATCTTCGTTGTTCAGCATCTTTCGGGTGCGGGTAATGCCAGATGCGCTTGAAACTCACCTAAACACAAGTAGTGTTCGAGGTGGAACTGTCACAGACTTGCGGTTTGCCGATAATAAACATGGTCTAAGGAGAATAATAGCAGCTTGTCACCCTTGACACCACTGCCAGAAGATACCGCACTGATATCAGTGCATAAAAAAACCCCAAGTGATGAACAGTAGTCCACATGAACTACAGTTAAGTATTGTGATATATGAATATCTTTTTTTTTATTTTTATGTAAAACTTTTGCCTCGTTTTGGCGAGGCGCGTCCTGTTCAACCTAGTCGGTTATATTAGGGCGCATGTCCAAATATAAAAGACCCTTATTCCTGAAGTAAACACATCAGCGTGTGCCGTAGTTTAAATACCAAGGGGCAATAATCAGTGATGAAGGAGCGGAACAGAAATGCTAGCAAACTCAGCTCTAGCAAAGTCGGCACTACGAAAACTTAAATCAGTATGTACATCCAAAAATGATCTCGCTTCGATCCACATTTAGACTCCTGCGCTGTCTTGTAATGTCCACATTCACATATGGGTGCAAAACTTGGACAACCGATTTAGAGAGAAAGAATATAGGCGTTAGAAATGGAGCGTTACGGTAAGATCCTCGGAATATCATACAAGGATATCATAACAAATGAAAAGAAATGACAAGATAATACACACAGTTAGAACTGCTATAGGATCATAGTAATAATCTTCCTTTACTCGCTGGCTTCTTTCAGGGCATCCTCATTACTTTGTTTAGATGTCCATCGTGTTCTTAACACATTCTTCTGCAAAACCACATCTCTGTGGCCTCTAGGGCTTTTCCTGCTAGTTTACTTATTGTCCATGACTCGTCTCCATATGTAAGGATTGGCTATATATAACACTGAACACTTCTTTTTATTACTTTCATTGACAAAGAGTGTAGAATGAAGAAAACAAAAACACAAATTGTGATACGTCTTAACTGGGAGAAAGGGCAAAAAAAAAACTTACGTTGCGACCACAAGGCCTTCGTCAAGGACAGACAAACGAAAAACAGAAGGGAAAGAAAGTGAGAATTAAGTAGAGAACATAAAACTATCAAAATAAGAGAAAACACTCCCTGATGTGTGTCACATGTTGGAAATAAAATGTATGTTTACCCCCATCTTACGGCAGTCCTCTTCATATACTCATATCATTTTACAGAGTTGTTGCATAAAATACTTATCATGTTGACAGAGAGTTGTTGCATAAAATACTTATCATTTTGACAAAGAGTTGTTGCATAAAATACTTATCATTTTGACAAAGAGTTGTGGCATAAAATATTTATAATTTTGAAAAAGAGTTGTTGCATAAAATACTTATCATTTTGACAAAGTTTTTGCATAAAGTACTTATCATTTTGACAAAGAGTTGTTGCATAAAATACTTATCATTTTATGAAACACTGATTTTGCATGAGCTATTATACTCTTAGTTTTCATTGCTAGGGGTTTTTACTTGTTCGTTATTTTGCACGTGATATTCAAATGTCATAATGCCACTTTTTAATCAGTGATGGTATGTATCGATAAATTGGGTTGTGTCATTAAGTATAAATCTATTCTGTACCACGCGAGAACTGAAATTGCTTGCGACATACCATAATGACATTTATAATATCTGAATTTATGCCTGATCGGTTTTCCCCCTATTTTTCTCCTCTCAACGTGATCCTAGTAAACGTACATTGACATTTCAAGTAATATGCTTGGCAAAGGACATCAGATCCGCTACAAATAGTTATCATGTGGTCATGACCTCGCACGATTCTTAAAAACACAGAGATTCTTAGTCCTGTGGCCTGTAGTTCCTCCCATTTAGAAAAAAAGAAAGGTTAGACTTCAGTCTACCTTTCAAGCAAACTTACTTAGAGGCGGCTAAGGAAGACAGAAGATTTATCATCCAACCTGTTTCTTTTAAAAAGAAAAGAAAAAAAATATGTAACAGAAAGAAGGAAAGCGCAATACAATGTAATATACGAGGGACGGTCAAAAAGTAATGCCTCGTAATTTTTAATTTCATTCAATAGGCAAGAAAACAGATAAAATTCACATTGAAATGTAGCCCCAAGTCTGAACTTCAAAAATTTATTTCTCAATGTAGTCTCCGTTATTTGTTATAGTTTTTTGTCCATCTTCTCACAAGGGCATGTATCCCCGCACGGTAAAAATGTGTGTCCTTTTTCCTAAACCACTGGCGTATGGCGCGTTTAAGGGTCTTGGTGTCCTCAAAGTGATGTCTGCGAAGATCTTCTTTCAGTGGTCCAAACAGATGGAAGTCAGAAGGTGCAAGATCGGGACTGTAAGGAGGATGTGGTAATAATGTCCAGCCAAATTCTGCAATCGCATCAATGGTACGTTTAGCTGTGTGTGGCGTGGCATTATCGTGCAACAGTAGTGCAGTTCTCTGATCTCAACATTCTGAGTACCCACCATGCACAAACTTTTGAATAACCCAGGTCTTTAATGATGTTCTGGACACTGCCTTTACTAATGGACAACATGGAAGAAAGTTCATCCAGTGTTACCCGACGGTCACCACAAACTGATGCCATCAACTCGATGAATGTTGTGTGGAGTCACTGCGGTAGACGGACGGCCAGTCCGCTTTGCGTCAGCCATTGAGGATTGACCTACTTCAGCTTCGTCACAACGATGTACCCAACGTCGGGCAGTGCTAACATCCACTGTTGAATCTCCATAAACATTCTTCAAACGTTCGTGGATGCGAATTGGGGTCTCGCCTTCAGCATTGAGGAATTCTATGACATAACGTTGTTTTAACCGAACGTCTTTGGCAGCCATTTTAAACTGTTACAGTGGTGCCACCTGTTACTGAAACAGGTTGGTAATGCTATACAGTGCAGAAGAGTGTTTGAGGAATCTTGCTAAATTTACAAATTGCATACCGATGCAGTATTTACATACATAAAAAATAGGAGGCATTACTTTTTGACCTTCCCTCGTATATATATATATATATATATATATATATATATATATATATGTGTGTGTGTGTGTGTGTGTGTGCGTGCGTGCGTGCGTGTGTGTGTGTGTGTGTATATATATATATATGCGTGTCTCCCTCTGTCTTCATCTCTCGATATAATCGCATCTCCTTGAGAGAATGCACAGTTTGATTGTTCCAAAATCGTTTCCACCTAAAATGTAAGAAGATGCGCATTCTTCTATCTATCTGTCTGTCTGTCTGTGTAATCTAATCTAATCTAATCTATCGGTTTTTAAAATATTCAAGTCTTGTGTGTTTTTAAAAACATAACATACTTAATTTTGATTGTGATTAGATACTGTAAATGTATGCTGTTATATTACCTTTATAATGTTGTATGCCTTTAAGTGAATGCTTAAAGTAACATGTGGGAGTGAAAGGATGCAGAATGTGCAAGATACATGAGAGTGTGGGAAAGGGGGGGGGGCGCAAACGGGCCTGCGTGCCCAATTCTTAACCCTTTGAAAATAAAGTTTGTTCGTGTTATCTATATATATACGAGGGACGGTCAAAAAGTAATGCCTCGTAATTTTTAATTTCATTCAATAGGCAAGAAAACAGATAAAATTCACATTGAAATGTATCCCCAAGTCTGAACTTCAAAAATTTATTTCTCAATGTAGTCTCCGTTATTTGTTACAGTTTTTGTCCATCTTCTCACAAGGGCATGTATCCCCGCACAGTAAAAATGTGTGTCCTTTTTTCTAAACCACTGGCGTACGGCGCGTTTAAGGGTCTCAGTGTCCTCAAAGTGATGTCCGCGAAGATCTTCTTTCAGTGTTCCAAACAGATGGAAGTCAGAAGGCGCAAGATCAGGACTGTAAGGGGGATGTGGTAATAATGTCCAGCCAAATTCTGCAATCGCATCAATGGTGCGTTTAGCGGTGTGTGGCGTGGCATTATCGTGCAACAGTAGTGCAGTTCTCTGATCTTTTAATGGGTAAAGTCGCCGAAGACGACCTCTAAGCTTCTTCAAAGTTTCAATGTAACGGTCTGCATTCACCGTGTTTCCCTGTTCCAAGAAGTCGAGAAGAATCACACCCTTCTCATCCCAAAACACGGAGGCCATAACTTTCCCTACAGATGGTGAACTTTTGAACTTCTTTCTTGTCGGTGATGTTGTGTGATGCCATTCCATTGACTGCCTCTTGGATTCTGGTTCAAAAAAAATGAACCCAAGTCTCATCACCTGTCACAATATTCGATAAAAACTCTTCTCTTTCAGTTTCGTAACGGTGCAGGAGGTTGATGGCTATGGTTTTCCTTGTTTCTTTATGTTTGTCTGTCAACATTCTGGGTACCCGCCGTGCACAAACTTTTGAATAACCCAGGTCTTTAATGATGTTCTGGACATTGCCTTTACTAATGGACAACATGGAAGAAAGTTCATCCAGTGTTACCCGACAATCACCACGAATGATGCCATCAACTCGATGAATGTTGTGTGGAGTCACTGCGGTAGACGGACGGCCAGTCCGCTTTGCATCAGCCATTGAAGATTGACCTACTTCAGCTTCGTCACAACGATGTACCCAACATCGGACAGTGCTAACATCCACTGTTGAATCTCCATAAACATTCTTCAAACGTTCGTGGATGCGAATTGGGGTCTCGCCTTCAGCATTGAGGAATTCTGTGACATAACGTTGTTTTAACCGAACGTCTTTGGCAGCCATTTTTAAACTGTTGCTGAAACAGGTTGGTAATGCTATACAGTGCAGAAGAGTGTTTGAGGAATCCTGCTAAATTTACAAATTGCATACCGATGCAGTATTTACATACATAAAAAATAGGAGGCCTTTTTTGACCTTCCCTCGTATATATATATATATATATATATATATATATATATATATATATATATATATATATATATATATATATATATATATATATATATATATATATATATATATATATATATATATATATATTGTGTGTGTGCGTGCGTGCGTGTGTGTGTGTGTGTGTATATATATATATATGCGTGTCTCCCTCTGTCTTCATCTCTCGATATAATCGCATCTCCTTGAGAGAATGCACAGTTTGATTGTTCCAAAATCGTTTCCACCTAAAATGTAAGAAGATGCGCATTCTTCTATCTATCTGTCTGTCTGTCTGTGTAATCTAATCTAATCTAATCTATCGGTTTTTAAAATATTCAAGTCTTGTGTGTTTTTAAAAACATAACATACTTAATTTTGATTGTGATTAGATACTGTAAATGTATATATATATATAAAGTGACAGTGGACAAGAGACGAGAAGAAGACGGTGGAATTGATGACAAGAACCAGACAAGTGCCAGTGGAACAAGCGATGAGAAGTAGATGGAGATAGATAGGACAGACATTGAAGAAGCATGTTGATACCATTACCAGGCAGTCTGTATTCTGGAATCCCCATGGTAATATAGTTAGATGAAGACCAAGGAACACGTGGTCAAGAGAACGGGAGACAGACATGATGATAACAAAGACATGGAAAGACCTTGAGCAGATGGCACAGGACAAGAAGTTTGTTGAAGGTCTATGCTCCTTGGGGAGCTGAAGGGTCATGATGATGATGTCTCCAGTTCTCTTCTGAGATGTTTTAGAAACTTTACAATGCTCTGTCCAGCATCGAGAGGTGGGGGTGACCAGTACCCTTCCTGACTGCCCTTTCCTTCCATAACTCAAAAGAGGAAAGCCAGGTACCCATTTACACCTGGGTAAATTGAAGCTTGACGATAATGCGAAATCGAAACCGGCACCTTTGTCACGAGAGACCAGCGCTCTAACCGCTCTGTCAGTCGGACTCTTGCTGGGAGCTGTACGAGACCTAAACACTGTGGCGAAGGGCATTATACGAGACCTAAACCCTGTGGTGAAGGGCATTATACGAGACCTAAACACTGTGGTGAAGGGCATTATACGAGACCTAAACACTGTGGCAAAGGGCATTATATGAGACCTAAACCCTGTGGCGAAGGGCATTATATGAGACCTAAACACTGTGGCGAAGGGCATTATATGAGACCTAAACCCTGTGGTGAAGGGCATTATATGAGACCTAAACACTGTGGCGAAGGACATTATACGAGACCTAAACACTGGCGAAGGGCATTATACGAGACCTAAACCCTGTGGCAAAGGGCATTATACAAGACCTAAACACTGTGGCGAAGGGCATTATATGAGACCTAAACACTGGCGAAGGGCATTATATGAGACCTAAACACTGACGAAGGGCATTATACGAGACCTAAACACTGTGGTGAAGGGCATTATACGAGACCTAAACCCTGTGGCGAAGGGCATTATACGAGACCTAAACACTGGCGAAGAGCATTATACGAGACCTAAACACTGGCAAAGGGCATTATACGAGACCTAAACACTGGCGAAGGGCATTATATGAGACCTAAACACTGGCGAAGGGCATTATACGAGACTTAAACACTGGCGAAGGGCATTATATGAGACCTAAACACTGTGGCAAAGGGCATTATACGAGACCTAAACACTGTGGTGAAGGGCATTATACGAGACCTAAACACTGTGGCGAAGGGCATTATAGGGGAAAAAAGATTGGAACTAATTTCAAATAACATAAGAGCTTTGCTTGAGCTGGTTGAAAGTTAATGCTCCACAGGGAGCCATATGGGTTAGGAGTGAATTACAATGGAGTACAGTAAAGCGTCGATTATCTGAACTAATTGGGACCAGGGTTGGTCCTTGTTGCTGTCATTTTTGACGGAGTCATCTGTCAAGTTATTTGCTTATGTTTTATCATAAGAATAATTGTGTCTTTACCTGCGATGTCAGGTTGATTAGGGGTTGTCTTCCCTTGTTTATTCATTCATTGTGTTTGACCTTTAGGGTCAAAGGTAGACAGTTCTGGCGTATGCCCATAGGCAGGGGTTTTTAAGCGGGAGTTGAGTTAGACTTCCGGCAAGCCGTGAAGTGTCCTGGAATTTCTGAATGGACCAAGGGTCCATTGTGTTTTTCGGGGAGAATCTTCGAAGTGACTGCGATGGCAGTTTTCCCCAGTGAATCTCTGTGCGTTGGAATGACAGCAGAGTTCCTTGTTAGGTTCTGTGGACTCGGTTACAGGTAATACCGACTTTTTCCATTATTACGCTTTCGGTGGCAGAACATGTTAGAAGATTACCTAGTCTGTGAACTGCAACTCACCGGTCCTCCATTACAGAACATATATGTTGTGCTCAAGGTAGCCATCCAAGACTATTAGTCTTCATACCATCCAGAAATCCAGTGACGAAGATATATTGTGGGAGCCGCAGATTGGCGGCATATTTATGTCCACATACGCATTATTGCAGGGTTGATGGTAACCTGCTTATCAGCAGTACACAGCCGACGTCAGAACGAGGCCTGTTTTTTTCGGCTATTATACTACAGCCTGATAATGTGCAATTGGCGGGGAATGCCAAGTTGTACCTATGTGTCAAGGTGATTAAGGTATCTGACGCGTTTAGTCAGAGAGATCAGGCGGCATTTTGAACTGTCATTGGATAACATTATTATTGACCATGCACGAATATTGGAATGTCTACCAGCTCTTTTGAACGCCTGATGTATTATTATCGATTTCCGGTCAGCATGACCTTGTTTACAATGACTGTTCCTGTTGATGCTACTATGTGTGTTATCGTCAGTAAATGTTTTGAAACGTGCCTGCAGTGTTCAAGCATCCTTGACTACTGCATGTGAGTGTAGGGGTTGCAGTGTCTACATATATACGAGCCTAAACACATTCGCGCCTTCATTCGCACCCACACTCAGTTCATCATACGCCAGCACTACACATCTAACAACATGTATACTGTCTTGGGCCAGTGATCACCTCAACAAGAGAAAAAGTACAGTTACATTTCTGGTGGGCCAGTTACGTGGGCTCTTCTGATACATTTCTGGTACGCCAGCCTTAAACAGACACCCCACCAGGCTACTTACACTTCTGGATGATGGGGCTATTTTCGTGAGAAGGACAAGTACACCTTACATTTGTGGGTTTAAGCTGGACAGAGCGAGAAATTAACATTTCCGTGGACTTATGCTACATTTATTATGCCTCCAGTGTTGTCCAGAAATTTACATTTCTACATGTGCTACATGTCATGAGGAACAAAGTGGACAACTGAGAATAACACACATACTCTATGCTTTCAAGTTTTGTCTACACAGGACAGAAATAGGTCATCAACTGTTGACCCAGATAAACAGTGCGAGCATTTATGTTATAATGCTACATAAACCACAACAGGACAAGTACTGAAGTTAACATCTAGGCATTTGCTACGTGGACCACAACTGCAAGTCGAGTCCCTTTTTGTAAATGGTACCGCTGGTCGTTTACACGTTTCAGTCAACAACAGACTTTTCTACGCCCGAGCATTCAAGCTACATTGTTCGAGGTCAAGTTCCTGTTTGTAAACAGTACATGAAATGGTAAACATTCGAGGTGCAAGACTCAAGTTACGAGAAGGTCATAGTAACTTTTGTTCGTGAATACCACTTTATGCTACAGTGGATTTGACATTCAGTGCGCGCTTGACATTTTGTTTCTGTGTTCGCAAGGAGCAAGTTAGTTACTGTAATATCATGTGTGACTAAGCTTTATTTTGCAACACATTGAATTGATTGCTATTTATGTTAATTGTACTATTGTTGTGTATTTTTCTTGTGTTCTTTTGCGGGCTGGTTGGGTAAAGGTGACTCCTTTAGATAAATGCCACGTAATAGAGGTTATCTATTGAGAGCGTGTCGTTAGGGACTACAAATTTCCTTAATTGGAATTTGCTAGCGACAATCGTTGCTATTTACGTTTAGCTGTGCTGAAACTGTACTTATCGTTGTTTTTGTAATATTTTTTCTGTTTTCAGTTTTGATTTCATTTGTTTGTATCTGTAGGTCTTTCCTTTCTTTTGTTTATTTCTTTACACCTCTTCGTTTATAACAGTGTTGCCATTTGTCTTGTTTATTTTTCGCGGTCATCATTACACATTTGTGTAACATTTTCTTTACTTTTTGCTGTATTGTTTATTTGACTTCCGCGAACGTTTTCGGTCATTGTTCTGTATCTTTGTCTTTGTATTTATGATTGTTCTACATTATTGTCATACACAGTCTACATACATACACTTGGTCATGTATTATTATTATTGATAAGGTACACTCTTCATATAGAGATTGTTAATAAAATATTATTATATGAGATATTTATACAAGTTCTTTGCTAAAAGACTTGTTGTCTACAAAGATTGAGACAAGGTAAAATATATATGCAAGTTCTTTTTAAAAAAAAAAAGACTTGTGCCCACAGTGATTGGGATATAAAGGTAATTTAGTTAATTTTTTTCAGGTTTCTGATCTCATTAGACAGAATGTCTACATTGGATTTCTTCATCCAGCAAGGGTTAACCCTTGGTAAGTCTGGTAAAGAATTGGAAGAATATTCATCTGCTCTATTCGCCATTGCATTAAAGTCAGAAGAAAAGAAACAAAAAGAGGAAATTAAATTGAAAGCAGAAGCTGAACAAAGGAGAGCAGAAGCTGAACTAAAGAAGCTAGATGCTGAGAATAGAAGATTAGAACTTGAAGAGAAAAGGTATCAAAGAGAAGCTGCTGCTGAGGAGAGAAAAGCTCAAGCTGCTGCTGAGGAGAGAAAAGCTCAAGCTGCTGCTGAGGAGAGAAAAGCTGCTGCTGATGAAAGAAAATTCCAGATGGAAATGGAAGACAAAAAACTTCAAGCTGCTGCAGAGGAGAAAAAAATTCAAGCTCAAGCTGCTGCAGAGGAGAAAAAAATTCAAGCTCAAGCTGCTGCAGAGGAGAGAAAACTTCAAGCTGCTGCTGAGGCTGAAATTAGGAAAATGGAACATGAGGAAAGAAAACAGAAGATGGAACTTGATGAAAGACTCGCAACTTTGGAGTTAGAGAAACTGAAATTGGCGAGTCCAGGTGCTCATCAAACAACTTCGAGTACGACAAAGGAGTTTGTAAGTAGGATCAAACTACCTCATTTCAATCCTTTAAAGGATGACGTAGCAGATTATCTAGATAGATTCCAATTTTTATGTGATACGCATAACATAAAAAAAGAAAAATATGTTGAACAACTGATGGAATTTTTTACAGGTGACACAGTGACTACTCTTATGACAATAGACGAACATGACAGGACTAATTATGATGTTGTCAGAGCAGCATTGCTAAAAAAAAAAATACCAACTAAAAGAAGAAGACTATCGTCTTCGTTTTAGGACAATGTTGCCATAAAATGGAGTAGATTTCTCTGATTTTGTTACAAAAATACGTCGTACATTTACACGATGGGTTGAGTTGTCTCAGACTGAGAAAACATATGAAGGTCTAATGGACTTATTATTGCGAGATAAGGTTTTGTCATCTGTTAATGATTCTTTTCTTGCATTCCTTCATGAGCGTAAGCCTAAAAACTTAAAAGATATGGAGGAATACTGTTGTCAGTATGCCACCGCGCATCCCCATGCTACAGTTAGCAATTCTAAAGTGAAAGAAGGGTTGCCAGCTGCTTCGGCAACACCATATGGCCCTAATTTCAAAAAAAAAATTTCAGGGTGCTCAACAAAACTGGAATAGGGGAAGTAATCAGAATTACACTCAAAAGCGGAGTAATCCAACACATGATGGTTCTTCGTCTATGAATTGGAGACAAGGTGGTAGTTCTCGTAATTTTAGTGGTAATAATTTGAGACACTTTCGCAAAGGCTATCCAAATAATAACTATTCGAACTTTCGAGGTAATCATTCTCGACGTCAAGATTATGACGATGGTGAATTTAGAAACCGGGATTCAAACCGGAATGATGATTACGATAGGCAATATGATAACAATTACAAGGGAAATGATAGTCAAAATAATTACAGGGGAAACGATAATCGAGGCAGACCTAGATTTAACAAAAAAAAAGACCTTTCCAACAGGCAAACTCTGCACAACAAGAGTTTGATGGAGCCTGTAATACAGTAAATGATAGTGGTAACTCTAGGGCTATCACTGGTTGTGCTTTCGATTTTGGGAGAGCAACTGAATGCCCCCAATGCTTAACATTGTTCGACTCATCGACTGTATCTACTCTAAGTTGTGGTCACCCTCTTCCTGCTCTACCTGCTACAGTTGCGCATGATGGGAGAGGATCTCTCATCTTACATAAAGGTCTAATAAATGATAGGCTAGTCTCAGTACTCTTCGATTCGGGATGTACTACCGTCGGGGTTAGGCAGTCTCTGATAGATCCTTGCTGTGCCACTGGAAAAACAATCAAATGTGTTACATTTGGTGGTACTATGGAAAGTTATCCTACTGCTATTATTAGGATTGACACTCCCTTCTTCACAGGAGATGTCCATGCATGTCTTCTTCCTAATCCTATTGCGGATCTTATAATCGGTCGTATTCATGGGGTTAAGGAATGCACCCCGCAACAAATTTCTAGTCGGGAGGAAAAAAACATTCAAACGGTCAATGCAGTGGTGACAAGAGCTCAAGCTCTTAATCCCCCAACTTCATCGGATAATAGTAATGAAGTTGATAGCCAAGACGAGCACTTGGTGATTTCCCATGACTCGTTTGTTAAACGTCAAGAAGAGGATCCTTCTTTGAAGAAATTCTTCCTTCTTGCAAAGAAAGGGGATCCCAATCAAAATACTAATCACAAATCGTATATTACTATGAAGAATGGTATATTGGTACGGATGGTACAACACTCGGACAAGTCTATGCACTCGCAAATTCTTGTGCCTAAGTGTATGAGAGCCTTAATTCTTCAGCATGCACACGATTCTCAGTGTGCTGGACACATGGGGTTTTCCAGAACTAAAACTAGAGTCCTTGCGTCCTTCTTTTGGCCATTCGTGAATAAAGACATCCGAATTTATTGCCGATCTTGCAAAATTTGTCAAGAGGTTAAGTCTAGAGGTCCGAGACATGCTGCTCCTATTCAGGCTGCAGATATTCCGATTCGGCCGTTTCAGAAAATGGCTATAGACATCATTGGTCCGTTCAAAATTAAGTCAGCCAGAGGACACCAATTTATCCTCACTTGCGTGGACATGTGCACGCGTTGGCCAGAGGCTATTCCTCTGAAGAGCATATCAACTGTCGATATCGCTGATGCTCTTTGGCTCATATTTTCTCGTCTGGGATTCCCCGGAGAAATACTGTCGGACCACGGCACTCAGTTAATTTCGGACGTTATGTCTCAGGTAATGGCTACGCTAGACATTAAAAGGTCTCTCAGTAGTATTTATCATCCAATGTCCAATGGATTGGTAGAACGTCTTAACAGGACACTAAAGAACTTACTTGGCAAGATAACGGAGGATCATCCTGAAGATTGGGACAGGGTTTTACCTGCAGTCCTCTTTGCCTATAGAGAAGTTCCCAATGAGCATACAGGGTTTTCTCCTTTCGAACTTGTCTTTGGTGCGCAACCGCGCGGTCCGATGTCCTTGTTACACGATTTGATAACTTCTGATAATATTGACGATGATACACAATCGTCATATGAATATGTCATTGCTCTTAGAGAAAAGATTATCGAATCGTGCAGGTTAGCAACTTCATCTTCCGAATTTGCGAAAGAAAAAGCTAGGCGATTTGCTAACAAGAAAAGACGCCTACGTCAACTTTGTCCTGGAGACAAAGCATATGTCTTACTTCCCTCAAGAGAGAATAGACTTCTCATTTCATGGAAAGGTCCATACACTATAGTCTCCAAAATTTCCGATGTCGACTACATCGTCGATGTGGATGGAAAGCATAAAAACCTTCCATATAAATATGCTAACAGAGTTTATTGAACGTCCAGACTATTTGCAGCCTATTTTCCAGGCGACGGACGACTCTCCAGTCCAACATGGTCACATCTCATCCCTGTCCGTTATACAGGATGAGGAAACTATTTTTTCTGACGTTAACTTACCTCTTCCTGCGATTCCACTGAATTCAACGGAATCGTGGAGGGACGTTACAATCTCTTCGAACTTGTCTTTTGAGGAGCAACGTCAAGTATCCTCTACGCTACAATCATATCAGGATGTCCTTACCGACATTCCTGGACACACAGATGTCATAGAACATGACATCATACTTACTGATCGTAATCCGATCAGAGTAAGACCATACCCAATACCTATTCATTTTCAAGCACAAGTCGAGAAAGAATTGGATGAAATGATTCAACTGCAAATAATTGAACCATCCACTTCAGCTTATTCTTCGTCGATAGTTATTGTTCGAAAGAAAGACAATAACATACGTCTTTGCGTTGACTATCGCAAATTAAATCAAGTTACGAAGTTCGATGCTGAACCTATGCCATTATTAGATGATCTACTTATTAGACTTTCTAAAGCTAAATTCTTTACTAAACTAGACTTGTCGAAAGGTTATTGGCAAGTCCCACTGACGGAACACGCCAAACCTCTCACTGCTTTTTCGACACCTAGGGGTCTGTTTCAATGGAATTTTATGCCTTTCGGGCTTATGAACGCCCCAGCGACTTTCTTGCGCATGATGCGACGAATTCTATCAGATCGTGCAGATGTCATCGCATATTTAGACGACATCTGTCTTTTCCGCGATACTTGGGAAGAACACTATTTGGGTCTAAAGGAATTGCTATCTACTCTACGTGAGCATAGTTTGACTGCAAAACCCTCTAAAGCTTTTGTTGGGTTTAGTGAAATTTCCTTCCTAGGTCATCGAGTTGGTCATGGTCTGTTGAAGACAGAGGACCAAAACATTTCGAAGATATTAAATATCTCGGTTCCGAAGACAAAAAAGCAAGTGCGTAGTCTCTTGGGATTGATACAATTCTATGGAAGATTCATTGAGAATCTGTCCTCCATTATGGCACCACTTTCATCGTTATTGAAAAAAGGTTCTCCTAATATGGTGCGTTGGTCCCAGGAATGCCAGTCTTCATTGGATCAGGTTAAGAATTTGTTCTCATCTCATCCTATCTTAAGACTACCAACTATTGATAAGACTTTTGTTCTTCGTAGTGAGGCCTCTTCCACTGGGATTGGCGCGGCACTAATGCAGGAATATTCAGGAACTCTGCATCCTGTAATGTATATTTCTAGGAAGCTAAATGCGGCAGAAAGGAATTACTCGGTTTTAGACCGTGAATTGTTGGCTATGGTTTGGTCCATTCTTAAGCTACAAAGGTTCCTTCTGGGCGCGCATTTCTTTATGGAAACCGACCAAAAAGCTCCTACGGCTATGCAAAGTAAGGATTTGAAGAGCTCGAGATCTACTCGTTATGCTATTGCTCTTCAGCCTTTCCATTTCACGGTGCGAGCTATCCGTGGTTCGGATAATGTGATGGCGGACATATTGTCCAGATGCCCACATGATTCCAGTTAAATCTTGTGTCCTAGTTTTTCCTGATACACTTTCGGACTTAGGTCTGTCCTTAATATCCTAATATGTTGTAATACAAATGTATTTGGATGATGTTTAGATAATTTAACAAATTTCATTTTGTCCATCCATCAGTGATATGTTGCTAATATAGCATTGTAATTCATGACATTTGTATATTGCTATAATTATAGTATTTAGTAATGTTTGATATATGATTGGTATTGCCAGCAACTTAGGTTTCTTTAATGGTACCCCCTTAGTTTGTTTGGCTTAAAGGAGATATTTTCTCCTATGTTCATTTTTTCATGAGCACATAAGTGATACTTGTGCAATCTTGCTCATGGACATATTTAAAAAAAATTTCATTTTTTTTTACAGGGGGGTTGTAGTAATATGTTGCTGTCATTTTTGACGGAGTCATCTGTCAAGTTATTTGCTTATGTTTTATCATAAGAATAATTGTGTCTTTACCTGCGATGTCAGGTTGATTAGGGGTTGTCTTCCCTTGTTTATTCATTCATTGTGTTTGACCTTTAGGGTCAAAGGTAGACAGTTCTGGCGTATGCCCATAGGCAGGGGTTTTTAAGCGGGAGTTGAGTTAGACTTCCGGCAAGCCGTGAAGTGTCCTGGAATTTCTGAAGGGACCAAGGGTCCATTGTGTTTTTCGGGGAGAATCTTCGAAGTGACTGCGATGGCAGTTTTCCCCAGTGAATCTCTGTGTGTTGGAATGACAGCAGAGTTCCTTGTTAGGTTCTGTGGACTCGGTTACAGGTAATGCCGACTTTTTCCATTATTACGCTTTCGATGGCAGAACATGTTAGAAGATTACCTAGTCTGTGAACTGCAACTCACCGGTCCTCCATTACAGAACATATATGGCATATTTATGTCCACATACGCATTATTGCAGGGTTGATGGTAACCTGCTTATCAGCAGTACACAGCCGACGTCAGAACGAGGCCTGTTTTTTTCGGCTATTATACTACAGCCTGATAATGTGCAATTGGCGGGGAATGCCAAGTTGTACCTATGTGTCAAGGTGATTAAGGTATCTGACGCGTTTAGTCAGAGAGATCAGGCGGCATTTTGAACTGTCATTGGATAACATTATTATTGACCATGCACGAATATTGGAATGTCTACCAGCTCTTTTGAACGCCTGATGTATTATTATCGATTTCCGGTCAGCATGACCTTGTTTACAATGACTGTTCCTGTTGATGCTATTATGTGTGTTATCGTCAATAAATGTTTTGAAACGTGCCTGCAGTGTTCAAGCATCCTTGACTACTGCATGTGAGTGTAGGGGTTGCAGTGTCTACATATATACGAGCCTAAACACATTCGCGCCTTCATTCGCACCCACACTCAGTTCATCATACGCCAGCACTACACATCTAACAACATGTATACTGTCTTGGGCCAGTGATCACCTCAACAAGAGAAAAAGTACAGTTACAGTCCTGTTAATCAAATAGATCGGATAATCAAACAAACATAAGAATACCCAGTCTATACGAAACAACATGTAATCAGGCCTACAGTTAAATTATTCTACGAAAGGTTGCTGTTCCTGTATTTTGAAATATGAAGTATTGTTTAAAAAATATTTGACGAAGGAAGTGGTTTGTACATAATAACAAAAAGTGTAGTAGAAACAGTGCATACTATATGTATAATGAATTTACCTGATTGTTTTACATGGTTTCTACACACTTTGTTTGTTTGTTACATAACCAGAAATAAACAAACACAAGTAATGGCAGTAATTATAAAATTACTAGCAACAACCCGCCAAAATTGGCAGGTTTTATATTATAGTGTGTTGTTTCTGTTACATGTATTACAGCCGGTACTATCACTACTGTGGTAATTTCATTGCAGACGACCATCATTAGATATTTGTAGTGAAAATTATATAGATGTATTAAATATGAAGACATGGAGTAACCTTACCTAAATGACATGCAGAGCAGTTATAATGGTCTAATGTACCGCAAATTGACTAAATAACTAACATTTCTTTTATGACAGCATGTCTCGTAATTGTTCGTGCATCTTTTAAAATCTTGCCTCTGAGAAGCCATGGTCGACTTACTGCCTCTGAGAACAACGTTTAAAGTTTGACGAAACTCCAGTTCATGTACTGTTTATCAATTGGGGTGTTGGCTTCTTTCCATATCAAACTGTTCATGCACACCTTCATTTGCGCACATTTTTTCTATTTTCGCGAGAGTACATATAAGGGGAAACAATTATTGTCTAACTTTCAACCGCAGTTCACCCCCTTAATAATAATAATAATAAATTCTTTAAGCACCAAACACGGCGCATAAGGCAGAAACCAGTGCTCTCCAGGTTGTACGTTGTGACGCCACTCCTCTTAGCTCTTGCACATTGTTTAATCCCAACGTTCTTCCTTCTCTTATTATTGTTCTTCTGAGTGTTTCTTTTGGTCTTCCTTTTTTCCTCTTACCCTCAGGAACCCAAGTGAGTGCCTGCAATGGTATTCTGTTGTTTTGCATTCGTAGGACATGACCGATATATGACCATCGTCTTTTCCTTATATAGTTGGAGACATATTTCTGCCTAGAGTCTTCTCTTATTTGTCGATTAGTCTTGAATTCTTTCCAACTGATGTTCATGAGTTTTCTGAGACATTTGTTCTCGAATGTATTCAGCTTGTTCTCCAATGATTTTGCTATTTTCCAACTCTCACAGCCGTATGTTAACACTGAGATAACATTTGAATTAAACAGACGAAGCTTGGTATGTATATTCAGTGATCGTAATTTCCAAATGTTAAATAATCTATTGAAGGCGCTAGCTGCCAAAGCAATTCTAGTATGAATTTCTCTTGTTGTGTCACCATCCTGAGTCATTTTACTGCCTAAATAATTGAAACTTTCAACTTTCTGTAGTTTTTCCCCGTTCAGAATGATATTAAAGGTCTCGTTAGAAAAGTTCATAACTTTAGTTTTAGAGGCATTTATTTGGAGACCTATTTTAACCGAAAGATGACACAAATTATTTACTGCTTCTTGGGATTGTCTGGGTGTTGAACTTAAGAATGCTAAATCATCTGCGAAATCCAGGTCCCCCAGGAATTTTCCATTTGTCCATTTTATACCTAATTGTTCATTGTGGGTATAGTTTCTCATAACCCAATCAATAGCTATTCCAAAAAGTAGTGGTGACATAATACAGCCTTGTTTCACCCCTGTTTCTACTGTAAACCATTCTGTATTCCCTTTATTTGTTCTAACACAGCATCTTGCATTGTCATATAGCGCTTTGATTATATTCACATATTTTGTTGGAAAACCATAGATTGTAAGTATCTTCCACAATGATGGGCAGTGTAGACTATCAAAGGCTTTTTGAAAATCGACGAAGGTGATAATAAGTGGCGATTGCATTTGCACTGATTCTTCTATAATTGTTCTTAGTGTGAATATTTGATCAATACATGATTGTTTCGGCTTGAAACCCGCTTGTTCTTCTCTGATCTTTTCGTCAGCATTTAAGTCTTTCTAATATCATGCAACATAATAATTTTCCAGGTACTGATAATAGAGATATACCACGCCAGTTATTACAGTCTGATAGATCACCTTTCTTCGGTAACTTTACAATTATACTGTCTTTCCATTGTTGTGGTGGTTGTTCTTCTCTCCATACTTCATTTATAATATATAAAATTCTCAAGAGGTTGTTGTCATTAACTGCTTTAATCATTTCGTTTGAAATTTCGTCAACTCCAGCAGCTTTAAAATTTTTTAATCTTAGCTGTTGTTGAAAGTTAATGCACTCCATCAAAAATAGAAAAAAAGTGCGTAAATGACGGTGTGCAAAATGTGACCGACTGACCGAGCAAGTACTTACGGCGGGAATTATGTATTTTGATGATTGATGATGATGATTATAATACATCTTGGGACAGTTTATTTTTTTAGAACGTATGTAATCTTCAAGCCAAAATATGATTTTTGACTCATGTAATGATCAATCAAGACTGTCTATGCAAAACTGCACATATCTTCGAACAAATAATCGGAAACGAATGCATTAAGCAATAGGAGTTATACTTCACCATGACAACTGGTGCACTAAAAGTAAATAATGTAACTTTTTTTTTTTTTTTCAGCGACGGAGGTGAGTAGGATAATTGACGATTCGGATAATCGACGTGTGGATACTAGATTCTACTGTATATCAAGCCTCTATTAACTGCTAAATATGGGAAACCTTTATTTTTATGTTATTATGGCACAATCGGTACGTGGTTGGTCCAGACTATTGAACTTCGTGGATTTGATTTGAAACTGCCAAATTTATATGTCATTTAAGTACAAGTGTTCCATTGAAGACATTCCACATAGTTTTTCATCTGTTCTCCTAACTCCATTTGAAACATGAAAGGTTCAAAAATGTCCCCTGTCGGATCCGTCTTCTACGAGCAGGCCCAATTTGTTCCAGGCTCATATATCCTCTTCTTCTTTCTCCATTCTGAATGAGTGTTCATGTTTGTCTATGCCTTACCTGTTCACATTTTCTATAGAGCTTCAAATGAGGGTCATGTGAGAATGTTTGAATGTCTGTTTGATGCTTTCACGGTATTCGCAATGTATGGCGTATTAATTCCCATTTTACTCTCTCTCGTGCGCGCGCTCTCTCTCCCCTCTCTGTCTCTGTCGCTGTTTATCTCTCTCTCTCTCTCTCTCTCTCTCTCTCTCTCTCTCTCTCTCTCTCTCTCTCTCTCTCTCTCTCTCTCTCTCTCTCTCTCTCTCTCTCTCTCTCTCTCTCTCTCTCTCTCTCTCTCCTTCATGTCATGATTTCTGCATTAGATCCCTCCATGTAATTGAACATCTTCTTAGACTCTTCCTGAAATCTCCTTATGCGGCTTGACTCACTCTGTCTAATCTCTCTCTCTCTCTCTCTCTCTCTCTCTCTCTCTCTCTCTCTCTCTCTCTCTCTCTGTGTTTGTCTTTCTGTCTGTGTCTCTTTTTCTCTCCTATATGCTTTTATATAACTCCTTTTCTTTCTCCTGTTTTGTGTGTGAAGCAGGTCATTGTAACTATTCGAGACACACCCCCCACCCCCCCCCCCCCCCCCTGCATCGGTGAAACATTAAGACAACAGCAAAGTTGAGCGAAATGGCTGGAGAATTTAAAAGACAGGGGTCTGCTAGGCAGCTCTATCTCTATCAGTCAGTTTCTTTGTAATATACAACGATGGAATGACACGTGACGTAGGGGGCGGGGTTGAGAATGACGTGAATGTCTAGGAAATCGAGGGAGATGACGGAAGTAGAGGATATGATTTAATGGATGGATTCAGATTGTTGACGGAGTGGAAATATTTGAAGAGGTCAGAGCCTGATGTATCATTAATTTAGTGGTGTGATCAATGTACCGCCTGTAAGCAGGGCTTATGCTGCGAACCAGGGAAATTAGCGATGATGAAACGTTCGAAATGTCCCGTGAAGAGGTGCTTATAAGTGTCACCATCACTACTACGCCACTGAAATGGTCGACGTGCTAGTCAGTGTTGCCAAGAGCGTGTGGAGACAGGTCCCAATTTTGCAAGAATAATTTTGGTGACAGTTGAAACAGAAGAGTTAGGCGTTGGTCAGGATGGTTCGCTATGCATTGAGGCTTTCTTTCTGAAGAATTCAAGGTTTTGGTCAAGGAAGACGGAAAGTGCATGGAGGTGGTCTAACAGAAGAGTTAAGATTTTGGTCAAAGAAGACGGAAAGTGCATGAAACCTGTCTAACAGTAAAGTTAAGGTTTTGGTCAAGGAAGAAGGGAAGTGCATGGAGTCTGGTTAACAAAATATTAGAGGAGTTGTTCAGGAAGAAGCGAAGTGCTTGGAGATTACAGAAGAGTTTAGTTTTTGATCTAGGAAGACGGGAAGTGCATGGAGTCTGGTTAACAGAATATTTGAGGAGTTGTTCAGGAAGAAGCGAAGTGCTTGGGGATTACAGAAGAGTTTAGTTTTTGATCTAGTAAGACGGGAAGTGCATGGAGTCTGGTTAACAGAATATTTGAAGAGTTGTTCAGGAAGAAGCGAAGTGCTTGGAGATTACATAAGAGTTTAGTTTTTGGTCTAGGAAGACGGGAAGTGCATGGAGTCTGTCTACCAGAAGAATTAAGATTTTGGTTAAGAAAGAAGGGTGTGCATGGAGGCAGCCCAACAGAAAAGTTAAGTTTTTGGTCAAGAAAGACGGAAAGTGCATGGAACCTGTCTAACAGTAAAGTTAAGGTTTTGGTCAAGGAAGAAGGGAAGTGCGTGGAGTCTGGTTAACAGAATATTTGAGGAGTTAGTCAGGAAGAAGCGAAGAGCTTGGAGATTACAGAAGAGTTTAGTTTTTGATCTAGGAAGACGAGAAGTGCATGGAGTTTGTCTAACAGAAGAGTTAAGGTTTTGGTCAGTAAAAATGAAAGCATTAAGAAGGCTGTCATAACAGAACAGTTAAGGTTTTGGTCAGTAAAAAGGAAAGCATTAAGAAGGCTGTCATAACAGAAGAGTTAAGGTTTGGTCAGTAAAAATGAAAGCATTAAGAAGGCTGTCATAACAGATGGGTTAAGGTTTTGGTCAGTAAAAATGAAAGCATTAAGAAGGCTGTCATAACAGAACAGTTAAGGTTTTGGTCAGTAAAAAGGAAAGCATTAAGAAGGCTGTCATAACAGAAGAGTTAAGGTTTGGTCAGTAAAAATGAAAGCATTAAGAAGGCTGTCATAACAGATGGGTTAAGGTTTTGGTCAGTAAAAATGAAAGCATTAAGAAGGCTGTCATAACAGAACAGTTAAGGTTTTGGTCAGTAAAAAGGAAAGCATTAAGAAGGCTGTCATAACAGAAGAGTTAAGGTTTTGGTCAGTAAAAATGAAAGCATTAAGAAGGCTGTCATAACAGATGGGTTAAAGTTTTGGTCAGTAAAAATGAAAGCATTAAGAAGGCTGTCATAACAGAAGAGTTAAGGTTTTGGTCAGTAAAAATGAAAGCATTAAGAAGGCTGTCATAACAGAAGAGTTAAGGTTTTGGTCAGTAAAAATGAAAGCATTAAGAAGGCTGTCATAACAGAAGAGTTAAGGTTTTGGTCAGTAAAAATGAAAGCATTAAGAAGGCTGTCATAACAGAAGAGTTAAGGTTTTGGTCAGTAAAAATGAAAGCATTAAGAAGGCTGTCATAACAGATGGATTAAGGTTTTGGTCAGTAAAAATGAAAGCATTAAGAAGGCTGTCATAACAGATGGGTTAAGGTTTTGGTCAGTAAAAATGAAAGCATTAAGAAGGCTGTCATAACAGATGGGTTAAGGTTTTGGTCAGTAAAAATGAAAGCATTAAGAAGGCTGTCATAACAGATGGGTTAAGGTTTTGGTCAGTAAAAATGAAAGCATTAAGAAGGCTGTCATAACAGAACAGTTAAGGTTTTGGTCAGTAAAAAGGAAAGCATTAAGAAGGCTGTCATAACAGAAGAGTTAAGGTTTTGGTCAGTAAAAATGAAAGCATTAAGAAGGCTGTCATAACAGATGGGTTAAGGTTTTGGTCAGTAAAAATGAAAGCATTAAGAAGGCTGTCATAACAGAAGAGTTAAGGTTTTGGTCAGTAAAAATGAAAGCATTAAGAAGGCTGTCATAACAGAAGAGTTAAGGTTTGGTCAGTAAAAATGAAAGCATTAAGAAGGCTGTCATAACAGACGGGTTAAGGTTTTGGTCAGTAAAAATGAAAGCATTAAGATGGCTGTCATAACAGAAGAGTTAAGGTTTTGGTCAGTAAAAATGAAAGCATTAAGAAGGCTGTCATAACAGATGGGTTAAGGTTTTGGTCAGTAAAAATGAAAGCATTAAGAAGGCTGTCATAACAGAAGAGTTAAGGTTTTGGTCAGTAAAAATGAAAGCATTAAGAAGGCTGTCATAACAGAAGAGTTAAGGTTTTGGTCAGTAAAAATGAAAGCATTAAGAAGGCTGTCATAACAGAAGAGTTAAGGTTTTGGTCAGTAAAAATGAAAGCATTAAGAAGGCTGTCATAACAGATGGGTTAAAGTTTTGGTCAGTAAAAATGAAAGCATTAAGAAGGCTGTCATAACAGAAGAGTTAAGGTTTTGGTTAGGAAGAAGAGAAGTGCACGAAGTCTTAATCTAACAGAACGGAAGGGCCAGGAATACGCGAAGTGGTCAGAGGAAATTTAACTGGTGTCCCACACCTCGCTAAAACGAGGCAAAAGAGTTTGTTTCTTTAAAATGATGAACCCCTACCCTCCTCTCCTCTCTCTCTCTCTCTCTCTCTCTCTCTCTCTCTCTCTCTCTCTCTCTCTCTCTCTCTCTCTCTCTCTCTCTCTCTCTCTCTCTCTCCAAGTTTTTGTGACACGAGTACAATAACAGATTTCAGCGCTCGAGAGACAAATATTACACACAAATCTAATTAGCCGAAAGGTTAGTTATGAACAAGGTTGCCACTCAAGTTCTAAAGATAAACCCAGATTTTCTTCTTAAAAAAACCCTGACATACCCAGATTATTTTATGCCTCAAATACACGGGATAGACGATGCTTACACAATCTTTTAGTGCAACTTTAGCACAAATAAGCTGTGCTACCAATTTTTATTTATTTCTTCATTTTAATTTTATTTTTTATTACCAAAAATTCACAATTATATAAAAATGATTTTGTTAACACCCCATTATATGAACTCTTGAAAATGAGGTATTTTAACAGTAACATACTTACAGTAGTTACATTAACAAAATGTTCCTCAAATCAAATATAAAATGTTAGTTGTAACTTGTTACTGTTGAAAATTGTCACTTGTCAGCGACTCGGCATCCGTGTCGACAACTTCTCCTTCGTCAAGGACATATGCATGAATTGACAACGTGAAATCTTGATTGTGGAGTTCCAAAATCTTTGCATATCTCTGCCGACAACGTCCTTCACGCACATCTTCAACCACGCTTTTACTAGGATTAAACTTATGACAAACTCCATCTTTGGCAACTGCTTGCTTGGCTAGTATTCGATTGGAAACTGTTTCACACAAAAGCTTGTTGGTTTGTTTAGTTTTAACTAAGTTAACCTTCGAAAACATTCTTTCGACGCATGCTGAGGAGTGAGGTAGTACCATAAGCGTGCACATGAGGTCAGCCAAAACATCAAATTTCTTCTTGTTATTGGCATCTGTTACTTGTTGCAGTCCCAGCCAGAATGCGGGCGGATCCTCATCTACCAGATGTTCTAGATCTTTTCGGTACGATGCATGCTCTTGCCATTGATCAGACAGACGTTCAAGGCTCTCTTCTGAAACAGCTGTTGGGAACTGCGCTGCTAATGGAATGACAGAAGGTTTGTTGATCTCGAGAGCTTGCTTTGGATTCAACAGCTGCATTTGCGCCAGAACACTGTTTTGTCCAAGTGGGAACCTGCGTTGTATTTGAGTACAAAGTTCAATCAGGTATGCCAATACATCTTTGCGAAACTTGACTTATTTATCTCCTAACGGTTGTCGGATTAACTGCGCTTCACCCCGTCCACCCAGCTCAATGTAATTCAGTTTCTTGTGCACCTGTACATCCGAAGGATCAATGTCGACAAGAGTGCGATGCTCATGCTGCAATACTTCCTGCCCAATAAACATACTGAGAAGAAAACGATACTCTCTTGTTACACTCGTGTACACTTTGTGACGACGGAAGTTCTCGGACTGGAATTCGATGTTCATGACGTTTAACTTTACCCAGTATGTAGCCGACAAATAGAAGCATGTGCTTCGTGCCAACAGTGTTCATCGTCTGCAGGATTTGCCCCGCACCGTCGACGTTGTCCACTGAAGCTTCGGACAGCCAGCGTGTTTCACACAGCTTAAAAACACTTTATGTTTCTGGGCCTGAACTACATCTTGTATTAACTGGAACTGTTGATTTCTTTTACTACTACTACGCGAAAAATAGAAGCAGACATTCTTTATGAAAATTTCAAGCCAACAACAATTTCTTAACAGCTGTAAACATGCCAAGACCAGTCCCATCCTCCACATCAATGAGGTCTAACAGTGGATCAACTACTTTTCTTGTTTTTGTGTCGCAGAATTGCACAACGACTGCCAACATCTGATTCGTAGAGACATCAGTACTTTCATCAACGATTATAGAAAATTTCTGATTTCTGCAAATGTTTATAACTTCAAGCCGCTCAAAATGAGCAAAGCCGTACTGCATCACATAGGCAGCCTTGGGGCGCTTCGGTGACATTTTTTGAGCAATTTTGCTGTCTGGAAACATCTGCTTGCAACATTCAATCAAATGATCAGCTTGCGAAAACAGAGTATTAGGTTCTGTCATTAAAGCCGACAACAGTATCTCCGCTTTAGCAATTTTGTCTTGGAGACAGGGCTTTTTTGGTTTGATGAAAAACCTGTTGCACAATGGGCTAATCACCTGTTTGCCAAGTCACTCCGATTACATGTCCTGCCCATGGGCCTTGTGCACTTGGGTCCCCTCAAAACCTCGTTTCACGGGGTAAAAGAGGTTCCGATTATGAGATGAGATGAGATGAAAAACCTGTTAATGTTTTGCTTTTGGCTTCGAAGTTTTTCATGTTCTTCTGTGTGCTTTTATGTGTCAATAAAGCTGTTTTTGTTGGCATTAGTTAATGTACAGGAACATACCGTACAAATCGCAGCATGGCGATTGCCAGAGTCCGGCTTTATCCAATCCTTCAGTTCACTGTCTGTTAGCCATTCCGCACAAAAAGCCTGCTGATACCATGGCTTCAATTTTTTACGCGGTGGCGTGTGTGTCGTCATGCTGCAACAACTACCTAGCGTACCTTCATCATCGCTTAAGTCTAAAATTTAAAAAGAATACTTTAAAACACATCGCAAAAATGACTGAGTATTGTAGATGCCATTAACAGAATAACAGGAAATAGATAGCTAATGTAAACGAGTTAAAAAAAAACATCGTCATTGATGTGGTTAAAACAAGAATTAAATTTAAGTGCAATAAAAAATATATAGCACATAATTGTTTACATTTAATTAGAATATAAATATAATGTATAATGCTCAGTGCACAACTTATACATACATTGTAAATGCCAATTGTCAAATATACCCAGATTAATGCAGATTTGGGGGAAAAAATACCCAGATACCCAGACGGAAGCCAAAAAACCCAGATCTAGTAAGAAATACCCAGCTGTGGCAACACTGCTTATGGAGATTTCCGCACTCGAATAATTGAATTAATACGCGGAGATTTCAGAGCTAGAAATACAAGCAGGGCTTAAACATAAATGAAAGAGAGGATAGTTTTGCAACTGCAGACCAAATACTGTATTATCAGCGTCTCCCAAAGTGTTGTACTCGTACCTCAAAGACTAAACTCTCGTAATGGGTAGGCCGGTAAAACTAATTAATGGGTAGGCCGGTAAGACTAAACTCTCGTAAGGGGTAGGCCAGTAAGACTAAACTGTCAAAATGGTAGCTCCGGTAAGACTAAACTCTCGTAAGGGGTAGGCAGGTAAGACTAAACTCTCGTAAGGGGTAGGCCGGTAAGACTAAACTGCCTTAAGGGGTAGGCCGGTAAGACTAAACTCTCATAACGGGTAGGCCGGTAAGACTAAACTCTCACAAGGGGTAGGCCGGTAAGCCTAAACTCTCATAAGGGGTAGACCTGTAAGACTAAACTCTCATAAGGGGTACGCCGGTAAGACTAAACTCTCATTAGGGGTAGGCCGGTAAGACTAAACTCTCATAAGGGGTAGACCGGTAAGACTAAACTTTCATAAGGGGCACACCGGTAAGACTAAACTCTCACAAGAGGTAGGCCGGTAAGACTAAACGCTTATAAGGGGTAGGCCGGTTAGATTAAACTCTCATAAGGGGTAGGCCGGTAAGACTAAACTCTCATAAGGGATGCGCAATTGTTTTAGGAAACACTATTGTATACCACTTCAGGAGCCTATGATGGCAACACCACAAAGCGATCTGAAAAACCTATGCAGTTGGGCCAGCTTGTAGCCGTTTTAAAAAAAAACAACAAACACACAAAAATCAACTACCATGTAACATATCTTTCTTACTATAGTTTTTGGATACAACTCTTGCCGTGAAGTGCCGTTGAGAACTGAAGTTTTCGTTTTTGAGCCCATTGTCACGAAATGGCTTAATTAAGAGTCTGTCTGAGTAAAGAGACAAGACACCAGTTTTGAAGAAAGTCTGAGAAGATAGATTAAGATGAGAATTAAAGTGACTGTGGAGGATGAGACTTATAGCTTCAAGGGTGAGAACCTAGATTGACTCTCCCTCGCCACTTGTGACTAGTTTTATAGCTACTGTCTCACCACCTCTTGCTCAGCTGAGATAAGCTTTACACTAACTACTAGCCACAGACACAACTGTACAGTTAAAGAATACAGGTACAGTATAGTGAAAGACAAACTGATCCAGTGCACATTTTATAGTTTATTAAAACAAAAAAAATCTTTACCACAGCGAAAAAAACAACAATAACGTGCGAGTTCGCACAACCTGAAAAAAAGAACAATTCAATGAATGACACAATTAACAAATTACCACGCTCTCTTCAACATCTACACGGAAAACAACTAAGGTTAAACAAATATAACGGGCGGGGGGTCTCGAAGTAAGAGCCACCACCACCTGAACACTACTATTACTAACTAAATACACCGTGGAGTCCCACACACCACAAGAATACTCTCCACTAATTTTCACTCTGTCCCGTTTAACTAGTCAGAGGACGACTTATTAACTAATCTGACTAAAATGTCTCAAAAAGGCGCTCCTGGCGGTCCTACACAACTAACTTATACACCACTAAATCCTACTCCTCTGAATTCTGCAGAACTAACTCAGAGGCTCCCCTCTAAGTATTATCAATCTAACTCTACAGTTCCTGGAAAAAACAACTAACTCCACTCTCTCCCCTCTACTTCAGTTCAGTGCCTTGCTGACGCTATCGCCTTCATCACTGGCTCAGATGCGTTACCCTTCGTCAGGTACCTCCTCCCGTTAGCATTTAGAGAGGTATGATCTCCCTCTCTCCTCTTCAGAATAACTGATGAAGGGGCCATTGGTGATTATATATATATATATATATATATATATATATATATATATATATATATATATATATATATATATATACATATATATATATATATATATATATATATATATATATATATATTTGTGCCTCTGGCTGTAGATCTAGCAATGATGATGGCACTCAATTCTTCACACAAACGACGATTTAAACCGCTTCGGGTTTTGGCCTACTGCTTTATTGTGGCAGTATGTAAACAATACCAGGCAACGTAGCCTGTTGGGTATTGGGCCGTTGGAGTCAAGCGCTCCAATTTCTAAGCAATTCCACGCTGAGGTATATGTTTCCTCACGTCAGGAGAATTCCCAATGCCTCTCCGTCTTGCAGACGTAACTAGGGGCACCCGTTACTTTGCACATACCCAGTTTTTCAATTACACTGATGTCTCTTGCCTCCCTGTCCGAGAAGGCAAAGTCCGTTGCAGGCTTAGGGTTACCTACAACGCCGCGAATCGCTGTAAAAAAAATAACAACTTATATACACCAATTCACAAAATCATAATTCAAACACATTAACAACCAAAGCTTTACATACACCCCGCTTTCCCATACCATAATAAAACTCCACTTAATACAAGCCCTCATGCTCAACCCTTTTTCTGCCCTCGGGTCAGACTTAACAGCTCACCCCTTCCCCTCTCTTTCACCGACAACAGCTTGTCTCGTACGCTTAACACAGACGCGGGCTTACCTGGTTGCTTCTGAGGCCAGCTCGTGACCTAGGCAGATACGCGGCACAACACCTCTTCGCTGTTTCCCGATAGTATAACTTTTACTAAATAGTTTCCCAGCACTATTCATATATTAAAGGCAGCCCATGGAGGGTTATCAAAATAACACAAATATTTACACACAACTGCATACACCATATATCATAATACTAAACACCCTTCACCAACCGTATCCTTCAGCAACTAACTTAAATACCCATGGCCACTTTAATTAAACAAAACTCCCGAGTTCATCCACTATTATCTCCAAAGTTATCGTAACATAGTCTGGTACTCTTAATATATTACACCGTACTACACCAGCTGTAGGTCCTAAATTCATATAGATATATATTAATTAATAATACCACCAAACTTTTTACACAGAACTTCCCTGGCTATACTTCGTATGATTACCACTGAAACTTACAATACACTGGCAGAAGTCAGGTAATTGATGGCAAACTATTGACATAAAAAAATAAAATTAAATCCCAGCAGAAAGCTTACTCTGACTTGCTAAAATAAAATTCCTACACACCACTAATTTTAGTCTACGTATATACCCAGACTTTCAGAATATCCACTAACCGGGCAGACTGAGTTTATATCTGACACTATTCACGGTAATAATAATCCAGGACTGTGAGCCCCGACTAACAGATCGGGCCCTGTATATAGTGCCAATTTTCTGATGCAAGACAGACGCGATGAGTCATAGATCTAGAATTATCTCCCAAAAACCGCATCTACCCCACTTCGAATTATCTCATGACTGCTACATAAATTATAATCGAAACCAATCGTAAGAGCTTCCCGTTAAATATAATAACATTATCTTAACATCTGACGAACCGTAACACTACCAATCCACGAGCGACGAAGAGTTATTCCCTGTGCTGGAAAGGGGGGGGGGGGGAGAGAATAAAAAAATAAATTCTTCACGAAGCCCGCTGAAAAATGTACGCAATGTTACGTAAATTTATCTGACCGTCTATCAACAAGAATGACTCACTAGCCCACGCTGCCACATCGGTGGGGGTTTACACCCATCTCCGAGAAGAGAAGGGTTGGTGGGGTTGATCCTACAATACTAGAACCATGACAAGAAATGAACACATCTAAAAATCAGAAAACCTGATAAAAATAGAAGAGGAAAAAGAAACAACCTTAATAATTAAAAAAAAAAAAAACGGACGGGTTGAAAATTAAAATAACAGTCGCTTTGCCTTACCAAGCATGTCGCATTGCATGCCGCCAGCCCGGGTTTTGTTGTAGGATATCTGTAATATTGTCTTTTCATCTGCCTGTTGTTCTTCTCGGTGCCCAGAAACCAGATCTTCAACAGTTGTAGGCGCATAGTGGTAATTGATCAGGCTGCATGTCACGAGAAAAGTACTTGATCAGTTAGCGTGTCTCTTTAATGACAAGTTAAGTGGTGCTGAAGGGGAGGTGGATAGTTGTTGCATGGCTGCAAGATGGCATTACTATCGGGAAAGCTGCTTCCCATGTCAGACAGTGACAGATTAAGACACTGTAACGCAAGCCTCCTATTATAATCCCAGACAATGCTGTTACATGGTCACTTGGAAGCTATGCACGGTCCACTGATAATATTATATATACGAGTATGTATGTTTGTAAGTAGTGCGCAATCAGTTAATTCGTGATTCAAAAGTCTCCACCTGTTTTTAAATTGTTTATTCTTCCTTCCTATCCAACTAATTTACTACTTACTTAGTCGTTCCTCTTCTACTCTGAGGCGTAGAGGTTTGGAAGAGAGAGCGCCATACTATCCTATCGGCTGTCTTCCTCCTGGCCTGGTTCCATTCTAGTCCTCGGTCCTTTAAAGATTGTCTGATGTTATCCTCCGATCGCACTCTGGGTTGTCCTGGAGGTCTGGATCCCTGGCTCTTAGTTTTCCATACTTGTCGTGGTAGCCGATCTTCTCCCACTCTGCAGACATGGTCAAACCATCTTAGATGGGACTGTTCTACTTGGGTCTGCAGAGGTTGGGTTTTTAGGCCTTGACGTATCGTCTGGTTGCGGACCATGTTTCTTCTTGTTACTTCAGCCAACTTCCTCAGATACCTCATTTCTGAGGTTTGGCTCTGGCTTTTGTGGGTTTCCAACTAATTTATATGAATCAAACATCAAGATACCTTGTAAAATCAGTTAACTGCAATGTTATCACATAAAATGTTATGTCTCATAACATTACAATTAAAATTAAGATCCATTTGTTCAACACGTGACTTCATAACGGTTATAACTTTTTGCTGTCTCGTGTCACGTCAGTTTATTGACCATTTTATATTTTGTTTTGTTTCTTGAGATTTAGTATAAAAAACATATTAATCAACTGGCAATTATTACTTATTGTTTTTACATTTGTGTTATGTATATCTAGTGGATGAGAGCCGCGGTAGCGCAGTGGTTAGTGCACTGGCTTTCTAACTCGGTGGTCCATGGTTCGATCCCCAGTTGTGGTGGGATTTTTTAGACCGCAAACTGCTCCAGCGTCGACCCAGCCTCATGAATTGGGTACCACAGCAACTCTGGGAAAGTTTAGTGTGCCAATGGTCAAGAAAATATGAGCCTAACACCATATTCCCAATATGCCTCAAAGTGCGTGTAAAGGGATCCTTTACCTTATATCTAGTGGATACATGTTAGTATATAAATATTTAAACATAGGGGATGACTTTTCAGTCACCCAGTATAATATGTAAATGTATTTGAACTTATTATGCTTCCCGTAAATGTGATTATTACACGTGCATTAGGCCGTGACCTTTCCTTATTTGTGACCTCATCTTACCTCTGATAAGCTGTAATACTTTTGAATTCCCAGATGACATGGCTGAGCTTCAAGCCACCATAGAGATCTCTGTTGAGCTTAACAGATTTTACAACGTGGACCTCTTTCAGAAAGGGTGAGTAGCTTCATTACTGATATCTTCATCGTCTGGATGAGCATTAATGTCTTATCATCCATCATCATCATTACATCACTATCCAGTAAGCTAATGTTTGTACGGATTCTTCATACACACAGATAAGTGCGCATATCCACGTATACAGGGTGTCCCAGGAGGGAAGGTCAATACTTTGGGAGTTCATAGTATCGGTAATAGTATCGGTCATTCTAAGAAAAATAGTTTATATTTGTTTTTTGTTTTTTTTTGAAACTGTTTTTTTTTTTTTTTTTTTATAACCAGCAGCACTCGAGCTTTCCAGCTCTTTCGGCCCATTGACATGTCATTGCGAGGCTGGGGGGTCAGTGGACTTTCCTTCCAACCCGGTCAGGAGCTTCGCTCCTTCCCATCCACACGGGATTTATGTGCAGGAGCCGTTCAGGTTATTCAGTCAAATTTCCGGTCGTAAACATTTCTTCAAACGCCGACGGCCGGGTTTGAACCATGAACACCTGGTCGCCAGTACAACGTTGTAGCCATTACACCAGCGCGGCTCCCTTTGAAACTGTTACTCGAGGCGAGAATTTCCGGTTATTATATCTCACCTCAGACTGATTTTTACGTGAATATCCCTTTTTACAGGCTTTTCTTTAGCTTGCAACGTATGT
>JAMPIV010021973.1:0-58944 GCA_024509875.1 Oreohelix idahoensis | reverse complement strand
TTCTAGTTTTAACACTAGTGAAAACCAAACAACTGCTATACCACAAGAACAAGATTGCTCGTGCCAAAAACCAATCAGATCCTGAAGAAATATCTATACCCAAGCAGATTGTTGAACCATATACCATCAATCTTTATGGAGGACGAAACAGAACAAGACATGAGAGAAGGACAGTGTCACAATCCCCAGCACAGCTTTGTCAGACCCCAACGAACATAATGACAGAAAAAATGGTAGAATTATACCAACAAGAAACAGACATTGATACAGCTAGTTCCATTGAAACCAGTGATGCGGATAGTACATTATTTGTACCAGTCAGCTCCAACGTCAAACGCGCCTATAAAACAGAATCTGATGACTCAATCCCTAGCAACAAAATTCCGCGTATACAGCACAACTATATCAGACGAAAGATTCTGAAGAAACGCAATCATGTTCCAAAACCAAGCCGAGAAGTGTTAGCCTCATCTCAACTAGTCAAAGACAACAGTGTGCAAATTACTGTGCCCATTGTAACCAGTGCTAACGTTCAGCACAACCAGGTCAGAAGAAAAATCAAGGCGAAACATATACCTGCCTCAAAACCAACAGATGTTCCAGCCATACAAACCCTAACCACAGTGAAACCATCACCGCAATCAAATGATGTTAAGCCATCACCGCATTCGTCAATGTCCTCAGTGTCCCAACAATCAGCAAATGCAGTGTCGTCGCCTATCACACCCGTCACCACTGCTACTCAGAATGATGCTCGCCTAAGCAGTCGGGACATTGCAAGATTAGAGATGGTGAAGGAACTAGCGAAGCTGTTCTGAAAAACAACGCCCAGGTGTTTTATGTGTTCGCAAATCCGAACACGGTCAACGCATGTGTGAAAAAACCTTTTTTTAACAATGTACTAACTCTCCCCATGTACTCTATTTTCAGTTTTTGACAGTTCAAATGACTTGCTTACAGACTAAGATGTCAAAGCCTCACTGAGAAAGTTATTTTTTTCCAGCCTTAGAATACTGATGCCCAGAAAGAAATCAAGACCAGCCCACGGAGGATTTTCTTTAGATAGCATAATTGTGAAATAAAAATGTTTAAAACAATTGATAACACACGGTGTTACGAGTTTACAGACACCCTTATTTATTTACATACATTTTCTTAATATTTAAGAATGTTACACAACTTTACCTATAACACATGTGTCACACTATTCTGTTGTAACATTCATCTCCACTTTTGTAACTGATCATATTCCACGCTCCATTCACCAGCATTTTCATGCAGACACTTTACACCAGTAGTAGTTTTTTTCTTCTTACCTCATACTAATATTTCTTTGATCTATATTATGCTAAACTCCTTGATATCTGCCACCTTGATCAATCATACTGTTCCTACTATGACATCTCTTAACAGCACATAATTCATACCCAAAACTAGGATTGTGGGTTATGCTATTTTTCTCCACAGGATTATTTATTTTCAAATGTACATTATTATTTTAGACCCAGATGTATATTAGTACTGTCAAGAATTTTAAACATTCTCCTAAAGAGATCCATATCCCAACCTTGACTCTCTATAGTAAGATTTTCTTCACTCCACTGTTACAACATCTTTAACTTACTATTTTTTCCTTTCCACTCTATTGAGACGACATTCTCGACTTGTGATCTTTTAAATCCCATTCATATTCATTCCTTGGAATTACAATCATGTTGTAATCAGGAGATCCTTGATGTACCCTTTCCTCGCCACTTATTGACAACAGACACTGCTACAACATTCCTTCTATTCTAACCTAAACTATTACTTGCAACCCTGTTGGTTAGGATTTACTATTAGAATATCTAGTGTTTTAGTGAATTGATTTTTATCATTCTTTAGTACTTGTGATTACAAACAGAAAAGAAATCACAAGAAAAAAAAAAAAAAAAAAAAAGAAATGGAAAAAAAGAAGAAAGAAAATGAAATGTAAAACAAGAAAAGAAAAAAGGAATTCCAAGGAAACAGAAAAGACATAAAAGAAACAAACAATTAGAACGTTTTTTATATAAGATGCTATATGTTTATAAGCCACCCACACACATTTTGATGATAATAAGACAATATTGTCCACCATTGACTGTCCTGACGGTAGCAGATGAAGAAGAAAATAAATAAATCACCTAATGCGACTCATACCCCCACCAGCTTGATCCCTGATATTCCAACAATATTTTGTTGATATCACAAATACCCCAATGACATTTGCGCATGCTGATTTTCTGCAAATGAACAATCCCTTGAGAGCATTAGTATATGCTAACCCCAGATTGAACAAATTGCACCTATTTGTTGATGATGCCTTTGCCCATGTTAAAGAAATAGCATTTGCACATGCTGACCTAGCAAATGAAATACCCCATTACCGCATGATAACCACTAATGACACATGAGATGAAGAAGCAACAGGTTATATATGATGAAGATGACATTTTATATTAAGGTGAAACTTTATGTTGTCACAGCTGAGATTTTGTTGTAATGTTTATGCACAAAATCCCCCACATTTACATTGGAGGAGGGAATAATCTTAGTCTTTCGTGGTTACGAGATAAGACAAGGATATAATAGAATATTTGATGAATACCATGGAACAAATCAGAGCAGATGATTGTTGCACATATGAGGACCATATTTGAAGTCATTATTGAAGGATTATCAGTAGACAAGAGACACAAATGAATTATGATAATCCCATGGAACCACAGGTACTAAGGACACAAAATGGAGATTAAATAATGGAGAAAAAAAAATAATGACTGAATAATTGCTACGCCCAGAGGTAAAGGAAATAGAGATACATCCGCATTTTTGGAGAAGATATCTCTTTGATTTTTGCTTATTGCCTTTGTAATATGAACATTGTTGTATAACAAATGACTATTCCTTATCACGAATTACAGAATGTTGTAAGATAGTTGGAATAAATTGACAATGTACTATACTCATAACATACCCAGAATTACAGGAGAGAAAATAAATAAATGATTGATGAAAGTGGACACACTGAGATCTTGCTCACCCCGAGGATATTGGATAAGAAAATAACGTTATCCCAAGGACAGACATGTCACAGATATATCATGGAGATATTATGAAAAAAAATATATATATATACCTAGATTGGAAATGCAACAAACTTTGTCAAGGACACCAGGAAATAGACCCCCGCCCCACACTTAAGATAACTGACGGATGAGATTTTTGAATTATAAGTACCATAAGTCACCCATCTGGCTGTAGTCAGCGGATGTTACAGGCACCACATAACTCTGACTAACCCTCGACCAGCGAAGGCAGAGTTGGTGTCGAAATTTTGCACATATGTAAAAAGACATGTTTTTTGTTCATGTTTTGGTAAAGTCTAGACATTTATGTTAATGGTTCTATAAATGATTAGTTGATATATTGATGATAAATATTCGCAGATATAGTACATGGACAATTAATAAGGATATATTTCCAGTACAGAATAAGAGGAATAGGAAGGATCCACATTTTAAATATTGGAGCACCATGAGCGAGGAATTGGACTTATAAAGAAAATGGAAATGGTACACTGTATGCAAGGATAACCAGAAATAATATGGATAAATAGTAGTCAGAGTGCCAGGAACTTTGTCTTACGAGAATATTGTAGATTCCTCACGATCAATTGATTATTTTCTTCCTTTCTATGTCACATTTTTTTGAGTGATGACCCCAAAAATTTTTTTTCATCTCATATTGTCAAAAGTTCTTACATCTCAGTTGGTAGTTCCATAAATAATTGTTTGATGTGTTTTGCATAAACGTATTGCTAGATAAGGTACATAGGGAGTTACTAAGGATGAATTCTCAAGATAACAGGAGGACAAGAATAGATACAATGATATTGGAACACCATAAATGATACATTGGTGTTATGAAAAAAAAAAAGGAAACAAATATAAATTGTATACAAGGATGCCTCGAGAGTGACAACATGGATACATATTGTCAAGAGTATAAGCAGTTGTCTTAAAAGAGAAAATAAAGTAATACGGAACCCAATGTAGAAAATTCATGATGATTTGGAAACTATATTTTTCTTTTCCCTTATATTTCATAATATGATAGTAACACATTCGTCTGTTGGTTGCTGAATAATGTGATGTTTGAAAATTGATGTATGGGAAGTCAAAGAAGATCTTTGAAGAATAAATATATATATAAAATAATATTTCTAGGGAAGAGTTCAAAAAAAAAAAAAAAAAATACTGTATTGACAGAAAAGAAGGAATGATTAGAAATAACTGACTAATGGACAGGATCACCACCAGACGTACGGATATTGGAGACAAACATCACATATTTGGAAGAAAAAAAAAAGAAAAAAAAATGTAATATAGAACATTTTCTACAGTGACGGACTTAGAACGAGTTTATACACTTACCATTTGGAAAATGTCAATAACAAGGAAACATTCAGATAAATAAATAAGGATAAGCCATGAGGTTTTAATGCTTTTATTGTGAAAAATGATTACTTATAAAAATGATGCTGGTTGTATTATCGTCTGATAAATATGCATATTATGTTTAGAGATATTTTCTACATGTAATAATGAGCAAGTGGCTCATTCACTAGAAAAAAAAAAAAAAGAAGAAGAAGATGATGAGTACCCATGAAAACATTGGCTATTCTATGAAAGTGGATTGCCATTACCATAGGAATTAGAGATTTTGGACATTTCTTGGAATATTGCAGAGTACTTGGGAAATAGAATAAATAAGTACGCCAGGAAAAAAAAAAAAAAAAAAAAAAAAAAAAAAAAAACATTTTTTAGTACTTACGGGCTTTTAAAAAGGAGAAAAAAAAAAAACAAAAAAGAGATAACACCCCTACCACATCCAAGAGAATGTAATCAACTATATTTTTGAATGAAATGTAATAGATTATGATAATCAAGCCAAGTTCTGCACATAAGATAGTTTATTGTTCATTCCCCAGTGTTGCCACTCGTCACATTTTTTTTAGTGATGACCTTATGATTGTTTTGCAGATTTTGTTGGGCAGTGTTGCCAATTTGTAAATTTGGTGAAAAATATTATGATGTGATGAATAAGTTACACTTTTTGAAGTTGATGTCCACTACTAGTTTTTTTTTACATAGCAGACGACCTCATATAGACATAGGACCCCAGTATAGGAATTAAATTAAATTTTTTGGAAATATTTTTGGACTTAGAAAAATTTTTGAACTTTAAATTTTTCTGAAAAATTTTTTTTGAACTTAGAAATTTTTGGGGATGGATTTTTGTTATTGATAGTACTCAAATGTCTCCCTACGGGATACATTTGCGGAGCCCCGGGATCTATATGTGGCCGTGTACATAGTTGTTCCTTTGGAAACAGACTATATTCTTACAAGACAGAGGAAGCACAGACCACCCCATAATTTTATATTTTATGAGAAACAGAAAATAATAAATAGTGTCACATATTTAGGGTAGAGTCGCTTCTACACGCCATTTCTAATAATTGGGTGATTTCCCCTGACCAATCGGATAGCTCAGATTTACCCCGGGGAAAGTGGAACAACGACGCCATTTGGCAGTAGAATGAAAGAGCGCAACTCAAGAGGTCGTATCTGGTCCAGCTCTACATATTTCTTAGTTTGAGGAAATCAAACTTCAACATTTATTATAAAATGTGTATTTCAGGACATTGAGTGGTTTTATATTTCTTACTGGCGTAAGTAGTGTCAATCATTCAATATGTATTTTGAATAGAGCTCCCAACCCTAGTCGCAGCAGAACTAGGTTCGAGGATTTGAGTCAATTTGCAAAAAATAGTCTTACACCTCAAACCACGTAGAGTAGAAAATATTCTTGTGTTGGAAAGCATTTAACTCAAGGAATGCTTATGATGATAAAGAAATCAAGGACAAATCTGAAGAGATGGGTAAATGTCGTCGAACCTAAAATAAGACAGTAACTTAAAGGAAGGAACACGGTGGAATGAGAAGGTTCGCCATATTTGACAATTGAGTAGGCCTATGAGACAAAGATGCAAAAAAGGGATTTTTGCATCGATGAAAGCATCTGATGAGGTGATAGAACTTTATTATGCTTATTATTGTAAAAATGTTCTGAATTCCAGACCTTGTTGAAATTTTAAGATTCATGCTGAAAGATATTAAAAGTTTTGCATGAAATCGAACGCTGTTGAAAAGGTGAATTACTACAGTTTCGAGATTTAGATAAGAAATCTATCCATTTCAATTAAATTCGCTACATCAACACCTAAGAGAAGAAAATCGAACCTGGTAACACAAATTTAAGAGAGAAATCTAAATCTCTGGTGATTAGGCCAGTTAAACATCTGCTCTCTGTAAAGTAAACTGAAAATACTGCATATACCGGCACTGCCACATGGTGGTAATATGGTGCCGTTCCAGTCCTAAGGAACACCTGCCCCGGCTACAATACCATCATGCCCTGCTGCTTTGCCCATCTTGATTTTCTCTAGTGCTGCCCTCAGTTCTTCCATCTTTATGTCATCTTCACCATCATTGGTTTCCTCTTCTGTATCAGTGGTTATCATTTCTGATGCTTCATCATGCTCACCATCCAGGAGTTCTGAGAAATATTCTTTCCATCTTTCCATTACTTCCTTCGGGGTAGTAAGCAATTTGCCTTGCTTGTCCTTTATAAATTTGAGAGGGCATTGTTTTTCTTTCCTCATGTTCTTTAGGGTCTTATAGAACAATTTCTGGTTTTCTTGTGCATCTTTTTCTAGCTTTTCTCCAAATTCTTCCCAGGACTTCTGTTTTTGCTGCTTAGCACTTTGTTCTTTGCTTCTGTTCTGAGTGTCACATATTCTCTATATTTTTCCATTTGTCCTGTTGTGTTTTTAGCTCCTAAGTATTGTTTCCATGCCATTTTCTTCTCTCTTATTTTCTCTTTGACTTCCTCTGTCCACCAAGGTGTCCTCTTTCTCTGGTTCCCAAGTCGGACTTCACCGCATGCTTCTGCAGCAGCTGTCTTTATGATATCCTTGAATTTATTCCAGAGGGTTTCCAAGTCATCAGGTCGTTCTTCTGTGTTGCTCACTGCTGTAGCAATAAGCCCCTGATATCTGGTCTTAATTTCTGGCTCTCTCAGCTTGTAGGTCCTAATGCTCATTCTCCTGCTCGTTTACTTGGTTTCTTGCGTGATGTTGGGCAGTTCCTAGGCTGAGCAACTCTTTCAGTTGTTCGTTTGATTGTTAGCAGGTAGTGATCACTTCCAATCTCTGGCCCCCTCCAGACTCTTGCATCTCGGACATATCTGAATGAGCTTCTCCGAACAATGGCATAGTCGATCACTGACTTCTCATTCTTGGTTGGTTCACATCTAGTGTATGCATGTATGCGCTTATGGGGGAACTTTGTGTTTGTAATGATCAGATTCTGCTCACTGCAGAATCTAAGGAGTCGCTTTCCATTGTCATTGAGAGTATCTTCTCCATATCTTCCGATAACTCCACCCCATCTAGCATGGTCATTTCCAACTCTGGCATTAAAATCTCCGAGCATAATAACTTCATCTAGGCAGTCATCCACTGTCCTTTGAAGCAGCTCGAAGAATTCCTCCTTGACCTCTGCTCTCTCATCCTCATTTGGCCCATACACTATGACCAGGTTGACTATGGTTTCTCCTTCTTTTAGTTTTACAACCATAATGCGCTCCGAGACAAAGTTCCATCCCTTGATACTATCTTTTTGATTTTGGGCCACAATGCAACCCACGCCCCCTTTAGCTCTTTCAGATATGGGTACACCACTGTAGAGCAACGTGTTGCCATCGAGATCCATGACTCCTTGTCCTTTTTTCTTCGTTTCCGTTATAGCCAGGATTTCTAGTTTTGCTTTCCTCATCTCTTCCACCAGCTCCTCTTCCTTCCCATTTATACTTCTTGTGTTCCAAGTTCCATAAGTCGTAGTCCGTAGTCCGTTCCAGTTCGTCGCCTTTAGAATCAGTCCGGTTTTCTCTCTTGTAGTTCGCGTAATCATGATTTAAAGCAAACAGGTGATTGGCCTGTTGTGCCTTTGCATGGTGGAGGGGCTGCCTCCTTACGGCCTCCATGCAGGCCGCCCTCCTCCTTTTTCATCCGGGCTTGGGACCGGCATTGGCGGAGTTTTGATTAAACTAGTGATCATTAAACATTTTTGTCACATTATGTATTCTATCTAGCTTCCAGTTGGCTAAGGGGCTAGACAGCTTGCCCCTCGTGGCAAAGTGTCCGGGTTCCGGGATCGAAACCTGGTGGCGTCACGCTCCAGTTTACCCAGCTATAAAATGGTACCTGATTCTACTCGTGAGTTAGGGAAGGCGTAGGCAGCGAGGACGGGAACCTCATAAAACTAGAACAAATCCAGTTAAGTCTCTAACACGTGACTCCTCTATGGTAGTATTTGCTGGGGCCTACCTTTACTTTGACTACCTATTCTCTAACTACGTTCTCTCTTTCCCTGAAACAAAATTAGATTGAAGCCAACCACTTTCTTTGGCTATGTTATGGGAAGATATATTACGAAGACACATCAAAAGGAAGTTTTAACGACTATATCAAGCACTCTCGTGAATTTAGAATTATATTAAGAACAACAGTTTGAATTATTGGAGAAATATGAAATTTAAGAGTTAATTAAACACACAAGACATAAAATAAACCGCTCTTTTTAAAAAGCTTTTTATTAACAGTAAAAACAGTACAATGCAGATATTTATTTGTCTGCTTTTACCTTGGTTACCAATTTTCTATCTCCTTTCTCTCTATCATTGAAGCAAACGTGGGTTGATACCATCCACTTTCTTTGGATATCTTATGAGAAGGCAGCTAGAGTATATTGTGACAGCAGAAAAATTGAAGGAAAAGGAGATAAGTGGATGATAAAGAGAGAAGATAATGGACAATTTGACAACATGGCATGGAAAGAAGTAAACTACAGTACTGATTAGCAGCATTGGGGACAATAAGTTGTGGAGAGACATGATCATATATGCTTCATGCATGGCACTTAAAGGGAGAATTTCGAGAAAGATTAAAACATTTCTTTTCTCTGTTCATTCCGTGAATCTTCTACAATATTTCATTTCATTTTCGTCTAATTTTATTTCTTTGACTTTTTTCATTGCCTTTTTTCAAGTCCAGTCAGAACTATAAGCATTAACCATTTACAGGCGTTTTGCCCCGTAGCTCTCAGGGATCTCCGATGAAAACAAAGAAAGACTAGACTGCTGTTCCCTCGGGTTGTGTCGTACAAAGTGAATAATATGAGGTTGTTCATGGGGTTGGCGACTTCATAGTTTAAAACAAAAAGCCACAGAATCCGCCACTGCAAGAGCATGTGAATACTTTGTGCAGGCTTGCTGTAAGGGCACCAGCTACAATGGTAGCTTCATGCTTTATATGGAGTGTAAAGATAAATGATGAAGATGATCCTGATAAAGACGGTGATGAGGATTCCTTTTTCTGTCCATATTGGGAATACTCTACAACACAGGATTTTAGCTGCGTCTAATCTTATTTTCCTGACTTATTTGGTTGCCCTCTTATAAGTCCATCCACGAGGAATACGCACATATTATTAACAAGTGGTTTCTTAATTTCAAACTGACTAATTTCCGGTTAAATTTCGACATTCACAAAAGGAGATCAACAACTGGCCATTCATAATCCAAGTCTGCTCGGCTCCTTATGGTCTCAAGACGGCTAAAATCTGAAACACAGAGGAACCACTCCAGGTGATCGTGTTAAATACAGTTGTCTCTCACTATTCAATATTCTTTTACGACTTAGTAGTATAGAAAATATTTGTTTCTGTGCTTCTTACTTTCGGTTATCTATTTCAACTGAAAGTGATGTAGATGTTTATCGTGCCAACGTAATATACGTGATCATAGTATACGCGAATTCGCAACAACGCAAACTGAGGAAAATGCGAAAAAATATCGCTACTCCTATTAAAATGTATAAATTCATATTTGTGTTTATGTTAGTTATCCGATGCTTTTATGAAATCTTATTAATTTTTATTGTAACCTAGTTTACATAATCATGCCCCTATATGCAACCGACTACATTTCTATGGAGATAATTTTCTTACTTTACGCGAATCTCAAATTATGCGCGCACCTCCGGACGTAACGGTAAAGTAAATGACGATCATACTGTACGAGTTATTCAGTGTTATTTAAAACCAAACCTGACATACGGAAGTGAGCCATGGACAGTTAAACAAGTAGGAAACGCAATAGGGAAAACACAGATGTCTTTTTAAAGAAGAATATTACAAGTACGATAAGCAGCTAAGCAAGAGTAACGAGGATGTATTGAAAGAGGCTAATGAGTAAAGGCAGTTTACTCCCCATTTTAGAAGGAAGCATTCCACTGTGTCGTTGAGCATGTTATGAGAAGACAAAAACTAGAATATATCATGACAACATGAAAGATTGACAAGAGACAGAGGAAGACAGTTGGAGCCGATTCCCGACAAATTGACGTCATGGCATGGAAAGAAGTCAACAAAAGAATTGATAAGTGGTACTGGAGACAGGAAGTTGTGGAGAGACATTCTTGTCTATGCCATCTGACATGGTGCTTGAAGAAGACTATTTATACTTCTTCGAACGCTCTCTGGCACGAATATAATTGACGACAGTAGTGGTCCACCACAGGTTGCTATCTCCATTGAGTTTGTCTTGACTGAAGCCGGTGATGGCCATTCCGCAGAAAATGTTGGGTCTTCATTTTTCAGTTTAGCAACTACGTTCATTGTAGTTCTTATCTTCAACTTACATAATAGGTGCTTTCTTAGCATAGTATGGCTGGTGCGGGTTCTAAAGGTTACAACTTGTTCCCTGCTGTTGCGTTGACGATAGACATTGTTTTTATGTTGGTCTTGACTGGCTGAGGGAAGAAAGAGGAAATGATGATGATGACTGTCTGAGCGTCCCATTGGCATAGTAGTTAGAACATTAGCCTATAGTGGCATCTTAAATCAGTTGCCCGACAATATTCGGACGTTTTCTCTGCAAAAAGTTCGTGTTCGCCAGAAAAACCCGGAGTAAGTTGTAATATTTACTTCTTTTTTTTTTAATCATTGTCGCATAATGCGATTGGGATTCGATATCTAAGTAATCAAAACAAACCGCAGGTTGTCCGAGTAAAACGGAAAGGAGAAAAGGAGAACGACTTAGTTATCTGTTTTAAGAAAGAACAGACGACCGAACGTACCTGATAAAACAAGACATATTTTGGACCGAAGTCTCTTGAATGCATAGCCAATCAGCGGGGAGTCACGGTTCACGCAAGATGGCCGGCAGAAAGAATAAATACGCGGTTAGTTGGAAGTGGGAGGACACACACGAAATCAGAGAACGCAGAGGACAAAAGGAGAGAGCGAGTCACGTATTCCTTCACCATTGAGTATTTGTGATAGCCTGCCTTTGCCAGAATTAGTCCTGCTAGTGTATTTCTGAGAAGACCAGAGGGTTTCGGTCATACATGTAGAACTTAAGCCAGAAGTGAGAACCCAAGTATTATCCTGCATAGTGACACGGAGCACTAAAGCTGGTCTACCTGATTGTGCTGGTATCCCTAATACATGGGAAGATCAGCCGAGTCTATATAGCCGTGTGGAGTCAACCAACATTGTCAACCATCATTTAAGGAGTACTCAGATAAGTGCAGAAACAGAAGAACGTTAGATCAATTTATGTTTGAAGAGTCAAGTCATATGAAGAAAAAGACTGTTTAACTTTTTATCAGAAAAGCAGAGACACTGTAATTCAGTTAAAGCTTACACTTTAATATCACTATGATTTCAGTGGATATTGTGTAAATAGAAAATTCATATCAATTTATAATCTCCATCAATTTCAAGAACAGAAGAAAAGAGAATTATTACCCCATCGAGGCCAGCTCCTTGACGTGGAGATGGGGCTCAAGTACAGCCATCAGCGGCCGAAAAACCAAGACTGGCCAGGCCCTCCTACACTCGAGCAAGACCACAGTCTGCCCTAGCAAGTCAAGGTGCTAAGACGGAGGCAACCAGCCAAGAGGCGCACCACAGCAATCAGGATGCCACGCACACGTGCAATGGAAATATGCCTATATCTACAAAACGTTATGGCACTCGCCCTGTGACGGACACCCAGGCAGGCGCAGTGCCGGGCCCTCTGCCTCAAAAGGGCCCAACCCCTACTACTGGGGGTCCTTCTCAATTGCCCCGTGGAGCCAGGAGGCATGAGAATAGAGCTACTGGCCAAGCAAAGCAAAGACCACTTAAAATAATGCACTGGAATGCTGAAGGCGTCAGCAGTAAAAAAGACGGCTACAGCAAAAAATTAGAGCTCGAAAATATCTTGAATGATAAATGTATGCTGCTTGCAAGAAACCCACCTCAACAAGGGCATAGCCTTCAAAATCAGAGGCTACCAGTGCTACCGATCTGACCGAATAGACAGGCGAAAGGGTGGAATACTGACACTCGAGAGGAATAACATCATTGCATGTCAGCTTGAAACATATATGGAGGGGGCGGAATACCAGATGCTTCATCTCAGGACAGAAAGTACAGAATTCCACCTGCTCAACTACTACTGTCCGAGCGACCGCCCACTGGCACTAGACACAATCCCAGCAAAAGAAAGACTGATTGTATGAGGAGACTTCAATAGCCACTCACAGAGCTGGGGCTATGATCACATGGACAGGAGAGGTGAGGAGCTTGAAAACTGGCAGGATGACAATGGTTTTATCCTGATTAACCAGCCAATCGACCCACCAACCTTCTACTCGAGATCATGGCACACCACCTCTACACCAGACCTGGCATTCCACTCACCAGGCCTGCAGTGGAACACCACACGCGTTGTAGGGAAACAACTTGGAGGCAGCGACCACCGGCCAGTCTTCCTAATTGTGAAAAATGAACTTGTCAAGGAGAGCAGCACTCTCTCTAGGTGAAACTACAAAAAGGCAGACTGGACAATGCACCAGCATCGTACCAGTATACTGACTAGAGATCTGACTGTAGACAAAGACATAAATAAGTTAGTCGATGAATTCAGCAGATGCATATTACAGGCTGCTCGTGAAACAATACCTAGAGGGGCTCGTAAGCACTACAAACCATATTGGAATAGTGAACTAGAGCAACTGCACAACGACGTGGAAACATTTCGAAAGCAGGCAGAGACCAGTCCATGCCAAGAACATCACAATAACTACCAGCAAGCTAAGGCCAAATATCAAAGGGCCAAGTTGCAGGCCAGGCGGAGAAGCTGGAAGGAGAAAACAGAGTCCTTGAACTTCAAAAGAGATACAAGGAAACTGCGGAAGCTGGTAAAACAACTTAACGATGAGGGTACAGGGAGAAACTCAAAGATTGCTCTGTACAAAGATGGAAACATCATCATGGGTGTGGTAATATGAGAGGTTATTGGTGTTACTCAACTAAGTGTAAACAGAGTGAGGTCAAGCTGTGTAAGTCCCTGAGTCTAATTGTTGATGATGTTGTATTCTCAGGGTACCTATCTGCTACCTCTCTGAGATCTCACTCTGGGAAATATTTTCTGGGTATATTATATGGCTACGTGTCTAGGGTAATGTAGGTATAGTGATGTGTCAATAAAACAAACACAACTGTAACTCAATATAATTGAATTAAGTAAGACTGTGTGTAAATTTATATATTTATATTACAATTTTTATTATTCCTGAACCTCAATTTTCTGGAACAGGAATTTTTAACTCAAAAAGAAATGTTTCTTTATTTACAAGTTTTAAATAAATAGGGTGGACATCCTATCCATAAACTGATAAGTCTAAAATATCAATAGGTTTTTACTCCCTACTGGAATATGTTAACACTGGATAAGAATTCTGTCAATGATTTGAGGGTTTGTGTGTTTCATCATGCCCCCCTTTAATTTCTTGTATTTGAATGGAATGATAAGGATGAGTCCTCAAGTGCCAATTTTAATGGACTTATCTTAAAAGCCTGTCTGTGGTGGTGGCTTGGGAATCTTCAAGAACACCAAGTATTTCAGAGTTGTCGTGAAACGAAGTGTAACCCACTACTTTGTTAATCACTATGTCGAGATACAGATTTGCTTCAACCAATCAACTTGCACCGTTCACCAGTCTCTGAGACAGAATAAATTATACTGTTCACGCATCGGGCGGATTTTATGCTAACCACGCAATCCCGAACTTGACGCCAGAGATACCGACTGACTGAAGGGGAAGAAGCTGTCACTTTGATTTAGAACTTACCTGAGGGCATCGACCTGCAACCTACTTCGCTAAGTCGCGTCAAAACCTGGCCAGTTTAAAATCTTAGGAGGGTAAATATATTTACGATAACCGTTGGTATTTGTTGTGTGTCATTATACTACCTATCAGGTTACTGATTGTATCTTGGGGGAATTAAGTGAATAGACGAAGACTAATAGGACTCATACTTCAATCTATTGTCTCCTATATTCAGTCTATTGTCTCTGATAATTCCAAACTGCAATATAACCAAAACAGTCCTTGTCAGGACTCAATCTATTGTCGCATCTAACTCAATCTATTGTCTCATCTAACTCCAATCTATTGTCTCCTATAACTCCAACCTGATATATCACCAAACAGTCCTCGTCTCATATACTCCTATCATAAGAACATAACAATATTGTTAGGATATATGTTACCAGCTATTGTCAGAGAGGGCGTGATATAGTATAGGGGGAAGGACATTGTTGTATCACACCTAGGTGTACATATTATTGGATTTATTCATGTATTGATTTATATTATGGGATGTATTCATGTATTAAATGTATTCATGTATTGAATCTATATTATTGAATGTATCCATGTATTAGTTTATCAGAAAGAATGTTTTGCAAGTAGACACATGTCTTGTCTCGCTATTGCTAAATCATACTGAGCCATGTTGTCATTCATCCTACATGCATACATCTGAGACACGCTCATTTCACTCACACTAGAAATAGGTGGGCTTGAGGACAGAAATTAGCCCCTATTTTTGCTTTGTTACAGGTTCATTTGTGTCCTAAAAACTGAGGTCGTATGTTCGAGTCAATCCCGCTGCCTGGAACCCCGCAGGAGCATAGAGGTTGACCAGACTCTACATCTTTGGTCCCCCTCAGTCTTGGGTGGGCTAAAGTAACGAACCTCAGCAGGAGTTGTGTGAAGCAAACTACGGATAACAGAACTGTTTAAGAGAGATGAGTACACATTAGTACCATTTCTGTCAGCATTGTGAGCATAGAAACTGTCAGTGATGAGAAAGTGAAATTAGCATAGCAAGAGACAAAAATAACAACATAGCTGATAAGTGTTATATCCTTAATTAACAGCACAGCTGATATAATTTTTGTTCCTATAATTGGAAAACTTGTTGTAATATTTATTTACATATATATATATATATATATATATATATATATATATATATATATATATATATATATATATATATATATATATATATATATATATATATATATATATATATATATATATATATTTGTAAATCATATGTAAACTTACAAATTCATTACATGCCATTTTTCAACATTCACCCTTCAGCACAAGAGTAGATAGTGTATATACTAAATAAATAAGAAGGAAATTGTATTTGAACGACTTGTCAATTTTATCTTAGTTAAGTAAAATCTGTTTCCTTGTTTATTTAATATCACAGTTAGTTACACAGCGGAGGTGGCACTTTATGTCGGTCTCCTCTCTACTATTGTTTCGAGATCAGAACATTCACAGCCGTAACTAATTTGTGATACCAGTAGTCCTCTCAGACACTGGGACTTCACCATTTTCTGCAGAAATTCTATTTCTGTAATTGTCAGTACTATACTGATCCAAGAGCCAAATAAAACCTCTCGCCACACTGGGGGCTCGTTCCTGGGATATTTCTGTATATCTTGAGCCATACTTAGTCTATTCATCTATCTACACTCTAACTTGTGCCAACCATAGGTAACATAAGAAAATAAATTTTTTTTTGAGAAAATCATTATAGGATATTTACAAAATTATTTCTTAGGAGGAGTACCATTTAGTACTCAGTAAATAGTTGATGCTCACAAAGTTGCACGGAAATTTATTTGTTCATTTAAATTAATTAAGTTTAATTAAAATATTTGGTTATAGTAACTATACATACCCTCTCTAAGTAACGCCATGGCTGATCTAGTGAAGTTCAGGACTGCGATCATGCAGATGGGTAAGGAATTAAATTTGACAAGTGATGCTCTCACTCAGTATGTCACAACAGAAGTGGACAAACACATGGATAGGGAAGAAAGAAAGTTGCAATTAGATGCAGAAGCCAAAAGACTGGAAGCTGAAAGAGAAGCCAAAAGACTGGAAGCTGAAAGAGAAGCCAAAAGACTGGAAGCTGAGAGAGAAGACAAAAGACTGGAAGCTCAGAGAGAAGACAAAAGACTGGAAATTGAAGCCAAGAAATGGGAGGCTGAAAATGAGGCAAAGAAAATTGAAGCTGAGGAAAGGAAATTACAAGCAGAGAGAGACCATCAGTTAAGATTAAAAGAGCTTGAAATTCAGGCAAATACTGGCAATAATGGTGGTAGCTCACCTCACTCTGAGAGTAGCTCCAGCCAGAGCACCTCAAGTGGGGCCATGAATTTTCATCTGGACCCATTTGTTAAGAAAGAAGACGCCATTGAGTCGTACCTGGATAGATACGAAAGACTAGCCACTACCTATGGCTTAGTGAAAGAAAAATGGAGTCTTAAACTATCTCAGGGATTGAGAGGTGTAGCCTACGATGTATATTTGAAGCTCTCAAGAGATGACCAGGAAGATTATGAAAGCCAGAAGCAGGCACTGCTTGTGAGATATGAAAAGAACTCAGAATCATATAGAAAGAAATTCCGAACCGCTAAACTTCTTCCAGGAGAAAACTATCACCAATTCTCTGCTAGATTGGAAACCTATTTGGAAAAATGGAGTAGTTTAGGAAAGTGTCAGGACCTGAAAGAAATGATAATGATGGAGCAAGTGAAAGAGTCCATGCCTCAAGAAATGAGGAAGTTTATCATGGAACAAGGAGCAGAGAGATTGGGAGATATTGTAACTGTTGCTGAGAGATATCAAGCAGCTCAGGCAGAAGTATTAGGAAATAAGAAGAAGCAGAGTGAAAACTTCCAATCATCACAAAACTATACCAAATATGAACAAAATGACCATACCACCAGGAACAAACAAAGATTTGACCAAAAGGACAAAAACCCTCTAAGATCGGATAAGACACCTTACCGGAAGGAAGGAAAGTGGTGTAAAACTTGTCTAATGAGTAACCACAATACTGCGGACTGCAGAAGGAAGAACCCTCCTTATTACGCTGCGTGTCTCACAACAGGGAACAAGGGAAGGAAGGAACTGGCAGTTAGTCAGAATGACCTCCACCATCCCCCTGTCTGTGAGGAAGTGACATGTAATGGCACTAAAATTCAGTGCTTATATGATTCCGGATTGGAATTCGACTCAGTCGTGAGTGCAGCCCTAGTGCACCCTGATCAACTTACCACAGAAACAGTGGACATACAAGGGGCAATGCAGGGAACCGGCACCATGACACTTCCCATAGCAAGGATCAATGTGAGAACTCGCTATGTGGAAGGAGTGATAAGAGCAGCAGTAAGTGATGATCCTATATACCCGCTGGTAATAGGATGTAAATATGTCTTTTTGGGTGACCCAATAAAACCTGTTGTCATGGCAGCAAACCATACCAGGTCGAGCACCAAAAAGGAGGAGGGAGATCCAATAACCATTCATCGTACAAAGATGAAAAAGGCTCAAACAGCAGACAGCACATTGAAGCCTTGTTTTGGCAAATTGCCAAAGGCCCATAACCCTCCAGAGAAAGGAGACTACTATATGGAAAATGGCCTACTCTACAGACAAGCTGGAAAAGGACCTAAAGGGCATGGACAGCTGGTAGTGCCAAAATTCTATAGGGAGGAAATTATGGAGCAAGAGCATGCTACATCAAGCAGTGGTCACAGAGGAAAAAGGGCCACTTGTCAAAATATAGCATTGCGATATTACTGGCCAGGAATAATTGAAGACATGAGTCGGTATATGAAATCCTGTTCAGAATGTAACCAGGTAACCTCAATCAGAAGCGTAGACCAGTTACAGGACCTAGGGAAGCATTGTTGCGGACGTAGGCCCACAAAGAAAATACACAAGAGAAAACAACAGGTAGAAGCAGTGATAACGAGAAAACGAAATCACAACAAGTCTACTGTTACACCAGTAACCATGGCAACTCTCCGTATTGTACAGAGAGGGGACGAGAGACATCCCACCCCGACTAGATATTTGTCGGAACACCATGGCCTGGATCATTTGGAAAATTTGGTTAGTCAGCAACCAGTATTAAAAAAGCTGCAGAAACAAACCCGAACCAAAGGAGGTAGGAACCAGGGCTGTACCAAACAGTTGATGGAGACAGGCCCCACTTCGGTATACTGCCCCTTACAATAGAAATAGGTGTGGGTCCGGCAACGTTGTTGTATTGCCGTCCCCATACCCAGTCCACTGGAAGCATTGCTGCGGACATGGACTGAAGAATAGCAAGCACAAACACTCAAGGATGAGATTGACTATCTCTTAAAAGAGAATTATTTCAAAGTCGGAATCTCCCTATAGCTCAAGTGTGGTGCTATTAAGAAAGCCTAGTGGTGAACACAGGTTATGTATTGACTACCGGAAGCTTAATGCGATCACAGAATCTCAGGTGGACCCATTACCTGACACCAACCAGCTGTTCTCTAGAGTAAGGCTAGGTATTTATCGAAGGTAGATCTAAGCAAGGGATACTACCAAATACCAGTGAAACCAGAAGTTAGGAAAATGCTGGCATTTAGTACATCAGACGGACACTACGAGTTTAATGTACTACCCTTTGGGCTGAAAAATGCTCCCAGTATCTTTTCAAGAATGATGAGGAAATTATTGGAACCTCTACAAAATCCCCATATCACTAACTTTATGGATGACATTCTTGTTGCTACAAACACATTTGAAGAGCATATAGTAGCGCTCTCCATGTTGTTCGACAGACTGAGAGAAACTGGATTGACTGCACGTCCAACCAAGTGCTATATCGGTTGTAAGGAGTTGGAATTCCTAGGTCACACTATTTCTACAGGTCATATGTCTCCTGACCCAAAGAATATAGAGAAGCTAAAGAAGGCACCCAGACCTCAAACGAAGAAAGATGTGAGATCATTCGTGTCATTATGTGGGTTCTATCAGAAGTACATACCCCATTTTAACTCTCTGTGTGCACCATTAACTAACTTAATGAAGAAACGACAGCCTGACAAAATCCAATGGAATGCTGATTGTGAAAAAGCTTACACAGAGCTAAAAGCAAAACTCACCAGCAAACCCATCCTTACACTACCCGATATCACACAGGAATTTGTATTAAGAACGGACGCTAGCAGTATAGGTATTGGTGCAACTCTCTTGCAGAAATCAAAAGCCCAGCCGGAGGAACTTTTACCAGTCGCCTACGCCAGCAGGAAGCTGAATGCAGCTGAGTTGAATTACTCGACCATAGAGAAAGAATGTTTAGCTCTAATTTGGTCCATCAACAAATTTTCACCTTATCTGTATGGGACACACTTCATTGTCCAAAGCGATCATCAACCTTTAACATTCTTGGTTGCATCTAAAAAGCTAAATTCGAGATTGTTAAGGTGGAGTCTGCTTCTGGCGCCTTATTCCTTTACCGTGAATTACATTCCGGGAAGAGACAATGTAGGAGCTGATTTTTTAAGTCGACACCCTAGTACTCTGGAAGGACAGACGCAAAAGGATTAACCACAGCAGGGGTTTACACGTCAGCTATGACAAGTCACAGCTAGGAAAGGAGGGGGCTATGTCGTGAAACGAAGTGTAACCCACTACTTTGTTAATCACTATGTCGAGATACAGATTTGCTTCAACCAATCAACTTGCACCGTTCACCAGTCTCTGAGACAGAATAAATTATACTGTTCATGCAGTTCACGCAAGATGGCGGCTAGAAACTGAATAAAATTAGGCTGTATGAGACCAGGTACAAAACCGGAGGAAACCAATCATTTTGCTCCGCCAGGAACCAACCGAAAGCTTTCCTCAAGTATTTACCTGACTATATAATCGGGCGGATTTTATGCTAACCACGCAATCCCGAACTTGACGCCAGAGATACCGACTGACTGAAGGGGAAGAAGCTGTCACTTTGATTTAGAACTTACCTGAGGGCATCGACCTGCAACCTACTTCGCTAAGTCGCATCAAAACCTGGCCAGTTTAAAATCTTAGGAGGGTAAATATATTTACGATAACCGTTGGTATTTGTTGTGTGTCATTATACTACCTATCAGGTTACTGATTGTATCTTGGGGGAATTAAGTGAATAGACGAAGACTAATAGGACTCATACTTCAATCTATTGTCTCCTATATTCAGTCTATTGTCTCTGATAATTCCAAACTGCAATATAACCAAAACAGTCCTTGTCAGGACTCAATCTATTGTCGCATCTAACTCAATCTATTGTCTCATCTAACTCCAATCTATTGTCTCCTATAACTCCAACCTGATATATCACCAAACAGTCCTCGTCTCATATACTCCTATCATAAGAACATAACAATATTGTTAGGATATATGTTACCAGCTATTGTCAGAGAGGGCGTGATATAGTATAGGGGGAAGGACATTGTTGTATCACACCTAGGTGTACATATTATTGGATTTATTCATGTATTGATTTATATTATGGGATGTATTCATGTATTAAATGTATTCATGTATTGAATCTATATTATTGAATGTATCCATGTATTAGTTTATCAGAAAGAATGTTTTGCAAGTAGACACATGTCTTGTCTCGCTATTGCTAAATCATACTGAGCCATGTTGTCATTCATCCTACATGCATACATCTGAGACACGCTCATTTCACTCACACTAGAAATAGGTGGGCTTGAGGACAGAAATTAGCCCCTATTTTTGCTTTGTTACAGGTTCATTTGTGTCCTAAAAACTGAGGTCGTATGTTCGAGTCAATCCCGCTGCCTGGAACCCCGCAGGAGCATAGAGGTTGACCAGACTCTACATCTTTGGTCCCCCTCAGTCTTGGGTGGGCTAAAGTAACGAACCTCAGCAGGAGTTGTGTGAAGCAAACTACGGATAACAGAACTGTTTAAGAGAGATGAGTACACATTAGTACCATTTCTGTCAGCATTGTGAGCATAGAAACTGTCAGTGATGAGAAAGTGAAATTAGCATAGCAAGAGACAAAAATAACAACATAGCTGATAAGTGTTATATCCTTAATTAACAGCACAGCTGATATAATTTTTGTTCCTATAATTGGAAAACTTGTTGTAATATTTATTTACATATATATATATATATAAATATAAATATTTGTAAATCATATGTAAACTTACAAATTCATTACATTTCATTTTTCAACATTTCACCCTTCAGCACAAGAGTAGATAGTGTATATACTAAATAAATAAGAAGGAAATTGTATTTGAACGACTTGTCAATTTTATCTTAGTTAAGTAAAATCTGTTTCCTTGTTTATTTAATATCACAGTTAGTTACACAGCGGAGGTGGCACTTTATGTCGGTCTCCTCTCTACTATTGTTTCGAGATCAGAACATTCACAGCCGTAACTAATTTGTGATACCAGTAGTCCTCTCAGACACTGGGACTTCACCATTTTCTGCAGAAATTCTATTTCTGTAATTGTCAGTACTATACTGATCCAAGAGCCAAATAAAACCTCTCGCCACACTGGGGGCTCGTTCCTGGGATATTTCTGTATATCTTGAGCCATACTTAGTCTATTCATCTATCTACACTCTAACTTGTGCCAACCATAGGTAACATAAGAAAATAAATTTTTTTTTGAGAAAATCATTATAGGATATTTACAAAATTATTTCTTAGGAGGAGTACCATTTAGTACTCAGTAAATAGTTGATGCTCACAAAGTTGCACGGAAATTTATTTGTTCATTTAAATTAATTAAGTTTAATTAAAATATTTGGTTATAGTAACTATACATACCCTCTCTAAGTAACGCCATGGCTGATCTAGTGAAGTTCAGGACTGCGATCATGCAGATGGGTAAGGAATTAAATTTGACAAGTGATGCTCTCACTCAGTATGTCACAACAGAAGTGGACAAACACATGGATAGGGAAGAAAGAAAGTTGCAATTAGAGGCAGAAGCCAAAAGACTGGAAGCTGAAAGAGAAGCCAAAAGACTGGAAGCTGAAAGAGAAGCCAAAAGACTGGAAGCTGAGAGAGTACTATACTGATCCAAGAGCCAAATAAAACCTCTCGCCACAAGAGTTTCCCTGGATGCTGATGTGGCGGGAAGCTTGCAGTTATATAAGAAGCTCTCTCTGTGCCCACAGGTTCTGAATTTCCAGGGGTTATGTCACTTTTCAATTTGTCAATTCAACCCTGAAATAAGAAGGCTATGTTCCCCTCTTTATATCATATCTATAATATCATTCCACAATTTTATCAATAATACATTCAAAAGGAGGGTCAGCTACGCGTGCCAACCAATTGCACCAAACCCTGTCTTTGTTTGACCGTTTTCCTTCCAGTGTTTTCATACTGTTCATATATGGCTGCAACGCCACTGACCCCTTAAGCATTGATTTTCTTCCATAGAATCAGATGGGGTATACAATGTTCTTCTTGTGACCTGTTAAACATTTTGTGCAAACATCCTATGTAGGTTTTCATGTGTTATTTGAACACTACTGCACTGCAGAAAACTGCTAGTAGCTTCTGGACTTACAGTCGTAAGATTTTTATGGCAATATTCAAACATGTTTACACATTTTATTTCACTTTCCAAATAAATCTGCTTTAGGCACATTCCTACTTGGGTTGTCGTGACCCCAATTTCTCTCCCAATAGGCAATGTCGAACAACACAAAATTATGGCGCACTATCTGTGTGGCCTGTACATACTAATGAAATATCAATAAACTTATTTATCTTACCGCAAGTAAAGAATAAGTCACACAATCACAAGATTGACTGGCGGTTAATGGTTCAGACCGCTATCGTCCAGACGGCAAAGGCATTCAACAGCAATGCTTTGCATCTGCTCTCAATCTGTCTGTGTTTTAGTTTTTTCTCAAATGGCGCACTATGTCGGCAGATTGTTAATTTTATCGCACCATCCTAAACTACAATTAACCAATCAGAAACGCGTTAAGAAAATTTAACTTTTCAGAAGGCTATCAAATTGAGCAGTTTAGAAGTGTGTTTGTTCGTCTGTCTCAATTTTATTTATACAATATCCTTGTTATTAATGGGTCGATTTTTAATATTGAAAGTGATTATTAAACAGACAACTGTCCTCTATCTTTCTATATAGGTTTCCTTTAATTAATTTGTCCCCGTTTTCATATGGGTAATTTTAAAGTAATTATTTGCTCCTTTCACTGAAATAAAATATTAGTAAAATAAATGTTTCTAAGGCCAGATAATTTATTATAAGGGAAATTCTTATGGTATTATATTTAACAATATTAAACACTACAATTCAAGACATCCCTTTTATTTAAACTCTCTTTATTTATAAAGAAATACATTATCTACGTTTTTCCAAACACACCGATTAGGCTTGCTTTCTATTTTAAACAACCTCCCCTCTCCCCTATAAAACGAGGTAATAATTTGGTTAGTGGCCAAACTTTACGGCGTTCGTTCACAAATATTTAGGAAGGGTGGAGCGTGTGTGTGTTTGGGGGTGGGACTTTTACGCTTGGTGTTAGAAAATTGAAATCTTTAGTCAAATTGTTGGCGGTTGATTTTTACGATGGCCTACAGACACATTTCAAATGCTGTAGTTATTTATAGATTTTAGGCGTACGTTAGTTAATTTTCAAACGGTTGATTTGCCGTGGCCTTCAGACCAAGGTCAAACATGGAAATTATTTATAGATTTTAACGGGGTAGTAGAAAATTCAAATTATTTTGTCCAATTTTTAGCGGTAGGTTTGACCTTGCCCTTGACAAATTTCAAACATAGTAGTAGTGGGTTATAGGTTGTAAATTTACGTTAACTAGATTTTTGAATCGGGAAAATTTGAGCGGGGTGTCACACAGAGTACTTTACTACAATGGAAAAACAGGCAGCTGATCACTTTGCAGACTCCTTTGCTAAAGACAACAACATCGAAGTTAGCCCAGAGAAGCAACAGGAGACTTGTGAGAAACAACAATACGCAGGGTGAGATGGAACCATACCTGAAGTTATGGAGGCACCAATCACAATCAGAGAACTGGAGCTTGCAATATCCATATTGAAAATGATAAAGTCGCCAGGAGTTGATGGATGTCCAATGAAATGATTAAGAACTTGGGAACCGCAGCAAAAACAAAGCTGCTGCAGATCTTCAATATCTGTTGGAACTCAGGCAGAGTTCCACAGATCTGGAGGGAAGCAATCATGATAGCACTCCTAAAACCAGGAAAAGACAGTTCCACGGCCTCCAGCTACAGACCAATCAGCCTTACAAGCTGTCTCTGCTAAACAATGGAACGTATCATCAACCTCAGGCTACAGTGTACCTTGCAAGTGAAAACCTTCTTGTACCACAGCCGGCGGGCTTTAGGCAGTGTTACTCTACCGAAGATCAGGCAACTTACCTTTCCCAAGAGATTGAGGATGCGTTCCAAGATAAGAAACTGGTACTAGCAGCATGAATAGATCTAAGGAAAGCATTTGACAAGGTTTGGAAAGAAGGGCTTCTGAAGAAACTGAGAAACTGTAGAGTGAATGGTAGGATGTACAAATGGGTGAAAGCATACTTGCATAATAGAAGAGCCCGAGTACAACTAGATGGCCTCAAGAGTAAGAAAATTCTACAGCGTCATGACGTCCCTCAGGGAGGGGTTCTGTCCCCCACACTTTTCCTAGTCTACATCAACGACCTGGTTGCTGAACTACCACATGGAATGAAAATGGCAATGTACGCTGATGGCCTGGTAATATGGTGCCCAGATGAGCATGCAACAGTGGCCACCAAACTGCTACACAGAGCTATAGATGCCTTAACCTCATGGGCAAATAGATGGTGTGTCAGCATCAACACAGACAAGTGCAAAACTACGCTCTTCACCCTCTCTCCCAAACAACAAGCTGGTGTCATCAAGATAAATGAAGAGCTCCTGAGAGAAGATAAACAATGCACCTATCTCGGAGTTACATTCGATGGAAGCAGCACATCAACAAGGCAGAATCAAAGGCCAGGAGGAAGTTAGCCATCCTGAGAAAACTAAGTTGAACCACATGGGGAGCCAGCGGGAAAATACTTAGTAAAGTTTACCAGCAGGGCATACGACCACACTTGGAATATGGGTCAGCTGCGTGGTGTCCAGCATCAAACACCACATTACAAGAGCTAGATAAGGTGCAAAACAAGGCGCTTAGGGTCATCACGGGGGCAATGAAATCAACGCCTATAGTGGAGATGGAGAAAATGGGGAGGATACAAGCACTGAGAGAACGCAGAGACACGAAAGTGCTAACACAGGCAGAAATGTTCCTCTGTATGCCAAGCCATCCAATGAAGGACAGATTCCAAAACTTAGCAATGGGGCGATTGAAAAGAAGCAGCTTTATCCACCAGGCTAAACGATTTCGTAGACAAACCTCAGACCTTCCTGAAGTTGACAGCCCCCTAAAGTCTGTGCCAGAACAAACCCCTTGGAGAGAGGAGCCTGGACTAACAGTACACATCCAGACAAAAGTGAAAGGAATATTGAACAGGGATGAACAGAACAGCGTGCAACGTAGGACAGTCACTCTCAGTTTCCTGGATGATGAATACCCACAGGACCTCTGGGTCCGAGTATACACGGATGGGTCAGCACAGAATGCATTAAAGAATGGAGCAGGAGTGTACACAGAATACCCAAACAACACAAGGGATACGGTCAGAGTACCAACGGGGAAATTCTGTAACAACTATGATGCAGAAATCCAGGCAATCAAGGTGGTAACTGAGAAACTGTTGAACACCAATCTCGGTCCACAGCCTGTAGTATTCCTGACAGATGCAAGATCAGCACTCCAAGAACTTCAGTCCAGAAAATTTCCAGGTATACAAGCCCTACTTTCTGAACTGTGCAACCAGCGCAGGGTCGCCATGCAGTGGATACCGTCTCATTGTGGAATACCAGGAAACGACAGAGTGGACGGACTGGCTAAAGAAGGTGCTGCAGACGAGCAACCGGATGTACCAGTTACGTTCCATCAGAAGAAAAAGATAATCAAATCAATCAGAAAGCTACCAACACAGGATGACTACCAAGCTATGAACAGATCAGAACAAATTGTCATTCTGCGCCTCAGAACAGGACACAACCGACTCCGCAGCCACATGTATACAAAATTCAAGATTGGCAATTCAGCCATGTGTACATGTGGACAGGCACCCCAGACTGCGGAGCACGTACTTCAAGATTGCCCCGAATATGATATATTGAGGCAAACCCACTGGCCCAAAGAAACAACACTGGAAGCAAAACTATACGGACCTTTGTATAAACTACAAAAGACAGTGCAGTTTATACAAGAAACAACATTGCAGATACAGACAATATATTTCAAGCGAACGAAAGTAGAAGAAGAAGAAGCGAATCATTATAAATAAATTGATTTTAATTGTAACTTGGATTTTGTTAATTTCATAAAGTTACCATTGAGTTCAATTTGAATTTCATTGTTAGTTAAAGCATAGAATAGTTATTACAAGAAGACGCTCTAGGCTCTTGATCTTCTTATTACCACCGGACAAGGGGTCTTTACTGTCTGACTATCACTTGTGCTATCATACACTAGTGTTCATTTCTGAGACTGGTGTATATCTTGTAGTACATTATTCTTCATTGAACTATCATCGACTGTCATCAAGACAACAACAACTATACATACCATCTCGTTACAATCATTTTATATTTGAATTTTGATGTGTATAATTTGCTTGTGGATGTACAGTGGCATATGAGGCTAGTTACCTCGTCACTGCAAATAACTTGACATATTGTAACGTATAATGGAAATATAGCCTACAGTATCTGACAGCCCTGAAATCCCGTTAACGGTCTATGATTCGCTAGCACAACCATGCAACTTACAGCCTGCGTTTACTCATTTTTAATCCACTCCTTTTTTCCCTGAGACGTAAAGAAACGGAAATATTACCAACTTCCGCGACCTGCCAGTCATAACAGGGAGGGAGACCCGGTTTGTTTACCTGAGTTTCTCACGCGAGCTGATCTGTCAATCATCGGATATCAGACAGATGCACGTGGAATAACACCGGACCTTTTGAAGTAGCCGCACGGGCAAAAACAATTTCCCGTGTACTCTCTGATGTTCGTACATACAGGAGGAGATAAACCTTTGATCTCCAGAAACGGGGAAAATCTCGGAAGAATCCCTTTACACGGGTTAAGTCTCTGTTGGCGATTAGCAACGGCCGACAGAGCGACCGTGGAACCTTTTATCTCAGGAAACGTAGTTTCCTGATTTTTCTGCTATGCCCTATAGTGTGAAAATTAACATTCTCTAGAGAGCAGATAACAATAATGTATATAAACTGCGTCTTCTCAAACCAGTTATCAGTTGTCACTCAGAATTTTTCGGAGTCTAAGCACGTAGTCTAGAACCATTTTGTGGAAGTTGTGTTAATAACCTTCGTGGGGATTTCATTCGGATTTTCTGGTAATAGAAATTTGTGCTTGTGTTAAAATGTGTTAAGTTTTACAATTATAATTCACTGTGATTTCCTAGCGTTAAAACGAGTGAAATAAAATAACGCGTAGATTCTTTTACCAGTTGTGCAGTTAATGTAAATTCCATCACCCGCTTTATCTCACACAGAAGATACGGTTTAGCTGACTGAATTAATATGCTAGGCGTGACTGATAGTGGACCATAGAATTCACGTTTATTCCATTTTGTGTAATTTTAGTAAGTGACTGTTAGTTATACCAGACGCCGACAATCTAATAGCCATTAATGACAGGCCATATTTGTTAAGTGCGCGTAGGGATAATTAAGTAATAATTGACATTGTGCGCTGATCGTTGACCGGAACAGGAGGGGAAAAGGTTGCATGCCTCAACCAAACCTGTACTTGCTAAGCGACGCGCGATAGGATAGGCTATAGACACCGTGTACCTTTTAACGTTAATCAGGACTGACGGAGAGGATAAGATATCATCTCGTCCCCTTCCGTGTATATATATGTAGAGATATAATAGTAGCATTTTTTCATAATCTTTCTCTATTCTAGCAGACCTGATAAAACGGCGACCAGCGGTCTATTGTGGTCTATTGTAGTCTATTTTGGTCCTCTTTCTTCATCTACTGATTGATTAATGTTGTCTTCTTCTTGGCTTACGTGTCCCCAAGTTCAGTTGTGAACAGGACTGGCCAAAGATGCAAATTAACATTGTTAGATAGTAAATTTAACTAGACTTATAAAAACCCAGATATTTGTTCTATTTTATTAGCCCATTGTGGCGGAACAAAAATAATATTTATATCTGACTTTTGACAGTCTTATCCAAGTGGATTTTTATCCATAAGAGTAACGCTGTTTCAAAATCGGCAATCACCACAGAGCCAGCCGATAGGATTTACCATCATCATCAGTTATAAATTGTAACAGTTTTAGCAACCAGATGTTTCAAAAGACTGGACGTACTTTCTACTTTTTACTGTGAACACAGATCGCTGGATTTTTTTCTACATTGACTATTCGACGTGACATTTGTCCATACAGGAATCAATCACCAAATTTGGCGTCCTTCCTCATATAAATCTTATGTGTTATAGAGGAAGGACTGGGACCAAATTTGGAAGATAAAAAACACTGGAAGTTTTCTTATATTCAGGATACTTGTATGTCCAAGGGATATATCCCCCAGATTAGGTAAGCGTGATTGAGTGGCCACTGTATGTCAGACAGAGAGAGTGAATAATTTCTTAGTTACAGAAACTATATCATCTTTGGGTTTGATTAAATATTGTTTACTTACTGAGTAGCATTTAGTAGGAACTTTGTTCTTTTCTTTACTGACTATGCTGTAACCTAGTGCTAACCTTTAACCTTTGGGGTTATTAACTTGTTGGGTTCTTTTCTTCTCAATGAGGGGAGGGCACATGTATTCTGATATTTTCTATGATATGTAATTCTGATTGTATTTGATCTTTCTTTAGATATTCGATGTTGTAAAGTTTAATGATAATAAACAACAAAAGAACTAAACTTTGTGTGTTGGTCAGATCCATACCCAATTTACCATAGTTTTTCACGTTTGTGTGTCTTGTTGTCACATAATTGTGTGTGTGTTTAGTTAAACTTATATTTCTAGATATAGGGAGGTGCAAGATTGTCTTATACTAAATTATAGTCGTATTGATAGGCTGGACTAGAGAAACTACTCATTCCAGAGACAGATCTTCTCCTTAAACTATCCACTCGTGGAATGTATTCTCACACCTTTAATTCTCACTTACTTATCACCATCCACTCTACTCTCTACTCAGGCGGACCATAAATATCTTTTCAAACCTATCTAAGATTTACGACACACATGAACCACCACTGCACGAGCTGATGACTGCTTCGTGCGGGTTTCCTCACCAGGAACCAACAGCAGGGGTGGTCCTAGGCTCCATAGAGAGCAGGGAGTGGATGATGACATCATAGTGTACATATTTATTATAGAAGCACTTTAGTAAATTTCGTATATATATATATTTCAATTGTCGCCTTCCGCTGTCCAAGAACAATTTTATCCGACTCACTGCGATTAACGATTACTCTTAGGAAGGGTTTAAAAAAAAGGTCTGAGGAAGATGCAGTGGTGGATGGAAGCAATAACTATGTCAGGAGACCCAATACTTAGCAGAGACATTTGTCTCCTTTCAGTTTGTGGTACCTGCCATCAATGGTACCTATACCTTGTAGCGGTATGGCAGCTTGTGTACCCTGACAATCCCCAGAGCTATGCCAGTAGGAGATTTACTCCTGGTAGGTTCAACCAAGCTGGACTGGTCTGCGTGGGTAGGGGTCAGACAAAAGCTGGTACTCTGGTCCTCCAGGTAGGGGGTTTTAGCACAGGGCCGACACCCCTGTCTATGTAAAAAAAATCGCACGTTACGGAAACAACAATAAATGGAAAAACTTTGCTGCGGGACGGACATCCGGAGTCTCAGGCTCGTATGACTGACATTGGTGAGAGAATAAAAACAGCTACAGGGGAAACAGTACTTTATTCTGGCAGAGAGGATGGTCAGCACAACGAAGGTGTAGCCATTATCCTGAAGAAAGGAATGGAAAGGTCTTTAATGGAATGGAAACCCATCAACAACAGACTGATAAGAGCAAGACTAAGAGGGAGGTTCACCAACACCACAATTATACAATGCTATGCACCAACAAACGACAGCGATGAAGAGATCAAGGACGAATTCTATCAACAGGTACAAAAAGAAATGGAAACTACACCCAGGTACGATCTCATTATAGTAATGGGAGACCGAAATGCAAAAGTGGGAGCACACAATAATTATAACGAAAGAGTAATGGGGAAATGCGGCAGTGGAACAGCAAATGAGAATGGGGACAAATTAATAAGCTTCTGCAGTATTAACAACCTGGTCATTGGAAGAACACTTTTTCCACACAAGGAAGTGCACAAGTTAACATGGGAATCACCAAACGGACGAGACAGAAACCAGATAGATCACATAATGATCAATGGCAGATGGAGACATGCACTACAAGACGTAAAAGTAAGAAGAGGCGCAGATGTGGGAAGTGATCATCACCTAGTAGTAGCAAGACTGAAAGTGAAACTCATAGCTGCTGGACCAGTTGCAGTCAAACAGAAAAGATACAACATCACGAAACTGAAGGATCCCCTCACCAGAAAAGCTTTCGTGGTCGACGTAAAGAGAAGATATGAGATTATCAAAAGCCAGGAAAGAACAGAGACCGATGATGTTGACCAGAGATTCAACACCATCTCAACAATATACAAGGAAAGCAGCAAGTCATGCTTGGGATTCCAGGAAAGAAAGAGCCAAGACTGGATAACACCAGATACGCTAAACACCATAGCGAAGAGAAAGGAAATGAAAAGAAAGAAAACAGAAGCTAAGTCTCCCAGGTTAAAGGCAATATATAGTGAACAGTACAGTCAGTTGGACAAGGAAGTTAAACGTCAAACCCGTGCTAACAAAAGGACATTTCTGGATGACCTTGCAAGACAGGCAGAAGAGGCAGCACTGAGAAATGAACAAAGCACAGTATACAAAATAACTAAAATCATCAGTGGAATACGAGGTGCAAACAATATTACATTAGTAAGAGATAAGCAAGGAAATCTCATCACAACAGTAGAGGGACAGGGAACAAGATGGGCAGAGCATTTCAGAGAAACTCTAAATAAGGAACCACCAGAGACACAATTGAATGTTCCTGAGGCTGAAAATGATCTAGATGTTAATACAGACATCCCACGAAAAGAAGAAATCATCACAGCAATCAAAGGGTTAAAGAATGGAAAAGCCCCTGGTCATGATAACTTAAATGCAGAGCTATTTAAGACAGACCCAGAGCTAGCAGCAGAACTATTAGAACCACTATTTGCACAAGTCTGGAAAACAGGGACAACACCAACAGAGTGGAGAAAATGGATAATTGTCAAATTGCCCAAGAAGGGAGATCTTGCAGACTGCAGTAATTGGAGAGGAATAACTCTTCTCTCAGTTCCCAGCAAAATGCTAGGCAGGATAACTATACAGAGAATCTCAAAAGCAGTAGACCACAAACTGAGGAAAGAACAAGCAGGATTTAGAAAGAACAGAAGATGTGTAGATCATATATTTACCCTCAGGAACATTATAGAGCAGTGCTCAGAATGGCAAAGACAGTTGTACATTAATTTTGGTGATTTTGAAAAGGCTTTTGACAGTATACATAGGGACAGTTTATGGAAAATACTGAGGGCTTATGGAATTCCAATCTGCAGAGTGTCAATCATAAAAAGCCTTTATGCCAACTTTACGTGCAGCATTAGGCAGAGCAACCTAACCTTTGAAGTGAAGACAGGAGTACGACAGGGATGCTCCTTATCAACCACTCTATTTTTAACAGTCATAGACTGGGTGATGCGCCAGACAACAGAGGGCAATCCAAGAGGAATAAAATGGACTACATTTTCTACATTGGAAGATCTGGAATATGCAGATGACATTGCACTGCTAGCACATTCACATCAACACATCCAGGAAAAAACGGATAGACTTAATAAGTATAGCCATCAGGTGGGCTTGAACATCAACCTAAAGAAGACAGAGGTCATGACGCTCAATGTGAGCAACCCTGAGCCCATATCAGTAAGGAATCAGCAACTGGAACAGACAGATGCCTTCACATACCTAGGATGCATAGTAACACCAGACGCCGGAGCAAGCAAAGACATCAACAACAGAATGAACAAAGCAAGAACAGCCTTTTTTAGTCTAAACAACATCTGGAAGTCCTCTCAGTACAGCACAAGCACAAAATTAGGATTATATCAGAGCTGTGTGCTTTCTGTGCTTCTCTATGGCGCGGAGAGCTGGAGAGTTACAGAGAAGGAAATGTCGAAATTGTCCTCTTTTCACACAACATGCCTAAGAAAAATTCTCCGAATCTTTTGGCCGAATATTATCCCCAACCAAAATCTGCTTACTCGGAGCAAGCAAGAGGACATGCACACCATCATAGCTGGCAGACGCTGGAGCTGGGTTGGCCATGTCCTCAGAAGAGACCCCGATGCCATCACAAGAACAGCTATGCTATGGACCCCTGAAGGAAAACGAAAGAGAGCCGACCAAAAACAACTTGGCGGAGGACTGTGGAGGCTGAGATGCAAAGAATGAACCAGAGTTGGGGCACTGTACGAAGGATGGCCGCCGACCGAGCAAAGTGGAATCAATTTGTTGTTGTCCTACAAGACGCCACCAGGCGTAATGGCTACTGACTGCTTTGACGGTCGGCGGCTAAGGATCAAAGAAGAAGAAGATGTTTGTGGTACAAGTTTCTTTTAAAAATAGCCAGCAGATGCGAGACACCACCATCAGAGGGGTCTTGAAGACGTTTGACTCGACTACCTAAGCAGTTACGTCGGTCTTGTGCAAGAGACGTGCTGCTGCCACAATATTCTACTATTGAAGATAAGTACAGTCCAAGGCACTTGTGGGAATCAACAGCGGCTAAAGCAGACGCCAACCGACCCCATACTGGAAGCTACGTAGCTTACCAGCACAACCAATGGATATTTACAAAAGTTTCATATGTCGCACCATTACTTAAATCGTCCGTTGATGTTAAATATCATGGCTTCATTTTTGTAAATAACTTTACATATTTTAAATTGTTAAAGCTATAGTTGGATTAATCACTCTTGACTGAATTGTATGTCTGCACCCGTATGAATCATACTGTTTTAAAAACATAAACATAAAGAGCTATTGGATTAATAGCACTGACAAACAACATTTTTCTTTCTTATATAAGAATAAGTGTTCTTAGGTCAGTTTCTTGCGCTGATTTCAAATTTGAAATCCGTTTATCTCTATCACGTCGGGTTCTTAAGATATTTGTGAATAAATATATTTTTGGGAAACCGTTATTTGCTCCGTTTCATTTTTACTATATAACTTTTTAAAAATTAATAAAATGCAAAATAATTCTACTTTTTATACTGCTAAAAGATGCATGACATATGTTACGTTATATTTCAAATAGTTACTGTATTTTGAAATAATTCTGAGTGAAATATAGCTTCTAGAAGTTGTAGAAATTCGGCTGATCTGTTCTGTTACGTGTGCGGATATTTTACCGATCGTGTTCACCAGAAAAACTTTACAACATTGCTAAAGAAAGCATATGAACTTTATTTCGATTCGAAAGTTGATGATGCAAATAAATCTTGGATGTCAAATGCAGTTTGTTCTACTTGTGCAAATACATTGGCAGGTTGGTTACGAAAATCGCCGAAGCATAAGTCGATGCCTTTTGGAGTGCCAGTAATATGGCGTGAACCGACAAATCACGCTACTGGTTGTTACTTCTGCTTGACAAATATCTATGGTTTCACTTTTAAAACTAGAAAGTCTGTGGTTTATCCAAATATTGAATCGGTTTCGAAACCAGTGCCTCATGATCCAATCACGTGTCCGATCCCAGTTCCACCAGAACAATATCCGTTGGACGTGAATGAACCATCAGAAAATGATAGTTTACCTGCTATAGAAACTAATTCTGACTCGGATTATATACCGGTGAATGATGGTGTTCACTTAATTAACCATTCAGAACTTTCAGATCTAATACGTGATCTCGCTCTCACCAAAGGACAAGCGGAATTACTCGGTTCGCGACTCAAAGAATGGAATCTTTTAGCGCCCAATACTCCGATATCTAAATTTCGTCATAGATACAGAGAACTTGTTCAATACTTTGAGATGGATGATGACATTTGCTATTGCAAAGATGTAAAAGGTCTAATGGTGCACCTCGGTGATGAGCACATAGTCAACGAATGGCGACTTTTCATCGACTCTTCCAAGACTAGTCTAAAAGCCGTGTTATTGCATAATGGAAATTTATTTTCATCAATTCCAGTCGCCTACTCTGTTCATATGAAAGAAACTTATGACAATATGGCTAGACTTTTGGCAAAAATAAAGTACAATGACTACCAATGGTGGATTTGTGGAGACATAAAGGTCATTGCAATTCTCACGGGCATGCAGACTGGGTATACTAAATTTTGTTGCTTCCAATGTGAATGGGACAGCCGCAACAGACAGGAACATTATGCAAGAAAGGTGTGGCCTTTCAGGGATCGTATGCAGCTCGGGCATAAAAATGTAATACACGAGCCATTAGTTAACAAAGACAGCATCATTTTACCACCATTACATATAAAGTTGGGGCTCATGAAGAATTTTGTAAAAGCGTTAGATAAAACGAGCAAAGCTTTCACTTATCTTCGAGAAAAGTTTCCGCAAATTAGCGATGCAAAGATAAAGGAAGGTATCTTTGTAGGACCTCAGATTAGGAAAGTTATTGCAGACAAACAATTCGAGAACTTGTTACATGGTAGTGAACTTCGCGCATGGATGGCATTCAAATCGATCGTCGATAACTTTCTGGGAAATCACAAATCTGTCGACTATGTGCATATTGTTAAGCAGTGCATAGATGCATACAGAATTGTGGGCTGTAACATGTCCCTCAAAATCCATTTGCTCGATTCGCATCTTGACTTTTTCCCTGACAACCGTGGCGAAGTCAGCGATGAACATGGAGAACGATTCCATCAAGATATCGCCGTAATGGAGTCACGTTATCAAGGACGGTGGAGTGTGACCATGCTTGCCGATTATTGTGGGATGCTTTATCGCGATGTACCACATGCCATTCACCGACGAAAGTCGACTGCAAAGAAATTCAAGCCTACATAACTGTTATACTTCTTGTACAAATGATGTTGTAATACTGTATGCGTTGTTAAAAAAAACTTCAATTGCGTATTTCTAGAGATCCCGACCTGATAGAGAAAAACGGTTTGCAGATTTAAAAACAGCGCATTAAAATTGACCAGAAAAACATAGAAATGTTAGAGAAAGAATAAAAAAAAATTTTTTTGTTAGCCAGTGTAGTTACTGAATCGCCTTCAGCTGGGGGCTCAGAAAATACGAGCGAAAATATATTAACTAACAGAAGGGGCGGGACAATAATAAATTCATGACAACTTAGATGATCTCAGTTGTTACGCTTGCTTTTCTTTAAAATCATGTGAGGCTCCCTTAAATAGACGCATAATTCTTCTATTTTTATCTCTGCCAAGAGTAACCTTGAGCGAAGGTTGATACTTTTGAATACCCTCATCATTATACTCTAAGTTAGGCCATAGTTGGACCACTACTGCGGAGCATGGGAGCAAAACCGTCACACACTTGTTTCTTTCTTTTTTTTTTTGCATTTGATAGGTCTCTTTATATGTTATTCCTAGATCTATTTGATTTAGTTTCCCACCTTCCTTTACCAGTCTGCCAGCCGTTTGTTCCCAGAGAAATTACAGTGAGATGGGATCTACCGTGTCACATGTCGTTTGAATAGCCAACGTATTTTGCATAACGCTAGTCTTAAGACATTTAGGGTTTTACTTCTGTGATTCCTTAGTGCTGTTAACATTAAGCATGCTCCTCTTTGTTTTTTCCTTCCGGATATAACTGAGTAAAGAAGAAGCCACTCTGTCCTACCAACCACGTTGTAAAAGATGGTTGTAGAGGTGAGACTTTAGACCATCAACTGACACACACACAGAATAATAATAATAATAATACAATTTGATTTTTTTTTAAATTTACAACACAAACTAAACAAAAATCACAGTCGAAAATAGACTAATTAGACATTACGGGAATACAACTACACAACATGATAGTGTTTTTCCTCTGATTACTAAATAGGTATCGGTTCACGTTTAGCCAAACTGACATTACAGAAACGCGCCTCTTGTTAATTCTTATTCGTATATTCCACAGCTTGTAGCTTTTTGGTTGTTGTCTTTGTTGTTCTCCATGTCTCAAAGCCATACAGTAGGACTGACTTCACATTTGAGTTGAAGATTCTTATTTTCGTGTTGGATCCGATTTCTCTTGATCTCCATATAATTCCCAATGCAATGAAAGCTCCTCTTGCTTTTTGTATTCTTAATACAGACTTTCATAAATGAGTGCTTGCGTAGAATAGAGTGATTAAAATGGTATGACAAGGTTACCAACGTGGAACTGAGGACAAGAACTAGACAGGTGACGGTGGAACAAGAGATGAGAAGAAGACGATGGCGATGGATAGGACACACACTGAGGAAACCTGTTGATAGCATTACAAGGCAGTCCTTGTTCTGGAACCCCCAGGGCAAGAGAGGCAGAGGTAGACCAAGAAGCACATGGAGAAGAGAGCTGGAAACAGAGGTGAAAATGATGAGGAGAACGTGGAAAGAATTTGAGATGATGGCACAGGAGGACTTGGCATGTGTTTGTTGAAGGCCTATGCTCCTTTGGGAGTGGAGGGTTATGAATGAATGAATGGATATGCTACAGCCCTTGGAACTGGTTCGCACTCCACATTACACGCTAAAAATGGCTATTGTAACAATATAATCTTTACACGTTTGTAGAAGTCTTGATAAATGTAAACTGTCAAGATTTCTAATTTACATATACCTGTAAAATGTTTTGTTTGTTAAGATTTGTTTAAAAAAATTCTGCCAGCGTTTGACATCTAAACCACTATTTTTAACCAGATAAACGCGGCAAAATACACCCGCATGTGTTTGTGAACTGCAAGCGGAGTGAATGCTCCACAATAAACGAGGGCCGAAAAGACAAAACTTGACGGATGCTGGGAAAGCTGCAGCCAGGCGCCGATGCGGGTTTGAGACATCCTGATCCCCTGCTGCAGCAAAGAAAATTAAATTAAACCCGGAGACCAAGTAGTGATGTCCCGTCGTTTGAAGCCAGAGGTTGAGAAGTCTATAATACCTTGAATCGTGGACTGTAACAGAAAGGCAGATCTGACCCGTACACTGTGTTGGTCTGGTTCATCAACAAGAAACCTTGGTATATCAAGGCTGCTCGGAGAGTTTTATTTTACAGAGAGTTGATATTACAGATCCAAGAGGAACATTACATTATGCTTGAGCTTCGAAAAGATGTAAAGAAGAAATTGTGTCATTTCATTCAAGCAGCTTTTCCTCACTAGATTCTGGTATTTGAGGAAGATCTTCTGTTCGGGAACTTTGAAAGTGAAAATGAAGATCAGGATGAAAGAAAGGAGAGAAAAATTGAGGCGGGGGGTGAGGAGTGAAACAATGAGTACCAAAAAAAAAAATCTCAGATTGAGATAATGTCATCTTCAGAAGGTCAACCTGGCAGGTACTTTATAGGCATTGGTGAAATGGCAGTGGATTTTATAATGCTAGAAAATATGTTTTTTTTTTTTTTTTTTGGGGGGGGGGGGGGGGGGGGGGGGGGTGGGAGGGGGGGGGGGGGGGGGGGGGGGATAAAATTACGGATAAAACGGGAACTTGTTATTCTTGATCAGAATTGACATACTACACTCTGGGCAAACCCATAGGTGTTCAGTCTCCTCAGCAAAGGTCGAAGGACATGAATGCTAATTATTCCTATTGCGCGCGTGTTGTATACAAGACGGATGCATCGTCTTATATAGGATTCATCCCTGCTAGTTTTACAGTTGATGCCAAATTCCAACGGTCTTAGCCTTGATGCCAAATTCCAACAGTCTTAGCCTTGTTGATTCATCGATTGGAGTGTCCTACTCTAATAGACAATCATCGATTGCCGTTGGTATCTCTCTCTTATCCATATCCAATGTCCCCACTACGAGTGAACTCGAAGCTAGTCTTCCAGCTCTCTAATGGCCGCGTACCCCTGCAAGACCAGGGCAGCAGATCAACACCACTTCCTGAAGATTTGGGGCTTCTATGGATGTTTTCTTTTCATGCTGTAGCCATCCATTTTGGACATTCTAAAGCATGGACTTAGATGCTGACACAATAACTGACCTAGGTACTTGTTAAGAAAATGATACAGCTAGAACAGTTACTTTAAAATAGTCATTTAGGACCTAAGACGCGTCAACAGTGAGGAATGCAGCTAGCGACCCATAGCTAGACTGCTTGCATCAGGGTCAGCGAACCAGAGCTGACCAAGACCCTACTCCACCTCCAAGTGGTGGTCCTGGAAACAGGCTGCATCACTGCAGTCTGGCTGAGTGAGTAGGGATCGAAGAAGGAAGGCTAACCCAGTCCCAAAAATGCCGTGCTGAAGTCGGATGGGTCGGCCGAAAGGAGCAAATATTGCAGCTTCGCTGTAAACGGGCACAACGCAACCAACGTCCTTTTTCAGGACGAACGAAGAAGAAGAAGAAAATAGTCATTTATTTTATAATTTCCTTTTTCGCTCTTTATTATGTATGGGCCCACCACCGCAGCTGGCATCTTTACAGGCAGCCTGTACCAAAGCGTTTATGTGCTCTTGTAGAATTGGTGTCTGTAGCAGTATGTTTTACACGATGAAGCACCCAGTCTCATGCACAACCCCAATATTAGCAGCCTCTCATGACATGACTGAGGAAGAAGTAGTTCTGTTCTTTCGTTGTCATCTATGTGACGTTGGGTTCGAAACTTTGGCCCTAGGGTGGTGCTACCACCCTGTGGTAAAGTGGGATGATATAAATATTTATAGGGGACTTAGTGTACTGACTGAGATCAGCTGTGAAGGTATCTGTATCTAATAACTGTGGTGTATTACAGATGACCTTACTTGCTACCACATTTATAACTCAGTCAGAATTATTCTGGAATATTGTGATGACTACGTTGAATGTCTAGGGTTATGAAAATGATGAAGTGTAAGTCACAACAACAACCGACAGATAAACAATTTAATTTATTCCACAACACTTTACAACACTGTGACACTCACACACATATAACACTCTATAATACTATCTTAAATGAGTCAAGTGTAAAGTTTCAAATATATATGTAATAATTATTTCAACAATAGATATCCTGATTCAACTACACAGTGAACCAGGAATCACAATCAAATGTAATCACAATTTATAAATATGATCTTTGTATTGACAGAATTTATTAGTATTTTCCTATGTCTGTAAGTTGTGAAGTAGTACTATGAGGTAATACTGGTTTTGTTTTTCAAGCTAGATTGTTGTTTGTCATCATGACTTCACGTATTTGATTATCGTGGAAATAGTATTGGGAAAAGTTCACAGTTCCTGTCATTTGAAACAATTTATTGTCCCTCTGAGTTTTATATAATGTCACTTTTAGAGAGGGGGGGGGCACATAATGTTGAGCTGCTCTGGCCACAGAAGCTTATCTTTCGTGATGGCGGCAGGAAAGGACTCCTCTGCTCGATTGCTTCACTGTGTTCTGGAGACACCTCACTGGTCGCTATCTGGACCAAGGAGTATGCTGTCAGCCTCTGGATTCAGCAAAACTCAGACCAGGTGTTGCTTCAATAACTTAGGACCACGGTCCCTGAAACAAGAAGGTTGTACCTCCTACTTCATAACTAATTTATAATCTATTTCCACACTGAACACAATACATAACAAACACTGAGTTCAGAGCGGTAGGCCAACTGCTAGCTTCATCTGAAACAATTTACACCAGTATACTCCTCCCTAATGGTTACTATGCCTCTGCAATTCCAGCATTAGTTCTATCTAGTCAATAAGATAGGTGTCAGTGTACTGTTTGGCAATTCCATGCCGTTTTACTTTTCTCCGACACGTCATGTTCAGGTTGGAGCACTATCTAGGCCTTGCCTCATGTTTGCTACTGAACCACACACATATACAATCATAAATTATCAATTTACATTCAATTTTCATTAAAAAGATATCAAATATGTCAAGCTTACCACAATTCATGGAAATAATACACAAATACGTTGACTGGCGATGAATATGGCACAAATTCCGATCTGCCTCTGTCCCAGGCTTTTATTTAGAAAAAAATATAAGCTGATTCTCAACGCACTGTTTCTGAGTAAGTTTATTTTAACATGTGGCACTGAACTGACGCTCCTAATTGACTATATTGGCGGGTCTAACCAATCGGGCCATGTTTACACAGCTTTTCAAAAAATTTTACCCTTCTCACATTTCCCCTAACAACCAAAATTAGTATTTGTAGTCCGACTAATCGGGTTTAGCCTTACATTTACTTCTATCCAATCAAATGGTGGCCTATTTCCCGTAAAATGGTGGTTTCAAAACATGCCACTGTGCGATTATTATTTGGTGTTGTCTGACACCCTCACTATTTTCTTTTGGCTATAATTTGTTAATTCCTAGACTATTTGCGTAACACTTAACATATTCTTTGTCAGCAAGGCCTAAGGAACCCAAATATATAAATTTTATGGGGCTAAGGGGCTGCGTTCAAAATATGCATTTTCTTCTACCTCCCGTTCACTTCGATACGATGTGGTGTCTGGGTACTGTCAGGCTTTCAAACGTAAACCAGTATAATGTCATATTTCCTAATAAGCATTTTTCAGGTTTTTAAACCTAACTCTCGTATGGGTAGTGTTTTTTTTTTTCACTGTCTATCTGAAAAAAAGTTAGTGCTTCATGCCTTTCGCGTGTTGGGGGTGGCATTAATTGTATATCGCGAGACGCGTGTTAGTGTTGCATGCGTTCCTGCTTTCAGCCCTCCCTCTCTCTATCCTAATTCCATCTGTCTTTTCATTACGCAGTGTATAAAATGAAATTAATGCTAGTATTAATTTAGGTCATTAATCAGCTTGCGTATCTCAAGGTTTTCTTAGAAATGCAGTACACGTTTTATTGTTTTGTGGAAACGCGTGTATGCTGCTATAGGCTTTATTAGTAAACGTGAAAACGTGAGAATATGCAGACGAAGCAGAAAAAGGGGGATCTCGAGTACAGTCATTGTGACAGCACTGTTCTTTACCATTCTTCTTTCCCTGTTATTGAATTTATGTGTTAGACTTTTCCTTTACTTTTTAATTTATATATGTGGATTTAGAATGTTTCACGACACCCCCCCCTCTACTTCTTCTTGAGTTTAGGCACGCTCATTTTTAATCTTTTTTCTAGTTCTTGGTCGCTGCTAGCATGTCACTTTGATCTGACAAGTTAACTCCCCTTTGTTCCCGCGAAAGTGGCCAGCGGAGATGAAAGTAGTTTTAAGGCTGGTAAAAGTGTCTTTGTGACGCGTCCGCAACGCTCCTCGCTTGGCGGCAACATTTTCCCCGTGGTTTTTGACTCCAGGGAAAGTCTGGTAAGCTTGTAGCTCCTGAGCGGTAACTCTGTTACGCAAACACTTTTGTAGTCTGCGGCACCGGGAGGAAAGTCTCCTGGAATTGTTACGCTGTTTTCTTCGGCCTCTGTGCATGTGTTAACCCACGCTCGGACACTGTGGCCGATTTCTTGTATATATTGAGTTCCCTTCTGTCTCTAACTGCTTTTAGTCCCTGAAACTTTTGTTGTGAGGAGGCAGAGATCTTTGTGCAGTTTGCCGTTACTTTTAGTGTTGGAAATTCTTCACATCTCGGTAAGAATTCTTAACTGATTCCGTACGCAAGATCGAATAATAGATGCAAAGGCCGAACGCTGTAGACGTAAGATCTTTTAAAAGACGCTGATTTATTTCATTGTTTCTTTCTATTCTGATATTTTATACTGCCCGGAATTTATCTCGAACGGAAGTAAACACAAAACTGGGCAAATTTCAACAAGCTTCAACGTCTTTTATTTGCGTTTGAACGGATTTTTTCACATTTATCTTCATCTTTAATCGTGTTTTGTCGTATCGCCTTAATGGCCGAAAAACACTCAGGATATGTTACTAATATGTGAACAGTGAACAAACTGTGTGATCAACCATAACTTTCTTACTTTTTCTGTGTTTCTAAATGGATTACCTGCACAAAGAGAGCAGTAAAACTGTATTGTGATAACAATTTATGTTACAAGCCTTACGTAAGTCGAAAATTGTTGTTCAAAATTTCAAGTTATCTTTTTTCCGTGTACATGTTATCTGTTATAACATAAACATAACATAAAATTAGCTAGAAAGGCATGTGGATTTATATTGTTCATCCAATGTACTTTAATTTGATATATAATATGTTATACTTAACTCATGATTAGACACACATTGTCAGTAAACGTAAATTATGTATGTGTAAATTTTTGGGGCTTAAAAATAATTCCGTCCAGAGCTGAAAATAATTACGTACGGAATCAGTTAAGTAACTTGATAGTTGTGATTTTTTTTCTTGGGACTTAGACGTAGTCAATGCAAGTTCATTTACAGTGGTTTCTAGCATTTTTTTTTAAAGGGCAGCCATTACCCAACAAACACTAAGAAGCTATAGATAGTGGTTTTTTTTCCTGAAGGTAACTGTATTGGTATGCCACTTAAGATTTTTTTTAAGCCAACTGTACGGTAACTTTAGAGGCTCATGAAAAGCCCATCTAGACGAATGGTCTCCATCATAACATGTACATATATCTGAATTGTTTCACTAAAGGGGATTTTTTTAACCCAGAGTTTAATGTAAACAAATTTTACTGGACTCTTGTGTTGAATCAGAGAGTTTGGTTTTTGTCCTTAACAATAAGTGTAACTCTAATTATTTGGATGTAGTTTTTTTTTTCTTCTCAAATAGAGGTTCACTGATAAGTAGCCTAATACTCCTTTGTATGTATGCATATTTGTTAGACCAGCCAACTGGTATAACCAGCTACGCGCTTTGTAACTTGAGTTGTTAGTCACCTGGGTCCTTAGGCCGAGCTGACTCATTCACGTTGAGGTCAGCTTTGCTGGAAGTATTTACATATACCCCTCCCCCCTTTTTTTTCCTCCGACGGGCATAACTACATACGCCCGTTCGCATTCTTCACCAATAGGCCCGCGCTAAACACCTACCTGATCGCTGGATTAGTGACGGGGAGGGAAAGGTAAATTACAGACACGCAGCGATGACCACTTGAGGGATGGGAAGGGCTGAGAAAGTTGTAACACTTCATGTATACACTTTGTTTATTATCGCTGTTGGAACATGGACGAGGATAGCGGCTAAGAGATTTTTGACATGTTCCATTTCAGAGATGGCTGCCTTTATCTGACAGACCCGCGGGACCCCTTGCCACTTGCCCGTTTTGCCTTCCTGGAAAAGCAGGATAAATCTTTTAATCCTTTACCATTAAAAAGGATTGTTCCCACCTACTAAGGTGTTTTAATTTCCCGACACCCTACTACGTGTGCATTGGGGTGATTTCCCTGGCTGGGAATTTTACGCCACTCATACCAAATACGTGGAGCGCCCATGCTCCACCGTCATCATCGTCAAAGAGCTGCACATTATCGCCAGCTCTGTCAACTTGTAGCCATCGTCAGCTCAATTTCATCCACAGTACTACGCGCCGTCACAGGATTGACGGGCCTGCGCCGATTAGTGGAGTTAGTGCCTCCATCGCATTTAATTGTGAGTGCATTTATAGCCACCCTTTGAGATCCTGGATTTAAAGCACATCGGTGCAGCATTGGAATTTATATGATACCTGGAAGATGATTTCATCCTTAGTGGATGTGTAGTTATTCCACGGATTGTCAGCGACTTAGAGGAAAGGGTTAACATATCTAAGCCGGCCACCTGCCGACAACGTTAACAACAGGCGAAATTTCACAGCGGTGTGCTGACAACGTTAACAACAGGCAAAATTTAACAGCGGTGTGCCGACACAGAAGGACTTTTGGAAGGTGGACCCCGATAAAGTAATAGTGAGGTGAAAGATTGAGAAATAGCTGCATATGGCGCGTTAAGTTGTGCAGAACAGCTGTGTAACTGGCCAAAAGGAGATAGCTGGTTTCTTTATTTTCAGGATCGTCTATGCAGGATAATTAGTACGCTAGCTAGCCAAAAATTAGTGGGTGATTTCAGACGTGAGAGCCATGTTCTTTGACTACAGCTTAGTTGATTACTAATATTATTCTTATCATTTTATTTGTCTCTAGATTTTGGTAATATAGCACTGTATGACTTGTTGTCGTTGTGTGATTGAAATTTTATTCGCCATAATATTGTGTTTTTTTAAATTTTGCTAATAAATTAGACAACCAAATTGCGGATCAGACGTCTTTCCTATCTGTACTTGTACTTGATTCATTGTGGAGTCACTATAGTCTACTTGTCCTTACTTTAAGAAGAGAGAGGCGGAGTGAAAGTAGCTTTCAAACATAGTCAGTGAGTGGCAGGAGGTGAGAATCGTCATGTGATCTTTTACTCCTGACAGTTATAATTCACTCCATTTCACATTCAACACCAAAACTCACCTATCTTCTCAGTTCTCACTCAGATCTTTGTCTTGTCTCAGACTAGTTGTCTTGTCTTAGACAGACTCAGTACACCACTCGTGACAACCTCAGAGACCTTCGGGAACTGCACGTGAATGACTACAGAACAAAGATAGATTATTAGTTCCGCAATCTGGAACTTGATAACAAGAACCAGACAAGCGCCAGTGGAACAAGAGATGGGAAGAAGGCATTGGCGATGGAGTGGACATACATTTAGAAAATATTCTGATAGCATTTTACAAGGTAGCTCTTGTTTTGAAATCCCAATGGTAAAAGAAGTAGTGAAAAAGTTCCCTCAATTATAGAGGTCGTCCGGTTACGACGTCACGCAGCGATTAAAAAAAAAGGAAGGGAGAGGTGTCAACATTTTGTGACGTTGTGTGACGAATAGGGGAGAGGGATTTGAAGAACTGTGATGTCACACAACATATACCAGTAAGGATCACTTCTTTCTTAAATGTCAGAACAAAATAGATTTTGTGGCCTCCATCCTCATAGTCTATTTTTTATCCGCAATAGTTAACAACTCCCTTGTGGAGGACTTATGCTAATATTATAATCTAACCTGATATATCGAAAAATTGTTATAACCTTTAACTGGTTTCAGTTCTTTTTTAATTATATTTCCTTTTTAAACTTAAAGTAATATACATTTTTAAAATATAATGCAGACTAAATTAACTGTACTGGTGATTAAAATTAGATTTAAAAAAATAATTAATAAATAAAACAATAACATGGTATCACCATCCCGACAACCGTCGAATGAGATCAGAGACACAACGCTTTACCAAATTGAAAGGTGGTATTCGATTGGTATGAACGTTTATTTTGTGAGTGTACAAATAAATGTAAATGCATTTAATTTGGTAGGGCAAATGTTAGGTCCTGTCTCGTGCTGGGACGCAGCACACGAAAGGGAAGATATCAAAATGCTTGTGTATTTGCTCTCTAGTTTAACATTATTTTATCAAACTTTAACATAGGAAAGAATTGAAGTTATTGATCTGTTTACTTTACATTTAATTAATTAACTAATTTAAAAAAAAAATTAAATTAATAAAATATGAGCGATATTTTAAATACATTTAGCAACATTTAACCAGTCTTTGTGAAATAAAATGACTATTTTAAATAAAAACATTGTTATTTTGTCGTCAGTAGTTAACTAACTTACATTTGATTACATTCTTTTTTTCCGGTGTTTCAAAATAATTCGGGGAGAGGGGTTGGAGATTTGTGACGTTTTTGTTTTTGTGACGAAATGTGACAAGCGAGCTTTTACTCGTAAAATGGGAAAAATATCGTGACGTCTTATGTGAAGGACCCCATATCAGAACACAATAGCTATTCAGAAATAACTGAACTCTGTCAACTCACGGTGCAGCGTTGATTAAAAACTGAGATCTGATGATGACTACTTGTGTCTACCAGCTAACTGGGCGAGGCATTGAGCAGAAATACTGGGTATCAAATATGTGTATACTGTTCTTTAGCCTCTAATAACAGAACGTACATTTCTTGTAACTTTCTTTGTCCAAGTCTGCTTTCATATTGTAGAAGCATCGAACTGAAAAGAAGACAAATATATAGATAACTTTCACATTCTATTCTTTACGGTAATGCGTTTGCACGTTGTTTTTGCACACATACAAAAAAAAAGGGGGGGGGGGGGGGGGGGTTAAACGGAAATGGCTGATTTCGTGCCCTGGTTCCTGCATGTCTAACATAGGATTCATTTTTAATTACCAGCATTTCCTCCCTTTATACAAGCCGTCTTAAGGACAAATGGTTCTTTGGCTGTCAAGTCGTTGCCAGTATTGTGGAGTGGAGAATCCTGCGTGTTTCTATAGAAGTCTATACATCTTTATAGATCTTTCTCCATACATGAGACAAAGCTGATGAACTGTAACCTTCTTTCTTCTTCTTGACTCTTGTTCATTTTTCTGTGATATTTCTTTGCTCTTTCTCTCTGTTCTGTTTTTTTTTGTCTATCGGTTTCATACTTTCGTTGCCCTTTGTCTTCATATGTCTGCATTAAATTATATTCTGTATTTTTATAACATCGGCATTTCTTCTTCTTTTTTTTTTAACCTCGTTGTGTGCTTCAGTCATTCCCTGTTATAATTTCTCTGTTTCATTTGTTCCTTTATCACTTGTTATTCTTGTTGAGAAACATTACCCACGCAACACCTGGACCCATGCATACACAGATGGATCAGCACCAAATGCAACAGAAAATGGAGGTGGGGGTGTCTTTCTGACCTTAAGCACTGGTGCAGAAAAAAGGCTGTCAGTGGCAACTGGACAATTCTCAAGTAACTTCAGAGCAGAGGCATAGGCCTTGAAAACTGCAGCAGAGGTTATAGTGACAGAAGAAAGCACAGAAAGACAAGTTGCTTTCTTTACTGATGCACAGTCAGTAATTACAACGTTGAAAAGCCAAAATAATACAGACCTGGATGACCTCAGAATAGTGCTCCACAAACTTTGTCAACGATTCAAAAGTGTTATGATCCAATGGATCCCATGTCATTGTAACATCACCGGCATTGAAGAGGCTGACAGATTGGAAGGTGGAAATCTACCTCAGACTGATGCAAGCATAACTTTCGAGGAGGCAAAGAGTTTTATCAGAATCAGATACAGAAACAAATGGGATGTAGAACATCCAGGTCACAAACAGAATGATGCTTACTACCAGCTCAACGGAAGAGAACAAGTGGTAATCTTCAGACTCCGCACTGGCCACAACAGATTGAGATACCATCTATTCAACAAGCTAAAGATAGGAACTACCGATCAGCGTAACTGTGGCACTGATAAAATGACTGCTGAACATCTGCTTCAAAGTTGCCCCTTTTATGTGGTACAGAGAAAGCGCATATGGCCGACGCCAGTTCCTTTCGTGGAAAAGCTTTACGGGGATTCAAATAGCCTCAAACTGACTACTGCTTTCTTTGAGAACATTCAAGTGGACGTCTGAGAGTGTACGAAGAAGAAGAAAAATAATTCTAGTTTTTTTTTACATGTACTTTGTGGGAGCTAATTCGCGAAATGGCAGTGGGAAATTCCAAATAAGTAACCGACCAAAAAATTGAAAGTAAATTACTCGAACGAAATACATAAACACAGTCTATATATCTCGAATACAGTGAAATATAATAACTTCACAAATACAACGCTCTTTAACGATAGTACAACGCAAGTTGTTTTTTTTTTTTTTTTTGAGAAATAGTAAAACATTACATTTTCTCTTCCGGAACTGCAATTAGTGCATCACAAATCCTACAACATATTTTACTAGCTAGTAAAGGATTGTTCACGAGTCATAGTTTGGCTGTTTTAATAGCCGAGCTTGCAACAGGGATCACTACATTCTTCTTCTGCTTCTTTTTCTTCTTCTTTAAGTACTATGTCTGGTAATCCGATCATGACTCTCCACAACCTCATGTCTCCAGTACTCTTTATCAACTCTGGTGTTTCGACTTCTTTCCATACCATGATGTCAAATTGTCCAGTATTTTCTCTCTTTGTAGTTCTGTAGCTATATAAACCTTATGTCGAGTGTGTAAACAAGGAAAGCCATCATGACACGTTTATCATACTGGAAAACTGATGAATTTTTCGAATACTTTATGAGTTCTGATTACATCCCCCCCCCCCTTTTTCCCACCCCCCCCCCACCCCCCCTCCCCCCCCCCCCCCAATTGGATTATCCTTTCTTATAATGTCAACTGTAGGTTCTAATGACGATGTTTGTACTTTTCAACATATTTTATGTCATGCTTATACATAGTTAATGTTAATATGAGTGTGCTATTTTATTTTACTTTACAACGTTCAATTCCTTGAAATTGATACGTAAAATGCTTGTGAAAATAAATGAATTCAATATGAGAGGTGAGAGACAGGATGTCAGACGGGCCTGCGTGCCCAATTCTCAACCCTTTGAAAATAAAGTTCGTTCGTTTGTTCTTTCAAGGATGGTTTTATTTTTATCTTGTTTGTTTGGTTTTGCTAAAGTTTTTTAAAATTACATTTTTAAAAATATACTTTATTTCTTGATTATGATTGCTGTTATATCACCTTTATAATGTTGCATATCTTTAAATTAATACTTAAAGTACACGTGACAATGAATGTACACACATAACACGAGAGAGAGAGAGAGAGAGAGAGAGAGAGAGAGAGAGAGAGAGAGGAAGGAAGGACAGAATATTACACGGACCTGTGCGCCAAATTCACAAACCTTTGAAAATAAAGTTCTTCATTCTTTCTCTCTTTGACTCCTTCCACATATTATCTTGTATTAACGAATACTATACTTCGACATGAGGGCACTGGGCATAAATCCAGTAACCTGGGAAGATGAACCTGCCGATCGCACCAAGTCGCGATGCTTTCTACGGCGCCACCTCAGATTGGGCGAAGAGAAGCACTCACTGCAAGCAAACGAGAGGAGAAAACGTCGAAAGATACACCAGGAAAGTAAGCAGCTGAGGGCTGTCACCTCAAGGGCGAATTCTCATAGTCAGTTATGACTGAAGGGGCTATTATTATTATTATTATGATTATGATTATTATTACTATACTTCGCTGCTTGTAGGAAATATACGTCAAACTCGACCAGCTGTAAGTATCCCTGGCATCACAAGTATTAGCAGTGGCGTACTGGGGGGGAGGGGGGGGGGGGTTGAGAGGGCGGTCCGCCTCAATTGACAGCCAGGAGAGGGGTGCCATCAGACAATATAATGACAATACGGTACTATTTAAAAGTTCACCTGCGAGTATAATATGTTTCTCTGTGTCTTATATGGGGTTCCAAAGTAAGCATCTGCCCTGGGTGCAAAATATGGATCGAAAGTAATGTGGCTCTTGACATGTGAAAACACACATAATTTCTGGGTCGCATCTCGTAGACGGAGAAGTAAACAAATAAAGAAATCCTAAAAAACTATGAATAAAATAGATAATTTTTTTTTTTTTTTTAAATAACATCAGCGGATATATACTACTGGACATTAAAGAGACATTACATTTTATTGAGAACAATATCAGGGGAAAAAAACGCAGACAAATAGACAAGTTAACGTCTAGGCTTTGGGGGATTACTTCAAGAGATAAAGTACAAATACCAAGGAACAGAAAACGTTGAGGATCCGAACCAGCAAAAACCTGTTATACCGAGAGGCAATCTACCCGATCGGATTAAAGCATTGAACAACGTAAACTTGTCATCAAACTTGTAAGTTATTGTGTCAGATTCTCCATTTATTTTTCGAAAGGTTACGACGCGGATGGGAAACTTACGTAGAGACCTTTTTTTTAAATAAAATGTTGCTTCGTTTTGGCGAGGCGCATCTCGTTCAACGTAGTCGGTTATGTTAGGGCGCATGTTCAAATGTAAAAGACCGTTAGATCTGAGATTGATATTACTACATAGAGACCTCAGTTCTTCATGAACTAGTGTGGATCTACAGTCCCTAGCCATGCAGGAACACGCGGCGATGATAGAGCTACAAGACTAGCTTTGAGAGTATCCATATAGGGGACACTGGATTTGGATAAGGGAGAGATAGTAAGGACTTTTAATAATTGCCTGTTAGAGACCGACACTTCAATCGATGAATCAACACGACTCAGGCTGCTGGAGTTTGGCATCAAGCGTAACACTAGCAGATACGGACGTCTGAGAGGATGCCTCTGGCGTGTATCCAACCAGCGCGTTACAGGAAAAATCAGCATTCATATCCTTTGACGTGCGTTTAGGGAGACTGAGCACCAATGGGTTTGCCCGGATGGGAATTATATCGATTGTGAATAATAATAAGCATAAATCCCTTCTGTCAGTAAATAAATCCTAAGTAATACCTTTCCCTCTGTTTCTAGCTCTTACTGAAGTAATTGATATATTTTTTGCGTGTAAACTCACCTCTTCTATAGACTACTTCTTTCCTACGCCTAGAATGTTCACTGTGTTAGTGTTGGATTTTAATTAGCGTTCTTATGGAACTTAGTTACCCATAACTTATTTTTTTATATCATCTGAGCTAATCTTTTATGAATGCTGATTACTATAGTGGTTTCTCGAAATTTTCTAACAGGGTATTGAATTTTGTTAGTTTTAAAGTGATCTGATAGTTGGTCAAATTATGGATGCAGTATAAAATTGCGGAGACACAGTCAATCGATGTAGTCCTCCTGAAAACAGCAGGTAGCTATGTGCCAGTCACAAAGACAAAGCAAATATATATTCAAAACTTTAGACACGCATGAAAACAAATTAGATAACCAAAAACCATGTAACAGCTGGTAAATTAAACACAATACTAAGTAGATGGTGACACTCATGCACATGAATAGACTAACACGAGGGAAAATGAATGTCTATTTTTCACTTGTGAAGAAAGATGGCATCTCTAGTTATGTTATTTAAGTACCTGGTCGCCAATGTTATATATTTTATTTTGTTAACATAGTTATACTTACAGATGAGTATATATCCGAAAGGTTACTCGAAGTTCTAGTAGATTTGACACATTTGATTATCTGTTCATGAATAGATTCACATGTTGTATCGTTCAAGGGTGAAGTTGGACAGTGTGTATCTTAGTCCATGATAATAGGAACGTCGAATGTCGTTTACTAAACATGATTTTTTTAAATGTCAACATCCGGTAGCTGAGTTTCCGTTACGAAAAAGATATAATTGAGCTGAAGACTTTTTACGCGGAAAAAATGTTTGCAGTAAAACACTTCAAAGAAGGATGACAATTTTTGTTTAGTTGGTATCTAGGCAAGGGTAAGAGAGAAAGAGAGAGAGAGAGAGAGAGAGAGAGAGAGAGAGAGAGAGAGAGAGAGAGAGAGAGAGCAGGAGAAATAATAAAATCACCATACAAAAATGAATAGATTGCTTCCAGTAAGGATGAAGTTAGCCTAATAGCAAATACGGCCGTAGAGAAGTGAAGCGTTATATACTTCACATATACCAGGTCTCAGCATTATGAGGTGAAATGACCACTTCCATGCCTCGCTGCCTTTTCATTCCCTAAGTAAAGAGCAGAGTCAGGAAACCATTTACATGCCTGTCTTATTATTATTTACTTTCGAAGTACAACCAGAGTCGTTATCTTGCCGGTTTTAATTACTACTTTTCTTTCGGCGTGGTTTTCAAGAATGCGTTATGAATATTCTTATTGTCACCTTTCAGCTCCCAAAGGAGCATAAACCTTCAACAAACGTATGCTAAATCTTCATGTCACGTGCCATCAGCATCAGCTCAAGGTCTTTCCACATGTTTGTCTCCAGTTCTCTTTTCCATGTGTTCTTTGGTCTTTCTCTACCTCTCTTACCCCGGGGATTTTAGAACATGGAGTAACGTATATTACTCTATTCAAAATTGTGTATTGAACTGTTCTCACCCAAGCATTATCTTTCAGCTCTCTGTGAAGCAAGGCCTACATACACAGCCAACCCGTCCTGTGCTATCCGCTTGAGGTTGTCCCATGTCTTGTTTATCCCATTCATGTCTATCTCTAAATACATTCTCCGAGAGTATGTGTATATACGTGTGTATATGTGTGTATATATGTGCGTATATGTGTTCTTTGTGTCTATCTCTAGTTATTATACCTTGGGAACTCCAGATCAAGGACTGCACTTTGAAGCTATTAGTTGATTTTCTCAGTGCGTGTCCAAGTCACTGCCACTGTTTTCTCCTCACATATTGTTCTCCATGTATTTGTCTGGTTCTTTTCGTAAGTTCCATTGGTGTCGTAGATTTTTTTGATAGGAGAATTTAGACTGAGTTTGGTCCCTTCTGAATAGATTTGAATAGGTGATGGGCACCGTGAGAATTAGTAAAACAACAGAATTTCCACACAGGTGAGATGATAGACTGTGGTATAGAGGCTGTCGCTGAAAGCGAAAAGAATTCTTCTCTCTCTCACCTATCCTCTACGACGGCTTTTACAGAGTCCGACAGTCTAAACCACATATATATTACATATAATTCTATCTACTCACGGGCACGCACATACACGTGACGACAGTTAAACACACAGACTTGGAAAATCTATAACAATGATTATACAGATAATTGGGATCGAGCTGACCAACGCACTGATTTTTTTGTTCAAGAGAAATTTTTAATTATCATATCAAAATTTCTCACAACACCAAAAATACATAAAGGAAGCATACAAATAGACATAAAAAAATCAATGAATTTCTACCAGGATGATAGACCCGTTATGATATGTCCTCTAGGTTTAGCCCCCAGTCCCGTTTAGGAAAAAGATGATGGCCCAAAGAGGATCAATGATACATTAGCGGTAATCAAATGATTTTCCCCTGTTAAAGGTATGGATAGGCTTAGATATACTCTGATCTATTCTATGGCAATATATGGTTAGCCATACTTGCATAAGGAAAATTAGAACAGCAAAATGGGTGCCAAATTTCAACAAATGGAGAAATCACTCAGTCCTACATTCACTATAAACATTCAGCCGTGTACACGTGCACATACTCACTGTTTTGGTAGATATATCTGGGAAACACACTTTTGTTAGGACATTCATATACAGAATCACCAGAGGTAGTCGTAACCAAGAAAACCCCAGCTCCACAAAGTCAGATAGAATTCACTGCTTCGGGGAACGTTTCCTTGATATTTCTTATTCTAGGATATCTGTCTATGTCACATGTAAAAAAATCTTGTCCAGGCACGAAAGTTTACCGTGAGCACCGTGTCAATAGCTTAGGTTTTCTAGTAATAGGAATGTCCGGTCGGTGTCTTCTCTCAGTATAGGATTTACTTTGGTCACACCACAGATTTGTCCACAAAATAATCTAGTCGGACAATGTTAATGTTATTTCTTGTAATATTCACGCCGCCAGGCAGAAAATTTACGTAGAGTTTATGAAAGGATTTAAGATCTGGCTCAAGGCCCCGTATTGATCATTACAGTCGTTGAAAACCCGTTAGTGGGATATAGTATTTCTGTCTAACTCTGTGGGCATATGCACTGTCAGCCCAGTGTTACTTGAGAAAACCCACGTGGTTCAAAATAAGGACTGTCTATTTCTTCACAAATATGAAACTCTTATTAAATGCCGGTAAAGTTCGGGTCACCCCAGTATTTCACTGTATAAAAGGAAAAGCACATATAAATCATTTACATATTATGTACTCAATATAACTTACATTTTAAATAGCAGCCGACCGCTTGACTTATAATTTAAAACTTCCGAGAAATAAGTTATATAAAAAAAAATCGATCATCATGAATTAGGAATATCATGCGTATTCCGTCAATATTCACTGATGTCGCATCTAGCATTTATAAGTTAGATATAAAATATTCTCGACTGAGTATTTAGCAGTTAAATTTAATTCCTTATAGCTACTTGTTAGTAAGCTAAAGATATAATTTATTATGTATTTTCCACTGTAAACTTGTCGACTAGAGAATAATTTATTCTGCTTTCTAGAAATTATAATTTATTCTGCTTTCCACTGAAACTTTCACAGAGAATATAATACTATAAATTAAGCACTCTGTTCGCAAAAGAAACTAGTTAAAATGAAATGAGCGATTTAACACTTTTAAACACTTTCCAAAATACTAGTGATCTATTATATATAATATTTACCTCAAACACAGAAGTACTAAGAACTTAAACCACTTCGACCAAACTAAAGGCCATCTCTATTAACAGAGATTATCTAGAAATCGAACGAAGGCTAGTTCTGTCTTACTGCGAAGTTACTGAGTGAAATGAAATAAAATTTCAAACTAGGGTTAATATCTTAAAATTAGACAAAGGACCCCAACTTATTTCGCCAAGCGAAATTATCTCCCCTACTCCCAACACCTACGTCAGCTAAATGCGTGTCGAAATCGCCATCAGTGACCGAGAGTACGAGTGAGTTGCAAATCTCAGACAGCCTGTCTCCAGTGCGGATCGATTTTTCACGCTACGCCGGGTTTTTCTAACGAAAAACCTCATGCGTTTCTGCAAACTGTAGACAGCTGTCTCGTTCCTGCACTGTGAGGATGCCGGGTTTGACACCTTACGCTAGTGTCAGGTGAAAATGGTAGACCAAAAGTCTGCTCTTTAGTCTGGGTATGAAACATAATCACACCTTTCGTCTACTGACATCTATGTAATAGAATCACTATTGCGATTCTCCGTTTAGAGAAAAGAAACAGGTAAAGTTAAGGAATAGTATGCAAAAATATTTCGCAAACGAATGGATGCAAAATATACAGGAAAAAAAGAAATAAAGAGAGATAACAAAATTACAGAATTCGGGTGAAAGAATAGGAAGACGCTATAGGCAATTTAATGATCAAAACCTACGTGACAGGACGTCCCCCCTTAAGATATGGAAGCACTCCATGTCTACGTTATGGAATTAAATTTCCTAGAACCGTAGCTTCGGGGTGTCTGTCTTCTTCCATCTGATCTTCCCCCTCCATCTCTCTGCAAGTCCTACTCATGTCTACTCCCCAAAGTTTCCTTCCTCTGGAATGTCTCCCATGCGCGCTTGAAAGAGCGTCGCCGCTTCTGACATTTTTGAAAGATTTCGTGTGATTGCAGTGGAATATCCCTGCCACTATCGTCATCTTCGTCAGTTTTGGCGATCGTCAGGAGATGGTCGGAGGTCGGCATAGGTCTTTCCAAGTATCTCTTTAAGAGATTTAAATGGAAAACCTTTTCCTTTCCTTGAATAGATATCTGGTAGTTAGCCTTAGAAATCTTTTTCAGGACGGTAAACGGCCCTTGCCATCCGATCTTCAGTTGGTTGTTCTCGGTAGGGAGTAACACCAAAACTTTCTCTCCTGCTTCCAATTCTCTCTCTTTCGCGACTTTCCTGTATCGGTTAGCGTGCTTTGTGCGTGCTCGCTTAAAGTTGGTCGTTGCTAGGTCCCATCCTAGTTTCAACCTTTCCTTTAAAACCGACACATATTTACTTGCTGAGACAACTGTCTCATCCGCATTCTCGTCTGTCAGAGACTGAAGTAAGGCTTCAAGCGGGCCCTTTATAGGTCTGCCGAATAAAAGCGTAGCTGGCGGAAATCCTGTGGAAGTATGAGGAGATTCTCTGTAGCCAAATAATGCTGCAGGAATACAAAGATCCCAATCTTCAGGTTTCACTTGTGCCAGTTTACTTAGCATCATATTGAGGTTTCCATTTGCACGTTCCCCGAGCCCATTTCCGGCCGGAGTATATGGCTTAGTGTGGATGTGTGGGTCCTCAAGATCTTAACGATCTCATCCATCAACAGGTTTCGGTATGGGGATCCGTTATCCGTCAATACTTGTTGAGGGAATCCCAGCCGAGTGAAAATCTGCATGAGGGCTTCTGCGACATGCTTGGCATCTGCGCATGTTAGCGGGATAGCTTCTGCCCATAAAGTGCATGTATCGACTAAGGTCAGGATAAACCTGTTCCTTCTTTTAGTCTTTTCGAAAGGCCCTAAAATATCGATCACAGCCCGTTCGAATGGTGTTCCCATTATTGGCATTTCACCCAAAGAGACTGGGGGTGCCCGTTGCTTGGGTGGCACACGTTGGCACTGGGCACATGATTTGACATATCTGATAATATCAGTATTTACTCCTGGCCATCAATAATGAGTGGTTATACGTTGGTTTGTGGCGTTCTGTCCCATATGTCCGCTGAAGTGAAGAGAGTGCCCCATTTCTAGGATTTGGCTTCTGTACTGTTTCGGTACTAGGAGCTGGTTGTAACCTTGATCAGGCTTGCCCGTTCTGCGATACAGTACGCCATCCTTCGAAAAAATGTCCCCGTGCTGTGTTGGTTCCTTCGCCATGGGCAGTTTCCTAAAGCAGGGTGCCAAAGTAGGATCCTTTTGTTGCGCTTCTTTAAGTTCTATAGGTAACAAATTAGGCGCAGGCTCCTGTTCCTTTTTGGTTTGCCCTCTTGTAGTTACTGCTGCCACAATCGGCTCTTCCGGTTTCCCAACACACACGTATCTCCCGCCAAGTATGACTGGGTAGATGGGATCATCCATAACAGCCGCTTTGATCACCCCTCTGACAAAATCAGAGTGGATCTCCACCAATGCAATGGGAAGCGCTGTAGGTGCATCACTCTTACGAACTCCACAAAATTGGACGGTTTCTGCTGTCTCTTGACCGGGTTTGACCAGGTTTCTGGCAACAATGCAATCATAAGAAAGCCCCGTGTCAAATAAACAAGAAGTTTGAGAACCGTTCAATGTAACAGTACCTCGCGTTGGGGGTCTATCCCCAACAGGTTGGGAATCACTGTCAATAATTCCGCCTTGCGAGACTGTTAATAAGCATCCGATTCGGTTTCCGTTTTGTGGCAGCGACGGTTAGTTCAGCCTAGCGCATTTTGGGTAAACGCTCAGGGACTTGTGTATAGTAGTCTTCAGCTTTTTTGGCCCTGTTCGGGCCTAGAAATCTCCGTGTTTATCTAGCAGACCACCAGTGTGTCTTTATTTGTTTAGTTAAAACAAGTTCCTCAAGACCTATCTATGTGGTAGAGGGCGAGCTGCGAAAGGCTCTAGGCACTTTGTTAGATATCCACTTTCACAGAGGGCACGAGACTACTGTGGAAAAGTTCAGATTTCCTCTTTCGGGCTGCTGCGAAACAGTGGCAAAACCTTGCGAGCGTTCATTTCAAAACGCTCCAGTAACGCTTTCTTCAACACATCGTAGTCGTCTTGTTGGCTACTTTCCAGCTTAGAATAAACATCATAAGCAGAACCTTTTAGGGCCTGGGAAAGTTTCATATTCCAACGCGACCTCTCTAACCCGTACAGAGTTGCAATTTTCTCAAATTTTTCTAACCATGTGTCAATCTTCTCATTTGGACAAGGGAAAGACTCAAGAGTGAAAGACATAGCATTTAGTTGAAGAGATTGAGTGTTAGAGGGTCAGTTAAGAAGAATGAGGAGAAGACTCTCATTGCTGGAGTAGAGGCAGCACCACGACTTTGAAGTTCTAGTGCTTTAAGAGCAACTCATGTTGTTCTCCTTCTCTTTTCTTTTCCCTCTCGTCTTATGTGTCTCTCTTCTCTTTTTCTCATGTGATCTGCGAATTTATTTCTTCTTCATCTTCTTCTGCTGTAATAGACGGTTGTTCTTCTTTCCTCTAGCTTCTTCTTTTTCCTCTTTTAGCTTAGTGCTTTCCTCTCGCATATATTTCAAGTTGTCCTGACAAAAGCTTTCGCTACTTCTTCAGTCCTCCTCTCTCGCTTGTCCTGAGGAGTTGTTAAGTTTTGCCTTCGGCCATATTATGTCAGTGACTGAAACAAGTCAAGAAAGAAAGAAGAAAGGATACATGGTTCTACCACTACGAGAAAAAATTTCCAAAAATTCAAAAGATGATATCTTAACCCTGGGATACTCCTCAAAAATAAAAATCTTACTATCGTGCTATTAATAGGCAATAAAGCTCCTAATGCAAAACACGACTACGCCAACAAACGGTAGTTAAGATTATTCCCTGCAAAATAAGTTGCTACAGCGGAAACAAAATAATTATTGCAAAAATTTCGGAGAAAAAAAAATCCTTTAATTTTAATCCACTATCAGTTCACTGACACTGGAAGACAGTTCGGGTGAGGGAGGGAATAATCTGTACGTATAGTCCGAAAACGCATCATTAGCTTTGCTCAACACACACTACCTGCTTCAGAACCCTTGTGAATGTCATACACTCACAAAACTTTAAC
>JAMPIV010021972.1:0-218004 GCA_024509875.1 Oreohelix idahoensis | reverse complement strand
ATGGGGTTCTTAGTAACTAAAGGGCGTTGGTGAAAGTCCAGCAGACCAGAGGCTCACTCATCTGGTAGTTGTCGCTCTGGTGCTGAAATCAGGTGGTCCCACCTCTCCGTGCTGGCGGGCAATAATGGTGGTCTCTGTCACAAATACTGCACAGATACACTCGAGTAAAGTCACCAACTGAATAGACACTGCTTTGTTGACGACAGAAACTCGCAGCTCTGCAATCAAAGTATGGGCCATGTGTCAAAATCTATTCTCTACCCACGTCGGACACAACACTGACACAACAACCACATCATACAGACAGGTCAGATCTCTCTGACCAAACAGCACATTTACCATGGTGGTTTTACATCAGATAGATCCTCCCAGACTATAGATCCTGAAAAAATGTTTATTAGTTTTCGGCCCTAAAAGTGGATAGGTAATATGTATCATTATTCTCTGCTCTTGATCGGTCTTGCATAATCCTTGCTGGAGTTTATGTACATTGTTGGTCCCTAGACCCTGACTAGGGCGGGGGGTCTAGAGCAAATCCCTACTTGTTTGTAAGGCTAGATTTCGATATGGCAGTATCAAATCACTCAAACATGAAACAATATTCAAAATATATAAGGAAATAATTTCAATCTTACCAGATTATGAATAAATAACACAGAATTGCTAGCAAAACTCAGCTGAGCTGCTGGCTATAGTATGGCGTCCCTAAATTTTATTTCACTTGCTTTCATATGGAATCACCACACTTTAAAATCTGTGTCTATCACTGAACAACTATTGAAGAATGGCCCCACTTTCGCGTCTGAGCGCTAATGATATGATTGTCTGTGGCCAATCACTGCCTCGGTTTATTTTAAATTTCAAATTTCCTACCATAAAGTCATTTCAGTCATGCTTCAGTCAAGTATGGATGTTTATTTGTTAGTCTGTCCGTCTCTACTTGTGTTTCTAAAAAAAATGTGCTTGATTTTTGAACCAACCTTTCTCTCCCCTCCAAAATTTTGTCGTTAAAAGTTATATTTAGACACAGCTACCGCTCAAAAACCCTCTCCTCCATACTAAGTAAATTTGAACACCTGCGTCCAAGGTCGTGTTTTTGTGTGCAAATTGCGACACTTTTTTATTCAACACAGTCTGTCGATGATGTGAACTACACTGTCTTTTGTCATTATCTTCAATATTATCTATCCGTTTGTAAAATTAAGACCATCTTAGTTCACTGCTCAGAATAGGCCATCCGGCCAGCTAATTTTTATATTCCTAACATTAATATTAAGAAAAAATTACTTTTTAATTTTTGTAATATTCCTAACATCTGCGTTTTACCGCTCCATTCAAATCAAAAGCCTGGTATCGCAAAAGCGTCCAATAAATGACTGTGGCGTATTATATCTAAGGTCCCTTCTGTCGAGATGCTTACTTTTTATGTCAACTTGGGAAACGTGACTTTTCTCCGTTTCCCCCCCAATTGCGTCTCCTTAGCCTTTCCAGTCATATTTTTTTTCTTTTTGATCCGCCGTTCCCCTCCTGTCTAGCAGTCAATTATTATGGAGGATGATGACCCGCGGTCTAGGCGATCATGTACATCAGCAGCCTACGCATTATGTTTTTATCCTTAAATGTTATCTTTGGAGGGATTTTACCGTTGTATCTCTGTCAATTTCACTACAGTTGTCAACCTGTTCATGTAGAACAAAGTGTTACAGAAAACACTATTGTATGAGCACGTGACTGCTTGTGCGTGTTTCCTGCCAGGGAAGACCAGCTGAAATATTGACACCATGCTCCATAGGGAGAGAAAAAGAAAATTATGATAATACATAGGACATAACAACAATAGGACATAACAACAATAGGACATAACAACATTACAAGATGGGACATAACAACAATACACAACTTGTAATACAGACCAAGCAGTTATCGGGGTCTGACATGACGAAGATAGGACATAACAACAATACACAACGTGTAATACAGAGTAAGCAGTTATCGGGGTCTGACAAGATAGGACATAACAACAATACACAACTTGTAATACATCCCAAGCTGTTATCGGGGTCTGACAAGACGAAGATAGGACATAACAACAATACACAACTTGTAATACAGACCAAGCAGTTATCGGGGTCTGACAAGATAGGACATAACAACAGTACACAACTTGTAATACAGACCAAGCTGTTATCGGGGTCTGACAAGACGAAGATTGGACATAACAACAATACACAACTTGTAAAGCGTTCTAGAAAATGTCCTTCAAAACCAAGAGGCGTGATTTGACTCAGTTTACCCAGCTGAAAACAGGTGTAACTGATTCTGCTTGGAAGTTCGGGAAGAAAGGGATCCAGACCCCCAACTGGGAGGACAAAATTTGACAATCTCTGAAGGACCGAGGACTAGCCTGGAACGAGGCCAGGAGGAAGATAGCCGATATGATAGCATGGCGCGCTCTCTTCCAAACCTCTACACCTCAGGATAGAAGATCAACGAATAAGTCAGTAAGTAAGTTAGGAAGTCAACAATCAGCGAGGCAGGGAAGTGATCACCATAGTAACAAAGTTGAGAACTTGTATAAGTGTCATTTCTAATTCACCCTCCGCCACGCGGTTGTGGCAGTATATTTTTTTATTTGCATGTCTGCAGTCAAATTAAGAAACCTAGGGAACTGTCAGATTAAGACAAATGATCATGTTAAACACAACACAATATATATACCAAAGGGTTCTTAAATTGTGGGGCACAATTAGGGAGGTGTATTTTGCTTCCCTGCAAATGTTTCGCAGTTGCTTTCTAACTGGATAAAATTCTAAAGTTTAGAATTAAACACATAGTTTTATTTTTATGCATGTTTTTTTAATTATTATTATTGATTAGAATCATCACCACTGCAATCTGGGTAAACCCAAATGTCGAAGGGTATAAATGCTAATTTTTCCTGCTGTACGCTCATTGTCTACACGCCGGATCCATCCTCTCTGTCACGTAGGGTTTATATTCATTTAATTTCCTACAACTTCTTCCTATTCTTTCACCCGAAAATTCTCTCTTTTATTATCTCTGTATTTCATTTTTTTCCTGTATTTTTTTTCAACCATTCGTTTTGCGAATATTATTTTCATATAATTCGCAAACTTTACCTGTTTTCCTTTCTCTTAAACTGAGAATCGCGCTAGGACGATATTACGCAGATGTCAGGGCTGCAGGGCGTCAGAAGGCGTGATAAGTCGGTTCGCTGAACATAGGACGTAGCAAATCGTCTACATTCTCACCGAGCGCGCGAGCTTCTTCTCGGCATTAGTCCCGGTGAGGTGTGATACTTTACATCTGCACCGGTCAGTATCCAGACATTTGTCTGAAAAATCCCAAACTGACACGGCGCTCACCGTGGGCCATGGTCAGCTGTAGTGTGAAAACTGCCCTGAAATGGAGTCAGGCTGTCTGGGATTTGAAACTGACACGCGTACATCGTGTCAGTAGGTGACAGTTACGACACGCGTTAAGCGGACGTAAATGTTGGGAGTAGGGGAGATAATTTCGCTTGGCGAAATAAGTTTGGGCCCTTTGTCTGATTTTAAGATATTGGCCAAGTTTGAAACTTTAATTTCATTCTCGCTCATAGACTCCACAGTAGATAGGTCGCTCGAAAACAGAATAGCTGTTAGTGAAGATCTCAGTTTGTTTCGGCAATTTGTCGAACTTCTAGACTTCTAGACTTCCAGAAATATTTTCAGCATTTTTATTCTTAAGTTGTGCGACTACCTGTAATTCTGTGGTTGAGGTAATTAATATGATAGATATATAGATTTTGTGAGTGTTAAAGTGTTAAATCGCTTAAATCATTTTAATCTATTTCTTTAGCGCAGAAGAGAAATAAAGTGGTAGGCTATTATATTTTCTAGGGAAGCATTCAGTGGAAAGCAGAGAAAAATTAAAATTTCTAGCTTATAACGGCATTGTAGCTATTTATAAATTTAATTTAACTGCTAATACTCAGTCGAGTGTATTTTTCTAAACTAACGTATAAACTCTAGAATCCAGCCTCATGAATGGTGACGGAATACGCACGTGTTCTTAATTTATGAGGATTGCTGATTTTTAAATATAACTTACGTCACGGGAAGTTTAAATGATAAGCAAAGCTCTCTGCTTGCAAGTTTAAATGTAAGTTTTAACCAGTACAGATTCTGTTTATTATATTATATTATATGTGTTATTTTTCCTCCACACAGTGAAAGTTTTGGGGTGACCCTAACTTTACCAGCACCTAGTAGTAGTTTCCATACTTGTGAAGAAATAGACAGTCCTTATTTTGAACCACGTGGGTTTTCTCAAGTAACACTGATCTGACGGTGCAAGTTAGACAGAAATACTAATATCCCTATAACGGGTTTTCAAAGACTGTAATGATAAATACTGGACCTTGGAGCCAGCACTTAATTTCTTCTAGAAACTCTATATAATTTGCTGCCTGGTGGCGTGAATATTAACAATCATTTCCCGACTAGATTATATCTTGTGGACAAATCTGTGGTGTGACTAAAGTGAATCCTATACTGAGGGAAGGCACCGACCTGACATTCATCATTTTTTTTTGAAACCTACGCTATTGACACTGTGCTCTGCTAACTCCCGCGCCTGGAATAATTGTTAGGTGACTTAATCAGACATTTGAACAAATTTGCATACCCAAGTAGTCGTTCCCGGAGACTCCAAGTTAAATACGTCTTTTGGAACTGGGACTTCTTGGCAGAAGACTGCATTTTTTGAGTCTGTGTGAAAATCTAAAATCAATGTGTTCCAAGAGGCAGCAAGCAAAGTCGTGAGTACAAGTATGATAAGCCATGGCGGAATGAATGAGTGTACGCTGGTTTGAGTGATATTTTTCACTATTATATCTTTGACACCCTGTTGCTGTCCTAATTTTTTTTTCCAATCTGCATAATTTGTTGCTAAGGCTAGAGTTCTTGTGTTTTTGTCTTAGGTTAAATCAGATTTTTTTTTTCAAACTCTGTGCATATAATTACGAGATAAAACAAAGAAAAACTCTTAGACTCAAACCCTATGTATCTGTGACTCTGGCGCCATCATCTGTTCTCTTAACGGGGCCGGGCTAAACCTAGAGTTAACACTATAACGGGGCTATCATCCTTGCAACATTTCCTTGATTTTTTATGACTATGTGTATATGTATTTTCCTTGATGTACTTTCTTTGATGTTGTGAGCCGATTTTTCCTGATATTAAAATCGCTCTTGAACTAAACAATCGTGTTTGGTCAGCTCGTTCTAGAATATATATATCATTGTTATAGTTTTCCCACGTCTGTGTGTTTACCTGTCGTCACGTGTATGTGCGTGCCTGTGAGTGATAGAAATATACGTAATATGTATATTGGTGTAGTCTGTCTGACGCTGTAACAACTGTTGTAGAAGATAGGTGAGAGAGAGAGAGAAGAATTCTTTTCGCTTTCAGAGACAGCCACTATATCAAAATCTATCATCTCACGTGTGTGGAAATTCTATTACCTTTCACTAACTCTCACTGAGTCTATCACCTATTCAAACCTATTCAGAAGGGACCAAACCTAGTCTTAATTCTCCTATCGGAAATCTACGACAAATGAGGGCTCGTTTCCGGTCTTTGAACTTAGAATAGGAAGACGAGTACGACAAACGTGGACTCGTCTATCTGGATTTTGTATTTAAGATTCTTATTCTGTAATAGAGTAAGAGTGTGATGTCTTGTGAGTTGTTATATCTTTAAAAAAAATTACCCCCTAGACTAGCGATCTGTTTACGGGCGTGCTGACCACACAAACTAATAAGTTTTTTTTTCCACAGCATCTTTGAATAATATACATTTTGGTTACAGGTTGATTTTGTCGGGATATATGTTAACTGCTGATTGTAATACTAAATGCTGGTAAAGTGGTGAGTGTATAACATTCACTGGGTACTGAGGCAGAACGGCGTTTGAACTAAGTTAAGGAGTGTGTTTCGGACTTTTTGTCCAGATTAATTCCCTCCCTTACCCGATCTGACTTCAGGGGCGAACTTATAGTGGATTTTTAAAAATTAAGGGATTATTTTTCTCTTTAATTTTTGCAATATTCTTTTGCTTTTCCACTGTAGCAACTTATTTTTCAGTTGTAATCTTAACTACCATTTATTTGGCGTAGTCGTGTTTTGCATTGAGTGCTTTATTGCCGATAATAGCAGCGATAGTTAGATTTTATTTTGGAGGAGGTATCCCAGGGTTAAATATATCATCTTTTGATTTTTGGTAATTTTTTTTTCTCGTAAGTGGTAGGAACCAGTGTATCCTTTTTCCTATTTTCTTTCTCCAATAGTCTCAGTCACTGACCTAATATGGCCGAGAGAGCAAAGCTTAGACAGCTTCTCAGGGACGAAGCGAGACAAGAAGGTTTGGACGGAGACGAAGCGAAAGCTTTTGTCAGGGACGAACTTGAGAGATATGATGCGGAGAGGAAAGAAGAAGCAGACCGTCTATTACAGCAGAAGAAAATGGACGAGGAAATGGAAATTCGCAGGATGCAGCATGAGGAAAGAGAGAAGGAGAAGCAGAGACAGCACGAGAAGGAGAGGAGGAGAGAGACAGCAGGAGAAGGAGAGGGAACAGAGACAGCACGAGTTGGCGCTTAAAACTCTAGAGTTCCAAAGTCGTGGTGCTGCCTCTACCTCCAGCAATGGAGAGTCTTCTCCTCATTCTTCCTTAACTGATCCTTCTAACACTCAATCTACTCATCTCTCTGCTATGTCTTTCCCGCTAGAATCTTTCCCTTGTCCAAATGAGAAGATTGACACTTGGCTAGAGAAATTTGAGAAAATTGCAACTCTGTACGGGTTAGAGAGGTCGCGTTGGAATATGAAACTTTCCCAGGCCCTAAAAGGTTCTGCTTATGATGTTTATTCTAAGCTGGAAAGTAGCCAACAAGACGACTACGATGTGTTGAAGAAAGCGTTACTGGAGCGCTTTGAAATGAACGCTCGCAAGTTTTTGCAACTGTTTCGCAACAGCCGGAAAGAGAATTCTGAAACTTTTCACCAGTTCTCATCGCGTCTTAAGGGATATCTAACAAAGTGCCTTGAGCTTTCGCAGCTCCCCTCTACCTATGAAAGTCTTGAGGAACTTGTTCTAACTGAACAAATAAAGAACACTTTGTCTGCTGATACCCGGAGATTTCTCGCTGAGCAGGGGGCAGAAAAACTTGAAGACATTTTGGAAAAGTCTGAGCGTTATCACAATGCGCTGGCTGAACTACCGGCCACAAAGCGGAAACCGACAGAGGAGCATTTTCGAAAACATAACCTAGAGCAATCTTCTCAGGCTTCTAACCAAAACAACCACAGAGAAACTGGACCTCAAAACCCCCCTCCTGAAAAATCCAAGTTCTACAAGAACAAGTACCCCAACCACCCCAAACAGTCTGATCAACCCGACCGCCCTACATGGCAGCGTAGCCAGAAAGGACAAGGTGGCAAAGGGAGAACCCCTGAGCACGGGACATATGATCAGACCGAGCACACCGAGCCGAAACGCATCGGATGCTTATTGACAGTCTCGCAAGGCGGAATTATTGACAGTGATTCCCAACCTGTTGGGGATAGACCCTCAACGCGAGGTACTGTTACTTTGAACGGTTCTCAAACTTCTTGCTTATTTGACACGGGGCTTTCTTATGATTGCATTGTTGCCAGAAAGCTGGTTAAACCCGGTCAAGAGACAGGAGAGACCGTCAAACTTTGTGGAGTTCGTAAGAGTGATGCACCTACAGCGCTTCCCATCGCATTGGTGGAGATACACTCTGACTTTGTCAGAGGTGTGATCAAAGCGGCTGTTATGGATGACCCCATCTACCCAGTCATACTTGGCGGGAGATACGTGTGTATTGGGAAACCGGAAGAGCCGATTGTGGCAGCAGTAACTACAAGAGGGCAAACCAAGAAGGAACGGGAGCCTGCGCCAAATTTGTTACCTATGGAACTTAAAGAAGCGCAATACAAGGACCCTACTTTGGCACCCTGCTTTAGGAAACTGCCCATGGCTAAGGAACCCAAACAGCACGGGGACATTTTTTCTGAGGATGGCGTACTGTATCGGAGAACGGGCAAGCCTGACCAAGGTTACAACCAGCTCCTAGTACCGAAACAGTACAGAAGCCAAATCCTAGAAATGGGGCACTCTCTTCCCTTTAGCGGACATATGGGACAGAACGCCACAAACCAACGTATAACCACTCATTATTGGTGGCCAGGAGTGAATACTGATATCATCAGATATGTCAAATCCTGTGCCCAGTGCCAACGTGTGCCACCCAAGCAACGAGCACCCCCAGTCCACATGGGTGAAATGCCAATAATGGGAACACCATTCGAACGGGTAGTGATCGACATTTTAGGGCCTTTCGAAAGGACTAAAAGAAGGAACAAGTTTATCCTGACCTTAGTCGATACATGCACTTTATGGGCGGAAGCTATCCCGCTAACATGCGCAGATGCCAAGCATGTCGCAGAAGCCCTCGTGCAGATTTTCACTCGGTTGGGATTCCCTCAGCAAGTGTTGACGGATAATGGATCTCCATACCGAAACCTGTTGATGGATGAGATCGTTAAGATCTTGAGGACCCAGCACATCCACACTAAGCCATATACTCCGGCCGGAAATGGGCTCGTGGAACGTGCTAATGGAAACCTCACCATGATGCTAAGTAAGCTGGCACAAGTGAAACCTGAAGATTGGGATCTCTGTATTCCTGCAGCATTATTTGGCTACAGAGAATCTCCTCATACTTCCACAGGATTTCCGCCAGCTACACTCTTATTCGGCAGACCCATTAAGGGCCCGCTTGAAGCCTTACTTCAGTCTCTGACAGACGAGAAGGCTGATGAGACAGTGGTCTCAGCCAGTAAATATGTGTCGGTTTTAAAGGAAAGGTTGAAACTAGGGTGGGACCTAGCAACGACAAACTTTAAGCGAGCTCGCACAAAGCACGCTAACCGATACAGGAAAGTCGCGGAAGAGAGAGAACTGGAAGCAGGAGAGAAAGTTTTGGTGTTGCTCCCTACTGAGAACAACCAACTGAAGATCGGATGGCAAGGGCCGTTTACCGTCCTGAAAAAGATTTCTAAGGCTAACTACCAGATCTCTATTGAAGGAAAGGAGAAGGTTTTCCATTTAAATCTCTTAAAGAGATACTTGGAAAAACCAGTGCCAACCTCCGACCATCTCCTGACGATCGCCAAAACTGACGAAGATGACGATAGTGGCAGGGATATTCCACCGCTATCACAGGAAATCTTTCAAAAATGTCAGAAGCGGCGACGCTCTTTCAAGCGCGCATATGAGACATTCCAGGGGAAGGAAACTTTGAGGAGTGGACTTGAGTAGGAATTGGACAGAGATGGAGGGGAAGATGGAGAGGGAAGAAGACAGACACCCCGAAGCTACGGTTATAGGAAATTAAACTCCATAACGTAGACATGGAGTGCTTCCATATCTTAAAGGGGGGAGGCTCTGTCACGTAGGGTTTATATTCATTTAATTTCCTACAACTTCTTCCTATTCTTTCACCCGAAAATTCTCTCTTTTATTATCTCTGTATTTCATTTTTTTTCCTGTATTTTTTTCAACCATTCGTTTTGCGAATATTATTTTCATATAATTCGCAAACTTTACCTGTTTTCCTTTCTCTTAAACTGAGAATCGCGCTAGGACGATATTACGCAGATGTCAGGGCTGCAGGGCGTCAGAAGGCGTGATAAGTCGGTTCGCTGAACATAGGACGTAGCAAATCGTCTACATTCTCACCGAGCGCGCGAGCTTCTTCTCGGCATTAGTCCCGGTGAGGTGTGATACTTTACATCTGCACCGGTCAGTATCCAGACATTTGTCTGAAAAATCCCAAACTGACACGGCGCTCACCGTGGGCCATGGTCAGCTGTAGTGTGAAGACTGCCCTGCAATGGAGTCAGGCTGTCTGGGATTTGAAACTGACACGCGTACATCGTGGTCAGTAGGTGACAGTTACGACACGCGTTAAGCGGACGTAAATGTTGGGAGTAGGGGAGATAATTTCGCTTGGCGAAATAAGTTTGGGCCCTTTGTCTGATTTTAAGATATTGGCCAAGTTTGAAACTTTAATTTCATTCTCGCTCATAGACTCCACAGTAGATAGGTCGCTCGAAAAACAGAATAGCTGTTAGTGAAGATCTCAGTTTGTTTCGGCAATTTGTCGAACTTCTAGACTTCCAGAAATATTTTCAGCATTTTTATTCTTAAGTTGTGCGACTACCTGTAATTCTGTGGTTGAGGTAATTAATATGATAGATATATAGATTTTGTGAGTGTTAAAGTGTTAAATCGCTTAATTCATTTTAATCTATTTCTTTAGCGCAGAAGAGAAATAAAGTGGTAGGCTATTATATTTTCTAGGGAAGCATTCAGTGGAAAGCAGAGAAAAATTAAAATTTCTAGCTTATAACGGCGATTGTAGCTATTTATAAATTTAATTTAACTGCTAATACTCAGTCGAGTGTATTTTTCTAAACTAACGTATAAACTCTAGAATCCAGCCCCATGAATGGTGACGGAATACGCACGTGTTCTTAATTTATGAGGATTGCTGATTTTTAAATATAACTTACGTCACGGGAAGTTTAAATGATAAGCAAAGCTCTCTGCTTGCAAGTTTAAATGTAAGTTTTAACCAGTACAGATTCTGTTTATTATATTATATGTGTTATTTTTCCTCCACACAGTGAAAGTTTTGGGGTGACCCTAACTTTACCAGCACCTAGTAGTAGTTTCCATACTTGTGAAGAAATAGACAGTCCTTATTTTGAACCACGTGGGTTTTCTCAAGTAACACTGATCTGACGGTGCAAGTTAGACAGAAATACTAATATCCCTATAACGGGTTTTCAAAGACTGTAATGATAAATACTGGACCTTGGAGCCAGCACTTAATTTCTTCTAGAAACTCTATATAATTTGCTGCCTGGTGGCGTGAATATTAACAATCATTTCCCGACTAGATTATATCTTGTGGACAAATCTGTGGTGTGACTAAAGTGAATCCTATACTGAGGGAAGGCACCGACCTGACATTCATCATTTTTTTGAAACCTACGCTATTGACACTGTGCTCTGCTAACTCCCGCGCCTGGAATAATTGTTAGGTGACTTAATCAGACATTTGAACAAATGTGCATACCCAAGTAGTCGTTCCCGGAGACTCCAAGTTAAATACGTCTTTTGGAACTGGGGACTTCTTGGCAGAAGACTGCATTTTTTGAGTCTGTGTGAAAATCTAAAATCAATGTGTTCCAAGAGGCAGCAAGCAAAGTCGTGAGTACAAGTATGATAAGCCATGGCGGAATGAATGAGTGTACGCTGGTCTGAGTGATATTTTCACTATTATATCTTTGACACCCTGTTGCTGTCCTAATTTTTTTTTTCCAATCTGCATAATTTGTTGCTAAGGCTAGAGTTCTTGTGTTTTTGTCTTAGGTTAAATCAGATTTTTTTTTTCAAACTCTGTGCATATAATTACGAGATAAAACAAAGAAAAACTCTTAGACTCAAACCCTATGTATCTGTGACTCTGGCGCCATCATCTGTTCTCTTAACGGGGCCGGGCTAAACCTAGAGTTAACACTATAACGGGGCTATCATCCTTGCAACATTTCCTTGATTTTTTATGACTATGTGTATATGTATTTTCCTTGATGTACTTTCTTTGATGTTGTGAGCCGATTTTTCCTGATATTAAAATCGCTCTTGAACTAAACAATCGTGTTTGGTCAGCTCGTTCTAGAATATATATATCATTGTTATAGTTTTCCCACGTCGGTGTGTTTACCTGTCGTCACGTGTATGTGCGTGCCTGTGAGTGATAGAAATATACGTAATATGTATATTGGTGTAGTCTGTCTGACGTTGTAACAACTGTTGTAGAAGATAGGTGAGAGAGAGAGAAGAATTCTTTTCGCTTTCAGAGACAGCCACTATATCAAAATCTATCATCTCACGTGTGTGGAAATTCTATTACCTTTCACTAACTCTCACTGAGTCTATCACCTATTCAAACCTATTCAGAAGGGACCAAACCTAGTCTTAATTCTCCTATCGGAAATCTACGACACTCTCATACATCCAATCTTGCTGGTCTTACGTTTGAGCCAATTTCTATCAATCTTAGCTTTGTTGATTCGTCGATTACAGATTCATTCTCTAACAGGCGATCTTTAATTGTCCTTAGTATCTCTCCTACATCCATATCCAGTGTCCCATGGGTACTCTGGAAGCTAGTCTGTCAGCTCTCTCATTGCCACATATCCTTGCATTACCAGGACATTAGATCCACACCAGTTCCTGAAGATGTTTTCCATTTATACCGTACCCATCCATTTTCGACCTTACGATGCATCAACTGAGAGTTTGACACAATAAATGCCGTTGTTAATGAAGTTTCAGACACCCATCTGTTAATGAAGTTTCAGACACCCATCTGTTAAAATGAAGTTTCATATACCCATCTGTCGTAAATTTATTTTGAGAGAAAGAGTCTTAGAAATAGTAGTCGGGTTTAGAGTGTAGAATGATGGTGAAAAGCTCAGTGATAGAAATGTAGAGAGTAAATAGTTGCTTCACAGAGTGCTGGAGGAGAGTAAAGACAGACTTATTTACGACAAATCGTTTCTCTCGATCGTCTCTTCCACTCTCCTGGTCAAACAATTATTTGCCAGTTTTCCAGACACACACCTGCTCTCACACCGATTTGGTGCTTCAAACACACAGACGACGTGGATACAACTATATTAAACAAATAGGGGAAATGTTATGGGCGTTAGGTAGTCCAACACAATAACGATTAAGTTTATGTTGTTTATTAAAGTTAAAAAGACAATCACTACAATAATCATTTGTTTACAACAAGAATTATCAAAATTACAGAAAAATGCAAATAACAAGGTACGGAGGGGGTGAAGAAGATTGGTATCGACTAAGCCCGTCCCGCTTATAAGCCAAAGATAAACCCAGTCCAAAGATAGATAGTTATCAGGAACATAGGTAAGTTAACCTAACAGTAAAGTTAATTACTCTGAAAAGAGATGTTTCAAAATTAGGTATGGGTGGCAGAAAAAAATCCTGTTCTTCCCAATTGTTCTTCCCTTTACTAAGCAAAAGAAAAGGAGGGGGGTTTAAAACAGAGTTTATCAAAACTATCCCACTTAAAGGAACAATGCCGGGGATACAGAAAATGTATTACCCGTTAAGCAAGTTAACAAATGGTTACAAAAAAGATTAAATTTCCTGTCATTCATACACGCGCTAGTAAAGGCCTTCACTCATCTTGCTCTCACTTACCGATTGTGAAAAAATCTGGCACTCCATAGAATAACACAATAGCAGTTACACCTCAAACTAAATGTATGAGTGTTTGTTCAAGTTCCAGCCCCAGATTAGCGGGTAGGCGGTCAGCACATAAAAAGGATCCCGTAATCGCTGGAAAATGAATCTGTAATTGTGTCTCTTTTCTTAATAACAGTTTCTATGGGAGGGCACGGTCTCTGATACCGGGGTGAGGATGGTGTGGTCTATTTGACTTTGCCGCTGATAATAAAAATTCTTACGCGTGCTGATACACTTTATCCGTGAGGTATGGTTTAAGTCCAGTGAGAAAACTAGTCACATCACTGTCCAGTAAATATGTATTCTCTCTCTGTGTCAGTAAACTAATAAAAACTCGGGCCAGTGTTATTCTTCCCGTTACAACTTAATTTGCTTGATGGTGTGATAAATTTGTCTTTGGGTGTGCTTTCGTTGCTAAAAGTTAGATAGCGGAATTCCAAACATAGAATCGCCTCAAAGATTAAAAATTTACACAGTCTCAACAAGTTCTGAGTCAGGGGAACTCTACACACTGTTTATGCTTTGCTTTGCTTAGATTGATTTGCTTTATTGCTTTCTTAATGCTGGGATCGCACAGGTTACGATCACTCTGTATGAAAGAAAAAAAGACATGTAATATACCGAAAACAAATAACCTTCTAAAGCGCGATGAATTTCCCGTTAAGACTATTTATATACGCTCGCGTATTTAATTATGTATTTAATAAAACACTGCGCAAGTTTTAGTGGTTAAACACACATCTATAAATATAGGACTTAACTAAATTTATTAATTATAAATTCCTTCGCGACTTTAAAAGTTAATTTAAGCATTTAACGTCTATTATCTTTTGGAAATAATATAGCAGGTATATCATTACATTTACAACTGGAACTATTGAGATGGTTTAATTTAATAGATTTAAATTAACACAAAATCCAGTGAAATAGAATGAATGAACTAGACCACTGATCACTTTACACAATATATATATATATATATATATATATATATTACCGCTTTGCACAGAAATAGAATTCACTGCAAATATGTATAAAAATCCAGGGGATAATCCAGCAGGATTTCAAATATAGCTAGTGCTTCTGTTAAGTTCTGGCCAGCGAGTGATAAAGTGTATTTCTACGTGGTCTTTATATATCTAGAATGAAATGAAAGATGAGTGGGACATGAGAAACTTGACAGCATTTTAGATCTCAGAAGACTTTTGGGGATCTGACCACCAGACCAAAGAGAGAAGCCGCCCCTGGCCTCTCGTATCTTCGCTCGCTGCTTGCGTCGGCTTTCCCCGTTCGCTCCCACTGCGATCGGTTCCGTGTTTAACACCGAGATGCGAAATCGTTTCAGGGACCACTACTGTCTTTAATAGCATGCCGCCCGTCCTTCCTGAGATCTCCCCCAGTGTCTTTCTTCTGACCGCTCTGGTCCATCTTGCGAGCGGTTTAGTGTTCGCGCGGAGATGAGAAATACCTGCGAGAAACTAGCTTCTCTGCTCGGGGGTCGTCTCAGTGTCTTTAGATCTCATGCCGCATACTAAATGAGTCCCGGTGGAATCGGTTCGTTCTGGCGAAACCAAAAAGTTACAACAAATGTTCAGGGGTTCTAATGTTATGAAAAGCTAAAAGTCCCTTTAATCATCCATCAAATCAGGGAAAATTCACTTGTCGAACTAGACGTACGTCACAATCGTCCCCACTTTTAGACATGAAACCATTTTTCATGTTTCATTTTTTTTGACAATGGAGGTGACCTGATTGGTGATTTTAGGATGAGTGGTATCTTCAGTTTGCTCTTCTTCCTCTGTAGACCAGTTTCTACTCAGGAAATCAGCCCCGACATTCTGTCATCCCGGAATATATTCCACTTTGAATGAATAAACAGATAACAATAAGGCCAATCGCATGATCCTAGCGTTGAATTTCTTATTGGCACCAAGAAATGCTAACGGAGCGTGGTCTGTTTGCACCGAGAAGGATGTACCATAGAGAAACTCATGATGGCGTCTGATACCGTCAATCAGAGCGAGGCATTCTCTTTCGACTACGCTGTAGTTCCGTTCAGCTTTATTTAATTTCCGACTGCCATAGGCAACTGGAAATAGCATGTTTGGGTCACTGTCATCGGCTTGAAGCAGTGTTGACCCGATGCCCTGTCCTGGCGCGTCGGCCCGTAATACAAAAGGTTTCTTGAGGTCAGGCAACCTCAAAATAAGGTATGCAGACAAATGTCCTTTCAAAGTTCTGTATGCGTGTTCGCACTTTTGATCCCACATGACCTTATCCGGACACCCTTTCTTAGTGAGGTCAGTCAGAGGTGCTGTCAGTCCGTTGAAGTTCTGGATGTATTTCTGATAATATGCACATAGTGATATGAAGAAACGTACGTCTTTCTTCGTTCGGGGTCTTTTTGCTGCCACTATTATCTCCACGTTCTTCTTAATAGGCCAACTGCATCCGTGAGAAATAGTATGCCCCAGGAAGTCTAACTGTTCAAACCCGATGAGACATTTGCTAGGTCTGGCTGTGAGACCAGTTTCCTGTAGTCTCCTGAGGAGCATAGCAACCGTAGCAATATGTTCTTCGTAGGTTTCCGATGCAATTAATATGTCATCCATAAAATTATGGATATGGGAACTTTGCAAAGGTTCTAGAAGCTTCCTCATCATCCTGGTGAACACTCCTGGTGCGTTATGCAAACCGAATGGCATCACATTAAATGTGTAATGTCCTTCACTAGTGCTGAAAGCTAACAAGGGTTTAATTTCCTCCTTGACTGGTATTTGATAGTAACCTTTACTGAGGTCAATCTTGGAGAAAATCTTTGCCTTGCTAAGCTTGGTGAACAACTCAGAAACAGTTTGGAGAGGTTCGGGCTGGAACTCCGTTACAGCGTTTAGCAGCCGGTAATCTATACACAGCCGAACTTCCTTATTGTGCTTCTGCAACAGCACTACACTGGAACTGTAAGGAGATGTAGACTCACTGATAATTCCTGCCTGACGCAGCTTGTCTATTTCTCCGCGAAGTGCATCAGCTTTAGCGTACGGGATGGGGTAAACTCTGGTTCGAACAGGGGTCTCGTTTGTTAATTTCATATCAAATTCGATGAGATTTGTTCGACCAGGTACATCCGTTAAGACTGCACTGTACTGTTTTAGTAGCGCCCTTGTTTCTGTTTGTTGTTCTGGTGAGAGATTGTCGCCGAACTTGACATCTTTAAAGGATTCTGTGGGTTGCAGTGGGTACTCCATGCAACCATCAATATCTTCCTCGTCTTCCGTTGCTATGGCGACAGTCAGGAGATGCTCGGAGGATGGCACCATTCTTTCCAAATATTTCTTAAGCAGATTTATGTGGAAGACCTTCTCCTTTCCTTTGATGGAGATCTTGTAATTGGTACGTGAGATCTTTTTAAGGACGGTAAACGGCCCTTGCCATCCGATGCGAAGTTTATTGCTTCCGGTTGGAAGTAGCAACAAAACTTTCTCCCCTGGTTGTAGTTCTCTATCTTTTGCAGCTTTGTTGTATCTTTTAGCATGTTTAGCGCGGGCTTTCTTAAGGTTGGTAGTAGCTAGATCCCATCCTAGCTTTAGCCTTTCCTTGAGCTCAGATACATACTTGCTTGCAGAGACGACTGTCTCGTCAGCCTTTTGGTCTGTCAGGGACCGAAGTAAGGCTTCTTCTTCTTCTTTGATCCTTAGCCGCCGACCGTCAAAGCAGTCAGTGGCCATCACGCCTAATGGTGTCTTGTAGGGCAACAACAAATTGATTCCACTTTGCTCGGTCGGTGGCCATCCTTCGTACAGTGCCCCAACTCTGGTTCATTCTTTACATCTCAGCCTCCACAGTCCTCCGCCAGGTTGTTTTTGGTTGGCCTCTTTTTCGTTTTCCTTCAGGGGTCCAAAGCATAGCTGTTCTTGTGATGGCATCAGGGTCTCTTCTAGTGGCCCCTTAATAGGTCTGCTAAATAAAAGTGTAGCTGGCGCGAATCCCGTAGACGCTTGGGGAACCTCTCGATAGGCGAATAAGGCAGCCGATAGATATAGGTCCCAGTCTTCCGGTTTCTCCTGACCCAGCTTACGTAACATGGTGGTGAGGGTGCCGTTAAAACGTTCCACGAGCCCATTTCCGGCCGGATAGTAGGGACTTGTGTGGATATGTTTGGCCTCAAGATCTTAAAGATCTCCTCCATTAACAGGCTACGGAATTGAGATCCATTGTCCGTCAAAACTTGTTGAGGGAATCCCAACCGTGTAAAAATTTGCACGAGGGCTTCTGCGACATGCCTGGAATCTGTGCATGTTAGCGCTGTAGCTTCGGCCCACATTGTGCAAGTGTCGACTAAAGTCAGGATGAACCTGCTCTTTCTTTTGGTCCTTTCCAGGGGTCCAATGATGTCGACAGCAACCCGTTCAAATGGAGTACCCACTATTGGCATTTGCCCCATAGGTACTGGGGGTGTCAAGTGCTTTGGTGCTACCCGTTGGCAGTGGGCGTAGGATTTCACATACCTGATAATGTCAGAGTTCATTCCTGGCCACCAATAGTGGTTTTTTATTCGCTGAATAGTGGCGTTTTGTCCCATATGTCCGCTAAAGGGAAGAGAGTGCCCCATTTCTAAGATCTGGCTTCTGTACTGCGTCGGTACTAGGAGCTGGTTATTCCCCGTGTCCGGGTTGCCCGTTCTACGATACAATACGCCGTCCTTAGAAAAGATGTCTCCGTTGTGTCTGGGGTCCTTAGCCGTGGGCAGTTTTCTAAAGCAGAGCTCCAGAGTAGGGTCCTTTTGTTGCGCCTCCTTCAGTTCATTCGGCAACAAATTTGGCGCAGGCTCTCTCTCCTTCTTGGCTTGCCCTCTTGTGGTTACCGCTGCCACGGTTTTTTTTTCCCTTAACCAGCAGCACTTGGGCTTTTAGCCCTTCGGCCCAATGACATGTCATTGCGAGGCTGGGGAACCTGAGGACTTTCCTTCCAACCCGGTCAGGAGCTTCGCTCCTTCCCATCCACAGAGGGTTTATCACAGGAGCCGTTCAGGCTATTCAGTCAAATTTCCGGCCGTAAACATTTCTTCAAACGCCGACGCCCGGGTTTGAACCATGAACACCTGGTCGCCAGTACAACGCCGAAGCCATTACACCAGCGCGGCTCCCGACCGCTGCCACGATCGGCTCCTTTGGTCTCCCAATAAACACATATCTACATCCCAGGATAACTGGGTAGATAGGATCATCCATAATGGCCGCTTTAATAACCCCTCTGACAAAGTCAGAGTGTATTTCTACCAGTGCGATAGGAAGCGTCCTGGGTGCATCACTCCTGAAAACTCCACTAAGTTTGACGGTTTCCTCTGTCTCCTGACCGGGTTTGACTAGGTGTCTAGAGACAATACAACTAAAGCTTAGTCCAGTGTCAAAGAGACAAGTAGTTGAGGTACCATTCAAAATTACAGTTCCTCGAGTTGAGGGTCGGTCCCCCTCAGGTTGAGAATCACTGACATTGACTCTACCTTTCGAGGCTGTATGCAAACATCCGACGCGGTTTGGACCGGTTTGTTTGCCCTGATCAGACGTTCCTGGTGTAGGGGTCTTCCCTTTTTCTTGACCTTGGTGGCCGCGCTGCCACGTAGGCTTGGTGGGTTGATCAGAATTGTTGTTAGGGGGGTATCGGGTTTTGTAGAATTTCGATTTTTCCTGCGGAGGTCTCTGGGTATTATTTTCTCGTTGGTTATAATTCTGAGAGGGATTAGAGGAATAGAATGACTTCTCTAGATTTTGTTTACGAGATGGCTCATCTGTGGGTTTACGTTTAGTGCTGGGAAGTTCGGCCATTGCATTGGTATAGCGTTCTGCCTTATTGAGTATGTCCTCAAGCCTGACTGCGCCCTGGTCAGCCAAAAATATACGGGCTTCGTTTGACAAAGTTGACTTTATCTGTTCCACAAGAACAAGTTCAAGTAGTCCCTCATATGTAAGAGGTAGGTCAGATAATTCAATGCACTTTGTCAAATAGCCCGTGAGACGTGAAGAGAACTGCGGGAATGTTTCCGTGCTCTCTTTCCGGCTGTTTCTGAATATTTGCAGAAATTTTCGGGCGGTCATCTCAAACCGCTCTAGCAAGGCTTTCTTCAGCATGTCGTAATCATGTTGGTTGGTTCCCAGCATTTATATACGTCATAAGCAGTACTTTTTAATGACGTTGAGAGTTTAAGTGCCCAACGGAAACTCTCTAACCCATACAGATTTGCGAGCCTCTCGAATGTTTCTAGGTAGCTGTCAAATTTTTCATTGGGGCTAGGAAAAGACTCTAAAGCAAAAGACATCGCAGTTAATTGGGCAGACTGAGTACTGGAGAGATCCATTCTCTTAGACTGGGGCGAAGACGGCTCTCAGTTATTCGAAGTAGAGGCGCCCCGACTCTCTTAAGCCTTAAGCGCCAGTTCATGCTGTCTTTCCCCCCTCTCTCTCTCTCTCTCTCTCCCTGCGAGCTTCCATTTCTGCCTCAATTTTCTTGTTCTCTGCCTCAATTTTCTTCTGCTCCAATAGGCGTTCTTCCGCTTCTTTCCTGTCTGCCCTCTCCTGTGCTTCTCTCCTCTGTTCCTCCGCGTCATATCTTTCAAGTTCTTTGTTGACAAACAGGTTCGCGGCTTCTCCTTCTATCCCTGAGTCCTTCGCCTCCTGTCTCAAAATGGATCTTATCCTAATTCTCTCTGCCATACCAAAGAAATGGATGCTTCTAAGATTAGAGAATAGTAAGATGGAACAAGAAGGGGAAAAAACTCAAACTCGCTACGAGAAAAAACAAACACAAAGTATAAACTTACCTGTGTTACCTCCTATTTGAAATGTGCAAACTTATCGCTGCTATTATTGTCACTTAAGGCTCTTAACGCAAGCGACTATGCCACTAACATAGTAAGTTACACTAGAAAAGAATCTACTCTTACTAACAGTAGAGAAAAATTTATATTAAAACAATTTAAAAGGAAAAAAAAATTTTCCCTAAAATTTTAATTCTCCGTCACAAAAACTCGCCCCTGAAGTCAATTATTGAGATGAGACGTTGTTAACTTAATTTTAAAAAATCAGAACAATCCGTCTTTAGCTAAGCTCAACTCTTTTTAACTTCAAAAACCTTTAGTGACTGTAAAAACAATCACGCAATCCCAGCAAATCTTATAAAGAAAAAAATTTAATTTACTCTACCAGAGGATAATTTAGCTAACCAAATTTATGATTATCCGTACTTTCTATTGCTGTGGAAAGAAAACAACCTGTAAATATGCTGTGTGGACGACCCAAATACTAAAAGGCGTTGTCTAGGGGTGTAATTAATTATTTATTTATTTCCCTAAATCACAAAGACAGATCACTCACACTCTATCTAGTTAGATCCAGACTTAGATTAGACTCAAAATATCTTTATCCCGGCTATGCGATTGCCTCAAATGTAGCTCAAGATCCCGGGACCAGCCCACAAATATTGTGTGCATCAAATGAAGCTCAAAAATATCCCGGACGAGCCCCCCAAATATTGTCGTAAATTTATTTTGAGAGAAAGAGTCTTAGAAATAGTAGTCGGGTTTAGAGTGTAGAATGATGGTGAAAAGCTCAGTGATAGAAATGTAGAGAGTAAATAGTTGCTTCACAGAGTGCTGGAGGAGAGTAAAGACAGACTTATTTACGACAAATCGTTTCTCTCGATCTTCTCTTCCACTCTCCTGGTTAAACAATTATTTGCCAGTTTTCCAGACACACACCAGCTCTCACACCGATTTGGTGCTTCAAACACACAGACGACGTGGATACAACTATATTAAACAAATAGGGGAAATTTTATGGGCGTTGGGTAGTCCAACACAATAACGATTAAGTTTATGTTGTTTATTAAAGTTAAAAAGACAATCACTACAATAATCATTTGTTTACAACAAGAATTATCAAAATTACAGAAAAATGCAAATAACAAGGTAGGGAGGGGGTGAAGTAGATTGGTATCGACTAAGCCCGTCCCGCTTATTAGACAAAGATAAACCCAGTCCAAAGATAGATAGTTATCAGGAACATAGGAAAGTTAACCTAACAGTAAAGTTAAGTACTCTGAAAAGAGGTGTTTCAAAATTAGGTATGGGTGGTAGAAAAAAATCCTGTTCTTCCCAATTGTTCTTCCCTTTATTAAGCAAAAGAAAAGGAGTGGGGTTTAAAACAGAGTTTATCAAAACTACCCCACTTATAGGAACAATGCCGGGGATACAGAAAATGTATTACCCGTTAAGCAAGTTAACAAATGGGTTACAAAAAAAGATTAAATTTCCTGTCATTCATACACGCGCTAGTAAAGTCCTTCACTCATCTTGCTCTCACTTACCGATTGTGAAAAAATCTGGCACTCCATAGAATAACACAACAGCAGTTACACCTCAAACTAAATGTATGAGTGTTTGTTCAAGTTCCAGCCCCAGATTAGCGGGTAGGCGGTCAGCACATAAAAAGGATCCCGTAATCGCTGGAAAATGAATCTGTAATTGTGTCTCTTTTCTTAATAACAGTTTCTATGGGAGGGCACGGTCTCTGATACCGGGGTGAGGATGGTGTGGTCTATTTGACTTTGCCGCTGATAATAAAAATTCTTACGCGTGCTGATACACTTTATCCGTGAGGTATGGTTTAAGTCCAGTGAGAAAACTAGTCACATCACTGTCCAGTAAATATGTATTCTCTCTCTGTGTCAGTAAACTAATAAAAACTCGGGCCAGTGTTCCTCTTCCCGTTACAACTTAATTTGCTTGATGGTGTGATAAATTTGTCTTTGGGTGTGCTTTCGTTGCTAAAAGTTAGATAGCGGAATTCCAAACATAGAATCGCCTCAAAGATTAAAAATTTACACAGTCTCAACAAGTTCTGAGTCAGGGAAACTCTACACACTGTTTATGCTTTGCTTTGCTTAGATTGATTTGCTTTATTGCTTTCTTAATGCTGGGATCGCACAGGTTACGATCACTCTGTATGAAAGAAAAAAAGACATGTAATATATCGAAAACAAATAACCTTCTAAAGCGCGATGAATTTCCCGTTAAGACTATTTATATACGCTCGCGTATTTAATTATGTATTTAATAAAACACTGCGCGAGTTTTAGTGGTTAAACACACATCTATAAATATAGGACTTAACTAAATTTATTAATTATAAATTCCTTCGCGACTTTAAAAGTTAATTTAAGCATTTAACATCTATTATCTTTTGGAAATAATATAGCAGGTATATCATTACATTTACAACTGGAACTATTGAGATGGTTGTGATAATTTTACCATGATACAACGTTAAAATATCTCCAAATTTAACGATAAAATGTAGGGTTAAAAATAATGCGTCAGATACTAGGAGACATGCTCGCCCATGCCAGCCTTTCCCACCGCCATTTAAAACTAACTTGTTAGTTTTAAATGGCGGTGGGAAAGGCTGGCATGGGCGAGCATGTCTCCTAGTATCTGACGCATTATTTTTAACCCTACATTTTATCGTTAAATTTGGAGATATTTTAACGTTGTATCATGGTAAAATTATCACAACCATCTCAATAGTTCCAGTTGTAAATGTAATGATATACCTGCTATATTATTTCCAAAAGATAATAGATGTTAAATGCTTAAATTAACTTTTAAAGTCGCGAAGGAATTTATAATTAATAAATTTAGTTAAGTCCTATATTTATAGATGTGTGTTTAACCACTAAAACTCGCGCAGTGTTTTATTAAATACATAATTAAATACGCGAGCGTATATAAATAGTCTTAACGGGAAATTCATCGCGCTTTAGAAGGTTATTTGTTTTCGATATATTACATGTCTTTTTTTCTTTCATACAGAGTGATCGTAACCTGTGCGATCCCAGCATTAAGAAAGCAATAAAGCAAATCAATCTAAGCAAAGCAAAGCATAAACAGTGTGTAGAGTTTCCCTGACTCAGAACTTGTTGAGACTGTGTAAATTTTTAATCTTTGAGGCGATTCTATGTTTGGAATTCCGCTATCTAACTTTTAGCAACGAAAGCACACCCAAAGACAAATTTATCACACCATCAAGCAAATTAAGTTGTAACGGGAAAAAGAACACTGGCCCGAGTTTTTATTAGTTTACTGACACAGAGAGAGAATACATATTTACTGGACAGTGATGTGACTAGTTTTCTCACTGGACTTAAACCATACCTCACGGATAAAGTGTATCAGCACGCGTAAGAATTTTTATTATCAGCGGCAAAGTCAAATAGACCACACCATCCTCACCCCGGTATCAGAGACCGTGCCCTCCCATAGAAACTGTTATTAAGAAAAGAGACACAATTACAGATTCATTTTCCAGCGATTACGGGATCCTTTTTATGTGCTGACCGCCTACCCGCTAATCTGGGGCTGGAACTTGAACAAACACTCATACATTTAGTTTGAGGTGTAACTGCTGTTGTGTTATTCTATGGAGTGCCAGATTTTTTCACAATCGGTAAGTGAGAGCAAGATGAGTGAAGGACTTTACTAGCGCGTGTATGAATGACAGGAAATTTAATCTTTTTTTGTAACCCATTTGTTAACTTGCTTAACGGGTAATACATTTTCTGTATCCCCGGCATTGTTCCTATAAGTGGGGTAGTTTTGATAAACTCTGTTTTAAACCCCACTCCTTTTCTTTTGCTTAATAAAGGGAAGAACAATTGGGAAGAACAGGATTTTTTTCTACCACCCATACCTAATTTTGAAACACCTCTTTTCAGAGTACTTAACTTTACTGTTAGGTTAACTTTCCTATGTTCCTGATAACTATCTATCTTTGGACTGGGTTTATCTTTGTCTAATAAGCGGGACGGGCTTAGTCGATACCAATCTACTTCACCCCCTCCCTACCTTGTTATTTGCATTTTTCTGTAATTTTGATAATTCTTGTTGTAAACAAATGATTATTGTAGTGATTGTCTTTTTAACTTTAATAAACAACATAAACTTAATCGTTATTGTGTTGGACTACCCAACGCCCATAAAATTTCCCCTATTTGTTTAATATAGTTGTATCCACGTCGTCTGTGTGTTTGAAGCACCAAATCGGTGTGAGAGCTGGTGTGTGTCTGGAAAACTGGCAAATAATTGTTTAACCAGGAGAGTGGAAGAGAAGATCGAGAGAAACGATTTGTCGTAAATAAGTCTGTCTTTACTCTCCTCCAGCACTCTGTGAAGCAACTATTTACTCTCTACATTTCTATCACTGAGCTTTTCACCATCATTCTACACTCTAAACCCGACTACTATTTCTAAGACTCTTTCTCTCAAAATAAATTTACGACAATATTTGGGGGGCTCGTCCGGGATATTTTTGAGCTTCATTTGATGCACACAATATCTGTGGACTGGTCCCGGGATCTTGAGCTACATTTGAGGCAATCGCATAGCCGGGATAAAGATATTTTGAGTCTAATCTAAGTCTGGGTCTAACTAGATAGAGTGTGAGTGATCTGTCTTTGTGATTTAGGGAAATAAATAAATAATTAATTACACCCCTAGACAACGCCTTTTAGTATTTGGGTCGTCCACACAACATATTTACAGGTTGTTTTCTTTCCACAGCAATAGAAAGTACGGATAATCATAAATTTGGTTAGCTAAATTATCCTCTGGTAGAGTAAATTAAATTTTTTTCTTTATAAGATTTGCTGGGATTGCGTGATTGTTTTTACAGTCACTAAAGGTTTTTGAAGTTAAAAAGAGTTGAGCTTAGCTAAAGACGGATTGTTCTGATTTTTTTAAAATTAAGTTAACAACGTCTCATCTCAATAATTGACTTCAGGGGCAGTTTTTGTGACGGAGAATTAAAATTTTAGGGAAAATTTTTTTTTCCTTTTAAATTGTTTTAATATAAATTTTTCTCTACTGTTAGTAAGAGTAGATTCTTTTCTAGTGTAACTTACTATGTTAGTGGCATAGTCGCTTGCGTTAAGAGCCTTAAGTGACAATAATAGCAGCGATAAGTTTGCACATTTCAAATAGGAGGTAACACAGGTAAGTTTATACTTTGTGTTTGTTTTTTCTCGTAGCGAGTTTGAGTTTTTTCCCCTTCTTGTTCCATCTTACTATTCTCTAATCTTAGAAGCATCCATTTCTTTGGTATGGCAGAGAGAATTAGGATAAGATCCATTTTGAGACAGGAGGCGAAGGACTCAGCGTTAGAAGGAGAAGCCGCGAACCTGTTTGTCAACAAAGAACTTGAAAGATATGACGCGGAGGAAGAGAGGAGAGAAGCACAGGAGAGGGCAGACAGGAAAGAAGCGGAAGAACGCCTATTGGAGCAGAAGAAAATTGAGGCAGAGAACAAGAAAATTGAGGCAGAAATGGAAGCTCGCAGGGAGAGAGAGAGAGGGGGGAAAGACAGCATGAACTGGCGCTTAAGGCTTAAGAGAGTCGGGGCGCCTCTACTTCGAATAACTGAGAGCCGTCTTCGCCCCAGTCTAAGAGAATGGATCTCTCCAGTACTCAGTCTGCCCAATTAACTGCGATGTCTTTTGCTTTAGAGTCTTTTCCTAGCCCCAATGAAAAATTTGACAGCTACCTAGAAACATTCGAGAGGCTCGCAAATCTGTATGGGTTAGAGAGTTTCCGTTGGGCACTTAAACTCTCAACGTCATTAAAAAGTACTGCTTATGACGTATATACAAAGCTGGGAACCAACCAACATGATTACGACATGCTGAAGAAAGCCTTGCTAGAGCGGTTTGAGATGACCGCCCGAAAATTTCTGCAAATATTCAGAAACAGCCGGAAAGAGAGCACGGAAACATTCCCGCAGTTCTCTTCACGTCTCACGGGCTATTTGACAAAGTGCATTGAATTATCTGACCTACCTCTTACATATGAGGGACTACTTGAACTTGTTCTTGTGGAACAGATAAAGTCAACTTTGTCAAACGAAGCCCGTATATTTTTGGCTGACCAGGGCGCAGTCAGGCTTGAGGACATACTCAATAAGGCAGAACGCTATACCAATGCAATGGCCGAACTTCCCAGCACTAAACGTAAACCCACAGATGAGCCATCTCGTAAACAAAATCTAGAGAAGTCATTCTATTCCTCTAATCCCTCTCAGAATTATAACCAACGAGAAAATAATACCCAGAGACCTCCGCAGGAAAAATCGAAATTCTACAAAACCCGATACCCCCCTAACAACAATTCTGATCAACCCATCAAGCCTACGTGGCAGCGCGGCCCCCAAGGTCAAGAAAAAGGGAAGACCCTACACCAGGAACGTCTGATCAGGGCAAACAAACCGGTCCAAACCGCGTCGGATGTTTGCATACAGCCTCGAAAGGTAGAGTCAATGTCAGTGATTCTCAACCTGAGGGGGACCGACCCTCAACTCGAGGAACTGTAATTTTGAATGGTACCTCAACTACTTGTCTCTTTGACACTGGACTAAGCTTTAGTTGTATTGTCTCTAGACACCTAGTCAAACCCGGTCAGGAGACAGAGGAAACCGTCAAACTTAGTGGAGTTTTCAGGAGTGATGCACCCAGGACGCTTCCTATCGCACTGGTAGAAATACACTCTGACTTTGTCAGAGGGGTTATTAAAGCGGCCATTATGGATGATCCTATCTACCCAGTTATCCTGGGATGTAGATATGTGTTTATTGGGAGACCAAAGGAGCCGATCGTGGCAGCGGTCGGGAGCCGCGCTGGTGTAATGGCTTCGGCGTTGTACTGGCGACCAGGTGTTCATGGTTCAAACCCGGGCGTCGGCGTTTGAAGAAATGTTTACGGCCGGAAATTTGACTGAATAGCCTGAACGGCTCCTGTGATAAACCCTCTGTGGATGGGAAGGAGCGAAGCTCCTGACCGGGTTGGAAGGAAAGTCCTCAGGTTCCCCAGCCTCGCAATGACATGTCATTGGGCCGAAGGGCTGAAAGCCCAAGTGCTGCTGGTTATGGAAAAAAAAAATCGTGGCAGCGGTAACCACAAGAGGGGAAGCCAAGAAGGAGAGAGAGCCTGCGCCAAATTTGTTGCCGAATGAACTGAAGGAGGCGCAACAAAAGGACCCTACTCTGGAGCTCTGCTTTAGAAAACTGCCCACGGCTAAGGACCCCAGACACAACGGAGACATCTTTTCTAAGGACGGCGTATTGTATTGTAGAACGGGCAACCCGGACACGGGGAATAACCAGCTCCTAGTACCGACGCAGTACAGAAGCCAGATCTTAGAAATGGGGCACTCTCTTCCCTTTAGCGGACATATGGGACAAAACGCCACTATTCAGCGAATAAAAAACCACTATTGGTGGCCAGGAATGAACTCTGACATTATCAGGTATGTGAAATCCTACGCCCACTGCCAACGGGTAGCACCAAAGCACTTGACACCCCCAGTACCTATGGGGCAAATGCCAATAGTGGGTACTCCATTTGAACGGGTTGCTGTCGACATCATTGGACCCCTGGAAAGGACCAAAAGAAAGAGCAGGTTCATCCTGACTTTAGTCGACACTTGCACAATGTGGGCCGAAGCTACAGCGCTAACATGCACAGATTCCAGGCATGTCGCAGAAGCCCTCGTGCAAATTTTTACACGGTTGGGATTCCCTCAACAAGTTTTGACGGACAATGGATCTCAATTCCGTAGCCTGTTAATGGAGGAGATCTTTAAGATCATGAGGCCAAACATATCCACACAAGTCCCTACTATCCGGAAGGAAATGGGCTCGTGGAACGTTTTAACGGCACCCTCACCACCATGTTACGTAAGCTGGGTCAGGAGAAACCGGAAGACTGGGACCTATATCTATCGGCTGCCTTATTCGCCTATCGAGAGGTTCCCCAAGCGTCTACGGGATTCGCGCCAGCTACACTTTTATTTAGCAGACCTATTAAGGGGCCACTAGAAGAGACCCTGATGCCATCACAAGAACAGCTATGCTTTGGACCCCTGAAGGAAAACGAAAAAGAGGCCAACCAAAAACAACCTGGCGGAGGACTGTGGAGGCTGAGATGTAAAGAATGAACCAGAGTTGGGGCACTGTACGAAGGATGGCCACCGACCGAGCAAAGTGGAATCAATTTGTTGTTGCCCTACAAGACACCATTAGGCGTGATGGCCACTGACTGCTTTGACGGTCGGCGGCTAAGGATCAAAGAAGAAGAAGAAGCCTTACTTCGGTCCCTGACAGACCAAAAGGCTGACGAGACAGTCGTCTCTGCAAGCAAGTATGTATCTGAGCTCAAGGAAAGGCTAAAGCTAGGATGGGATCTAGCTACTACCAACCTTAAGAAAGCCCGCGCTAAACATGCTAAAAGATACAACAAAGCTGCAAAAGATAGAGAACTACAACCAGGGGAGAAAGTTTTGTTGCTACTTCCAACCGGAAGCAATAAACTTCGCATCGGATGGCAAGGGCCGTTTACCGTCCTTAAAAAGATCTCACGTACCAATTACAAGATCTCCATCAAAGGAAAGGAGAAGGTCTTCCACATAAATCTGCTTAAGAAATATTTGGAAAGAATGGTGCCATCCTCCGAGCATCTCCTGACTGTCGCCATAGCAACGGAAGACGAGGAAGATATTGATGGTTGCATGGAGTACCCATTGCAACCCACATAATCCTTTAAAGATGTCAAGTTCGGCGACAATCTCTCACCAGAACAACAAACAGAAACCAGGGCGCTACTAAAACAGTACAGTGCAGTCTTAACGGGCCAATCCCAAGAACAGAGGTGGGGCCCGTCCGTAAAGTTCACACATTATTCTTTTTCACAAAAATGCGTGTATCTCGGGTTTGATGAACACTACTCACCACGGACATGTATAAAAAGACTCTACAACAGATAAAATTTCTTTTCTTCGTCATGGAACGTTTGACAGAACAGCAGAGATGGAAAGGCATAGGCATGTTGCAAACCGGAAGTCGTCAAGTGGATGTTGCTCGGAACCTCAATGTTTCACAGTCAGTTGTCAGCAGACTGTGGAACAGGTATCAAAATTTTCGCACTGTGGCTGATCTGCCTCGGACTGGCCGCCTAAGAGTCACTACACGCCGCCAAGATCAACTTCTTGTTACCCAGGCCCTCAGAACTCGGACTCTAAATGCTACTCAACTTCAGCAACACCTTCAACAGACCACTGGGATCCGGGATCTCAACTCAGTCAGCACGAAACCGTTTGCACCAAGTGCAACTGGCCTCACGCAAACCGTTTGTAACTTAGCCCATGTCACCACAACACAGGTGAGCAAGAATGGATTGATGCCAACGTCATCATCGGTGGACCAATCAACAGTGGGCATCAGTGATGTTTTCTGATGAATCCCGTTTCGTTCTGGATTTTCATGATCGTCGAATACGTGTCTGGCGACGGCGAGGTAAGCGTTACAAGCCTCCTGCAACTGTTGCCCACAACCGTTATGGAGGTAGCAGTGTAATGGTGTGTGCAGGCATCTGTATGAATGACAGGACCGACCTTCACATATGCCAGGTCAATATCACAGGGCTCTACTACCGTGACAACATCATCGAGCCTATCGTTGTGCCATTTGCTCAACGGCACGGACCAGATTTCATCTTCCAGGATGAAAATGCACGTCCTCACCGTGCTCGCATCGTCCAAGATCACCTTCAGATGCAGCATATCCGAACGTTACTGTGGCCGCCGATGTCCTCGACCTGTCTCCTATTGAGCATTTGTGGGACCTCCTGAATAGACGCGTCCAACAACGTCCAGCCGCTCCACGGACTCTTCAGCAGTTAGCCCAGGCCCTTCAGCAGGAGTGGCAGAGAATTCCTCAAGACAACGTCAGAAGGCTTATTTGCAGTATGAGACGTCGTTGCAATGCATGTTTAGCGGCAAACGGGGGCCCTACATGTTTTTAGAAATAATGGAATATATTTGTAAAAATGAAGTACCTACCCCGCATTGGTTGCCAGTGCGACTAAAATCATGTGAGTAAAGCCATAACACTTCTTATACCGCAAATGTCTTGTTATAATGCTCACGTTTACTTATACGAAGGAATAAATGAACTAATTTGAAATATAGTGTCTTTGGATAACTTTTAAATTCAATATCCCCTACTTTTTGTGACAGGTGTACACACAGATATATACACTCGCGTATTTAATAATGTATTTAATAAAACACTGCGCGAGTTCTAATGGTTAAAACACACATCTATAAATATAGGACTTAACTAAATTTATTAGTTATAAATTCCTTCGCGACTTTAAAACTTAATTTAAGCATTTAAGCATCTATTATCTTTTGAAATAATATAATAGATATATCATTACATTTACAACTGGAACTATTGAGATGGTTTAATTTAATAGATTTAAACTAACACAAAATCCAGTGAAATAGAATGAATGAACTAGACCACTGATCACTTTACACAATTTTATTTTACCGTTTTACACAGAATATAATTCACTGCAAATATATATGAAAATCCAGGGGAAAATCTATAACAAGATTTCAAATATAGCTAGTGCTTCTGTCAAGGTCTGGCCAACGAGTGATAACATGCATTTCTTCATGGTGTGTATATATCTAACTCGAATGCAAGATGAGTGGGACGTGAGAAAATTTGACACCTTTTTAGATCTCAGGAGACTTTTGGGGATCTGATCGCCAGACTAAAGAGAGAAGCCGCCCCTGGACTTCGTATCTCCGCTCGCTGCTGCTATCGGTTCTGTGTTTAACACCGAGATGCGAAATACCGGCAGAAAACTTGCGACGCTCGTTTCAGGGACCACTATGGCCTTTTGATAGCGCCGATAGTCTTTCCTGAGATCCCCCCAGTGTCTTTGATCGTGGTCGCTACTATCGTTTGATGCTGGCAACGCCCCCACTGGTCCGGCATTCTGGCCAAGTTAATGAAAATACCTGCACATGATTGCTCAAGAGATGTCCATGGGCGTGATTTAGCCTCTCCTTAAATCAATGCAATGACCAGAATGTACGGTAGATAAACTGTCCACATATTAATCAGCAAACATGTTGACCATCTGTGTGGAACGGTTGCATAGCTAATGAGTCCAGGTGAAAAGAAAAATCCGGTTTGACGAAAAGTTACAATATTCGGGGGCACTGATGTTATCCAAAGGGGTCGTTACGAAAGGTCGTACCATATCATCCAACACTTCAGGGTCACTTCAGGGTCAATGAGTTCATCTGTCACAATTATCAAGGACAAAATAATTATCACAATAATGGGAATTTCAACCGAAGTACGCAGCAGTTTAGAAACCAGTCACCTCAGTTTAGATATAACAGCAGTTATCAAAACAAATCAAATTGGAATAAACTATTTAATGGCAATGCCAATAAAAATAATAACAAGTGGCATAATAATAATAATAACAATTACAGACCAAGAAATAAGAGTTATAATGGCAGGGGTAGTAATAATAATAATAATCATTCAGTTGGTCATAACAGACAACGTTCTACCTCAAGAAATCAACAAAGATTTGACCATACTGCAGGGGCAGCATTGACTAAAAATGCAACTCCAATTGTTCAGAATAGTGATATTCTAACGCATTCATCTTCGTCATGTTGTGTTGTTGATAATAATGTGGCAAATGGTTGTCCACAATGCCATGATATTTTTCAGAAACCCAGCCTTATGCCAATGAGAGTTACACAGACCGCTCCTGCAATTAGCCTTACTGCAAATGATGGAACAGGGACACTGATTTTTAATAAAGGATTGGTCCATGGAAACATAGTTTCAGTGTTGAGGGATTCCGGATCAACCACTATCGGCATCCGGCAATCACTAGTACATCCTCGCTATGCTACTAATGAGTTCGTACGTTGCATAACTTTTGGTGGGACCATTGAATATTATCCCACAGCAATAATTGACATTAACACCCCATTCTTTTCAGGTAAAGTTAAAGTATGCCTACTTCAGAGTCCAATTGCTGATCTCACAATCGGACGTATCCACGGCAGCAAGGACGGCACACACCTGACGAAATCTCAGAATGGGATAGATTAAACTTGGCTACAGACAATGCGATATCAACACGAGCTCAAGCTCAGGAATTAGGAAAAGAGAATATTACAATTATCAAGTTGGATGATGGTACTGACAATGAACCTAAATCGGTAATTGACAGAGAGTCGTTTGCTCTCAAACAAAGGAAAGATAATTCTTTAAAGAAATTTTTTACATTGGTAAACAAGTATGATGACATTGCTGTCTACAATAAGATTAAACATTGGTTCATTATTAAGAACGGGATCTTACTTAGAAATTGTATGGACCAGAATAAATTAAAACAACAGGTCATGATACCATCTTCATTACGGACATACATATTACGATATGCACATGACTCCCAATGCGCAGGTCATATGGGCTACACTCGCACACGTTCTCGAGTGTTGTCGTCGTTTTTCTGGCAGGGAATATCACGAGACGTATCGTCGTATGTACGTTCCTGTGTAATTTGCCAGGAAGTCAAGTCTCGTGGAGCGTTCCATAATGCTCCCATTCAGGCATGCGAAATATCGGTGCGGCCTTTCGATAAAATGGCAATGGACATTATTGGTCCACTTCTACCAACTGCAAGAGGTCACAGATATATATTAACGTGTATTGACTTATGTACACAATGGCCAGAGGCCATACCTCTTTAAAATATAACTACATCGGACATAGCTGATGCTTTGTTACTAATATTTTCCAGAATTGGGTTCCCAAATAAATTACTTTCGGATCATGGGCCCCAATTTGTGTCTGACACAATGAACGAAGTTATGAGAACTCTTAACATAGGAAGAAGCCTCAGTAGTGTGTACCATCCCATGAGCAATGGCGCAGTTGAGAGGCTTGACCGCACCATTTAAACAGTTATTGCATAAGGTTACAGTTGATAACCCTCAAGACTGGGACAGGGCTATCCCAGCAGTTTTGTTTGCCTACAGAGAAGTCCCGAATGAACAAACCGGTTTTTCTTCATTCGAGTTAGTGTTTGGTGCTCCACCAAGAGGTCATATGGGACTTATCAAAGACTTACTACTCGACTCTGAGATGACTCAGGAAATCCAGTCATCTTATGAATACGTTATTAAATTACGTAGACAAATCATAGATGCTTGTCAAAGGGCAATAGCTTCCTCAGAAGCTGCCAAAGACAAAGCTAGACGACAGTTCCAAAATAAAAATAGACGATTACACCAGTTATTTCCTGGTGACGAAGCTTTCGTGCTACTTCCACGAAAGGATAAGAAATCCAAATGTCCTTTCCTATACCTGCATTACAATCTTCTGAGTCTTGGAGAGATGTAACTATTTCTTCCTCATTAACATCTCAAGAAAATACTACAATCTGTAAACTCTTAGAAACTTATTCTGATGTCTTGATATACCGCGTCGTACATCAGTCATTTCTCACGACATCATACTGAAGAACGACACACCTATAACACTACGTTCTTACTCAGTTCCTATTCACTATCAAGATAAAACATCACAGAACTTAGTCAAATGTTTAGCATTACGAATAATAGAAAACAGTAACTCACCGTTTTCATCACCGTTACTTATTGTTAGAAAAAAAAAGACAATAATATACGTCTTTGAGTAGATTACAGAAAACTTAATGCACAGACTGTTGCAGACTGTGAACCTCACCCTCTTATTGACGATTTACTTACTCGTCTATCTACAGCAACATATTTCACAAAAATTGATTTAACCCAAGGGACATTGGCAGATTCCCTTAACGGAACAAGCCAAATATTATACAGCATTCTCGACACCACAAGGTCTTTACAGTGGAATGTCCTGCCTTTTGGGCTAATGAACGCACCTGCTACGTTCATTCGCATGATGCGAAAAATTTTAGCTGGCAGATCTGACATTATCACATATATTGATGATATTTGTCTATTTAGTCCTTCATTTGATGAACATGTGTTAGGATTAACTTCAATATTAGACATTTTAAGATCTAACAAACTTAACTGCTAGACAAGTAAGATGCAAATAGCTTTCCACGAAAATAACTTTTCTTGGACATGTTATAGGGGTTGGATGTATCAAACCCATTCCCCACAAATGTATCAAAAATTTTTAAATTAGCAGTCCCACAAAATAAGAAACAAGTTAGAAGTATACTGGGTCTTGTCCAGTATTATAGCAGATTTATACCCAATTTTTCGTCCATCACTGCTGTCTTGTCTTCACTATTGAGAAAAGACAAACCAAATAAAATTACATGGACAACAGACTCTGACAGAACATTTAATAACATTTTGACAATCTTCTCCATGCCACCTATTTTAAGGTTGCCAGATGTTAAAAAATTTTCATTCTTCGAACAGATGCAAGTAATTACGGATTGGGAGGTAGCCTATTACAAGAACATAACGGCATACTTCATCCAACTCTTTTCATATCGAGAAAGCTCACCGATGCTGAAATGAATTATTCGGTGACAGAAAAGGAACGCCTCGCCGTTGTGTGGGCAATCCAGAAGTTTGAGAAATTTTTACTTGCCGTCCCGTTTATTATACAAACCGATCAGCGGGCGGTCGCTTCACTTAGAAGAGCAAATCACAAGAATGCCAAGTTGGCTAGATTTTCAATACTACTCCAACCGTTTCAATTTACAATAAAAGCCATTACAGGATACGAGAATGTTGTGGTAGATTCTCTATCTCGACATCCGTCATCGTTAAATGAAGAAAATTAAAACTCAAAGAACTGAAACTCTGTTGATACTAGAAGTTAGTCAGCATTATACAAGTTATGTCAAACTTACAACTTACACTATGCAAAGACATTGAGTCGTTCACAGACAGTGCAACATTTCATTATTGAATTTCGGATTTACTGGACTTACGTGATGGATCATGAATCAAACGATTGAAAGCAAATCACTATTGAAACTTTCAGAAAACAATTGTTTTTTTTCAAATAGTCGCATGACGACATCAAGTTTGTTTGCATAGATGGCTCGAGTGAAATTCAAACATGCTTCTATCAAGATACAAGTAAGATTTCAACATTCTTCTATCAAGATACGAGTGAAATTCAAACATTCTTATATCAAAATTACGATTGAAAACAGGATCGAAAATACTTATACATACTTTCAAGTATTGTCGTTTGAATTCGGGATCATCTATAGCTGCATGAAGTATTGGTAAACGAACATTACATACGTGGATGGATTTCGCACGGCTTATTGATCAAAATTGACACTAACTATTTTAATAATTTATTGTGAATAAAGAAAGAGAAAAGATTTTCAACACATACAGTATCACACAATTAATTAATGTAGCTACTGTAGTAAAGTATTGATTAATTACTTACGTTAATGATGATATATAATAATATACTATTCTTCTTTATGAATTGATAGATTAAGTTAGTTAGACTTAGTTATGTGATTTCTATTACACACAAATATTCTATTCTAATATACTAATTTCTTATCACTATCTCTTCATACATTCGTCATTTTTCTTTTCTTGAATGTTAGTAACAATGAAACGGTACTTTCATTTATTTAATTCTATAACGTTCTTTTCACATTACATTTAATTAATAGTTAATTAGTTTTAGATCATAATGTTGATTAACAGAACACACATTGATTAGTTATAACATAAGTTTAGTTACATATATCATTATTTAGTAGGTTAGCTGACAGTTGACATTTCTTTAGTTGACTTATTATATTGTAGTGTATTTTATGACAGTTACTATATTTGACTACGACCTCCGACAATATTTCACAAAAGCATCGTGAGACCTATGTCGATAATTTTTTTTAATATGTTTGAAAAAAAACTACAGAATAGATTTTTTTTACCCCCGTCGGTCAGGGGAATTTTACGGTAAGTGTTATGATGTTAGCCACTTTTATACTGAGCTCTTTTTAAGTTTACACATTGAAGGGTTTGAAATACTATTAATAAATATTAGGGTTCGCGCTTCACGGTAATTGAATGAGAACGGATAGAATTGCTTAGTTTTATGATGACGTGTTGCGTAGTTATGCTAACACATGACGACACTACAAGTGTACCCTTTGTAATTTATATTCCGTCCTAGCGAGACGCGAATTTCAACACTCCCGTGTATAATAGTAATGGTGTAGAAGTTTTCAAGATGATGTGGCACTAGGGTCTGCCGAATTGAAATGGATACATATAACGTCTCATTTTTTTTTATGAATGACTAATTCTTCAGTACCAGAATAGTCGCAGGGAGTATATTATTATAATTATTAGTATCCAGATTGTAAAGATCGATCAACTTTGGATATTCATTACCACATTACAGACATACGGAATCGCGAGTAAATATCCAGACGTTGTGACTATTAATGGAATAAGGACAGGACACGCTGTTTATGTAAGTGCTGTGAAAGACTTAAACGAACAACCTGTATGCTTAATTTATTATTAATTCATATCATGTCTCGTGGATTGAATACTGTCAAATAAAACGTAATTTATGTGGACTCGAACCACCTATGGACTTGTCGAATATCTAGCATTGTTGAAGGTTGGACAGTCTTAACTCCGCATTCGCAACCTTTAGTTAAGCACGATTCCTCAACAGAAACCAAGTCACAATAATATAAGAACAAACTCAAGACATGGCCAGAAAGAATGAACACTGTTTTATTAAGAACAGATTTGTGTAAGGACAGTAAAAAGGTTAACCAACTGCCAGAGCAAAACTAACCAGAACATTATCCATTAGTAAAGGCAGTGTCCAGAACATCATTAAAGACAGGGTTGTTCAAAAGACAGACATAAAGAATCCAAGTGACAGTCAATGGAATGGCATCACACAACATCGCCGACAAAGAAAGAAGTTCAAAAGTTCACCATCTGTAGGGATAGTTATGGCCTCCGTATGTTGGGACGAGAAGCGTGTGATTTTTCTCGACTTCTTGGAACAGGGAAACACGGTGAATGCAGACCGTTACATTGATTTGAAGAAGCTTAGAGGTCGTCTTCTGCGACTTTACCCATTAAAAGATCAGAGAACTGCACTACTGTTGCACGATAATGCCACACGCCGCTAAACGCACCATTGATGCGATTGCAGAATTTGGCTGGACATTATTACCACATCCCCCTTACAGTCCCGATCCTACACCTTTTGACTTCCATCTGTTTGGACCACTGAAAGAAGATCTTCGCAGACATCACTTTGAGGACACCGAGACCCTTAAACGCGCCGTACGCCAGTGGTTTAGGAAAAAGGGCACAAATTGTTACCGTGCGGGGATACATGCCCTTGTGAGAAGATGGACAAAAACTGTAACAAATAACGGAGACTACACTGAGAAATAAATTTTTGAAGTTCAGACTTGGGGCTACATTTCAATGTGAATTTTATCTGTTTTCTTGCCTATTGAATGAAATTAAAATTTATGAGGCATTACTTTTTGACCGTCCCTTATATATATATATATATATATATATATATATATATATATATATATATATATATATATATATATATATATATATATATATATATATATATGTGTGTGTGTGTGTGTGTGTGAGTGTGTATGGGTGAGTGTGTGTGTGAGAAAGTGTGTGTGCGTAAATGCAAAACCAAATGCAGAGTTGGGGTGAGTTTTAAAGTTCGGTTAAGTGAAAGTAACTGTACGTATAATTACTACATCAGTTCACACACAAACAAACACACTCACATACATATATATTTTATGATGATATGTAACTCCATACAGTTCGATACAGTAGGAGGCAATCTGATCATCAGAAGTAGTCCCCTAGTCGATCAAATGTTTCGGCCCATTAATCTCTTTAAATATTCTGCGAGGCACTCTCCGTTCAACCGTTTTGTGAAATTTTACTTGTCTGGTGAAAGCTTTGTAAAATTATATTCCTAACAAAATCAACAACTTCCAGGTCTTGTATTTTGGTTGCATTGTTATATATCTCTTCTATATGTCTCTTCTTTGTTATGATTGGTTTTCGTCTACTCAGGTTAGGCATCTCTCATCAATATATATAAAATCCTTGCTTTTTCTCTAACGTTAAGGGATGCAACTTTGGTTGAAATTTAGACATTAATTGTATTGTTTCCCTTATATGTACTCTATTGAAAATAGTAACACTCGACAAAACAAAAGTGCGCAAATGACGATGTGCACACAAATATTTATAGAACTGTGGTGATGCACATTTTTTTTTTTAACAACACGTTTGAGTAAGTAAAATTGCCGTTATGTATTGGTGCATTTAAATTTAATTCATGTCTTATGACCGGTTTTTACAATAGTCATTAAATATGGCTCCATAATTTCGCTTGTTGATATCACACGCGCTTATAAAGTTAGTATTGGAGTGCACAGATTATCATCAATAGTTAATCTTAATTTGTATGGTGCCTCTTTTTAGTGCTGATTCTTTAATCACGTGCTTAGTGGACTTAAAGGATAATTCGGTCCTATGTACAAAACTTAACCAATTGTCTATCTCTGCTGCAACACAATATTTTTATGTTTAAATTTTCATCGTTATATTATTATAACTTGTACATCACAATAACAGCTATTATATGGACTCCCGAAGGAAAGGAAACGAGAGGCGACCCAAAAAAAAACTCGGCGGAGAACTATTGAAGCCTAGAAGCAAAGAATGAACCAGAGCTGGGGCACTGTACGATGGATGGCTACCGACAGAAAAAAGATAAAGCAGTTTGCTGCTGCCCTACAAGACGTCACTAGGCGTGATGGCCACTGACTGTAGTGGCAGTCGGTGGCTAAGGACCAAAGAAGAAGAAAAAGATAACTTGTACAGGTATTATTAATAATATGTGTTTACCTTGAATTTCTTTGAACATTACAGAGATTCCTGGAAGTGACTCCTCAAGCTTTCCTTTAGATAACTGTACCACTGCCGAAATGGACATAGTGGAGCTGTATTTGATGGATTTAATTAGTGACACGGATTACTTAAAAAATAATTTGTGGAACGATACTTTCGGCTATGGCTATTCCAATCTCTCTGACAAGAATAATATGTCAAGAGTACGATACGTTAAGGTCTTTGACGGATTCGACTACCACAATAACGAAGTAAATGTAAGCTCCTGGAGTTTTGATTCAGTAGGAAAGCACCCAAATCTACGCGTAATCGAAGCCAAACCAAAAATGTATCTGTCATTTAAAACTGCACTAGAAGTCATGGACATAAAAATGAAGTTTGTTCAACGTTTGTTTTCTGAGATACCTGGAGTCAGAGAGAATGCAACCCATATCGCTGTTATATTTTTTATGGATGCATATTTTTCAGAAGATGAAATAAAAAATATATCACATATTGGACAACAAGAAAATACAAACATAAAATCATTGTTTGCGATATTCTCACAAAGATACAAACAGGATATTATCTATCTTAAAGATTCGATTATTTTCTCCTCTGTAGAAGGTTTCATGTCCATATACCGCATTAAAGTAAATCCATATCTGTACATGGCGATGTGTAAACTATGTATTCCAAAATGGTTTCCTTATGAACATAACGACAGTGTGCAACTTCTGTCTTGCTATAAGCTCCAAAGTATTGCTCCGTATTTTCCACCAGATTACATATGGAGGAAAGATTTGGCGTCAATTGAAACTCTAGGTGAGCTGCACTTTTTGCAGACCAAATTATATTCGTTTATTACAACTCACAGAGACATAGTTCCTTACAAGAACGATTCTGCTCATTTTAATATTCGTCTTCAACGAGAAACAGGTAGCGCTGCAAGACGATTTAAATGGTATGATACATATACTGAAAGCTCAGAATTAGCTCGTCCTGTGGTAGTGAATCACTGGATGTCTGGTAAACCTGATGGTGGGTTCAAATTTGACTGTGCTGTGTGGCAGTTTACAGATATCAGGAAAGATGACAATAATGACAGCGACAAGGCCCGGGCCTTCTCTCATTACAAAGATCGTTTTGATGAAGGATGGGTGGATGTTCCATGTGATCATCAGGTTGAGGGATTAAGTTTGTGTGAGATAGTTCTATTTCGAACGCTTGATGACGACAATATTATTAGTATAAAACCAGCAAACACGAAAAGTTACAATGAAGCTTCGAAAAAAGGAGATTTTATAGAATTTGATGGCAATATTGTATCTGCCTCTGCCTATGTTGAGAGCACTCATTTTGTGAATTTTCTAAAATCAACAAAAATTGAGTTTCCTGTCTTTGACTGTGGTGAGGATGGAGATCAACCCCGATACATTTCCTATTCCTTCGTCTGCGACAACATCGACGACTGTACCAACAAACGAGATGAAATGTCGTGTTTGGAGACTCTAGGGAACAATGTACTTGATGGTGAGTGCACAGGTGGACATTGTAGTGATGGTTCCTGTTTGAATTTACAGTGGCTTAACGATGGTGAAATAGATTGCACAATTTCGCCAGGTGTCAATGATGAAAATGTTGTTCATAACAAGTATTTAGAGAGAAACGAAACTTGCGCCTTTATCTGTAATAGTGGCTAAAAGTGTGTCCATTTTGTTCAGCTTAATGATGGTCATAAAGACTGCGATGGATCAGAGGGTCCATTGGATGAGACCATTGGAAAACTGGAACCAGCGAACACTTGCTACAATTCAAAGGGAGGTCTAATCTGGGTTCCCAAGTGTGTCTATATCAAAGACAGGTACGGGGCTGTTCTAGGTTGTAGAGATATGTCCCATCTTCAGAACTGTCTGGACTACCAGTGCGTAGAGGGATATGTTAAATGTTATAAATCTTACTGTATTCCTCAACATTATGTCCTTGACGGACAAGCAGATTGTCCTACAGGAGAGGAGGAAGTAGATTTTAATATTGGATCATGTTCTGGAAATTTCGCTTGCTGGGATAGTAAAGTTTGCCTACATCCTGACCTAGTGTGTAACTGTTATAATGACTGTCCACATGAAGATGACGAACTGAACTGTGGCCGGTGGTGTCCTGACGGTTTACGCTGTGTCTCAGGGACAGCTACAGTGAGTGATTATAACATTTCTAAACCTTCAATATTTAGTGATGACTTGGGCATGAGAATTAAGTATGTAGACTTATCCGGACTGAATTTATCTGGAAAATTCGCACTTAATGATTTTTTTTTTTTTTTTTACTAGATGTATTCTTGATTAATTTATCTAAATGTAACATTCACCACGTATTTTACAAACACTTATTTTTTGTAAAAACGGCGCACACGCTAGATCTTAGTCACAATCTGCTACAGAACTTCACGGAGATGCATTATCCAATAACAAATATTCGCCACTTAAATTTGTCATATAACACAAATCTGGTTTTAGTGAAGAATTTGCACTTCTCAAAACTTGAAGTACTCGATCTTTCCCATACAGGTCTGACGTTTCTTTATAGCTCATTGTTTCGATTGCTGCCAAACTTAAGGCATTTATATTTAAGCTTCACCTTTGTCTCTGATGTCTATAAAAAGATTCAACCCCCCCACTTCACTCTAGAGACTTTAGATTTACGTGGAATAGCCATTGAGAATTTCTATGAAGATTTGTTTGGCGGTCTTACTATCGATCAACATCTGTACACGGACAAATTTGAAATTTGTTGTCCTCAAATACGAAGTACAAAAATCCCATACCACACATGTCACGCCCCGGAAGACGCCATTTCGACATGTTTTGATCTTGTACGAGTTGATGTTCAACGTGTCCTTCTCTGGGTAGTCGCAGTTCTTGCCGTTCTGGAGAACATAACGGTTATTGCGTATCGGATAATTTGGGATAGGTCAGTTCTCAAAACAGGATATGGTCTGTTTGTGACAAACCTGGGTATATCTGACCTAATTATGGGAGTCTATTTGTTCATCATTGCTGGAGCTGATTATTACTACCGCGACAATTATGTTCTGTATCACAAAAACTGGAGAGAAAGCGTTGTCTGCAAAATTGCTGGCTTTCTTACTACTCTGTCAGGCCAAACATCAAAACTTTTTATTCTTCTCATTACTCTCGACAGATTTTTGGTCATCAAGTTTCCATTTGGTGAAATAAAATTTTCAAATTTGAGCACACGAATCGCCATTCTTTTATCTTGGTGTACAGGTTTTATACTTTCACTAATTCCGACTGTGTTCATGTTTGACATATATTCTTCTAATGCCATGTGTCTTGGCTTACCTTTGACAAATCAACGACTCAAAGGCTGGGAGTACTCATTTGGCGTGTTCATCGTGCTTAATTTTCTTATGTGCCTCATCATTGCTTATGGTCAAATAGCGATCTTTCGTGCTATGTCAGATAACAGAATTACAAAGACAGCTTCAAACATGTCTCCCTCGCGGAGCATAGAGGATATAATAGTGGCCAAACGGCTGTTTCTTGTAGTCATGTCTGATTTCCTGTGTTGGTTTCCTGTAGGGGTCATGGGGTTATTGTCATTTTGCGGCTACGAGATCAATAAAGATGTTTACGCTTGGACAGTGGTGCTTGTAATTCCTATAAACTCTGCTGTTAATCCTTTTCTCTACACGACGTCAGCTCTAATAGCGAGATGGGAAAAGTTCAAGAATGGGCAAGGAAAGTCCCGTTAAAAATGTGCACAGTTTAGTGTTAAATTCATCAGGTGCTACCTGTGTAATGTGAAATATTTTGTGTTAGTACTGTCACAGGAAATTGTCATGTCAGCCACAGTCTTAATCATATTTAGATAGTAGAAAGACATATGTTATCTCCCTTGAAGGGACGGACAACTTTACATTTATCAAAGTGAGACAAAAGAAAGTTAAGTAAGTCGTCCTTCTGCAAACACAAAAATAAACAAAATGGGATGCCTGTACGCTGTAAATAGAAATGAAAACATCTATCAATTATTGGCTGCCGTGAGACACAAGTGAACACTATTCCACAAAGATAACAAATCAAGGGGCATTCCGAAGACATGCACAAAGTCAGCCGAAACGATGCTGTCAATCTAGGTCAGTGTTTCTCAAGCATGGTGCCGCGACACACTTCTGTGCCGCGGCGCCTATCAAAGTGTGTCGCAAAAATGTTGTATATTTACTACATAAAGTACATTTTTAGTGATCATGTAATACAAAACTGATCTTACAGCTTCAATTAATTCAATAATAATTGGAGCTATTAACTGCATTGATTAAAAATAGATTGTAACGGTCAGTTTGCTGAGTCTATGGATGTAAAAGTGCCTGATTAGAAGCTGGAAACATTATTATTAATTTCCTAGTCTAAGGGAATTAATCCAAGTTTTGTTGGGATGATTGTTAACAGGGTAGTGATCTCACTTGTCTGTTATGTCTGTGGTTGATTTGAAAACCTCTGTCAGTTTTGCCTGATATGGTTTCGAACCGTCTACTTTGAGCTGTGTTCAAAAGGTCTTGCGTCTCGGTGCGCATGCGTGGCGTGTTGCGCGATCTGGAAGAGGCCATGACTGTCAGAGTATCGGGCTGTGAATAAGAGAGTCAAGATGTCTCAGGTTAAGTCCTCTGTGGTTCGACAAGATGTGGTATATTATTTAATGGTTATTCTCAGCGCCTTGGAGGCGATGTGAGTTTTTATATTTATTCTGAAGGGACAGAAGGTAATTGACTTTTGAACTGTTTCCCTTATTGATAGAATCTTCATGACTCGTATTATCGATAGCCTATGATTTTCCCTGAGCGGGAAAACGAACCCCTTACGTATCCTGGAAAGGAAGCTTACTATGTATTCTGATATTATGCACTAGGCTGGTGCATGCCCGAAGTACTTATACATATTGTTCTGTATCCCGCATGCCGGCGATACTAAATATACAAGGTGGGATTCCCCTTGTTTGATGAAGAATCACCCGGAGGCCATTTTGAAATGTAAGTCCGCCATTTTGCACGGCCGGTTGAAGACATCTAATATCTGACTTACTAATGTCAGAGTAGAGTTTGTTTAAACTCACATATGGGATATATCTTCCCTGAAGCTGATGATTGAGAACATTGTACGAGATCAGCTTTACTAGATACATGCATAGCTGGATGATGAACGTTATTAATATATCATGACCATGACCTGTTCAATGACTGTTGATATTAATGTCGGCATACCTGCCGCTTGTGGTGTAATAAAGTCCTGTAAACGTCAGAGCTGTTCCAGAACTCTATGAATTCATACCTGTGTAATTATAGAGTGTGATGTCCTGTTCCTGCCTACTTCCTACTTCCACGAACTTTCTACACGCATTCGCAAAACAAAACATTGAGATTCACTCAAGACAACACATTAAGACAAGCTATACGAATGCCAGCATTGTTGCGTCCAACCAAGGACTGTACCGCTCATGTCAGCCTGTATTGAGCTGATTCATATTTATACTGCTACTGGTCATTCGTGTACATTCCACTTAATATTTACAGTGGCCAAGCTGTACCTATGCTATTTATGTCACGGGCAACCGCCACGCTTCAACGCATACAGTGACATTCAAAGTGTTTACATTGTCGAGCCTTACACACTTAAGAGACGGCTCGTACACTACTACTGGCCTTCAATAGTACTCCCAAGATTCAACATTAACATTTATCCAGGCCAAAAACACCTTTAACATAGATATACTTCAAAATTATGTTAAACAATTAAAAGAAAATCGAATTAATAGTTTTATTTATACTAAAGTACCCACGGTAGCATAGTGGTTAGTGCACTGGCTTCGTAGCGCAGTGGTCTATGGTTCGATCCCCAGATGAGGCGGGAAATTTTTAGGCCACAAAACGGCTCCTGGGTCGACCCAGCCCCAAATGGGTACCAGAGCAACTTCTGGGAAGGTTAAGGCGGCCGGCGTGATGCCGACCACATCACCCCTAGTGTGCCGACGGTCAAGATAATATGGGCCTAACACCATATTCCCAATATGCCTCAATGGGCGTGTAACGGGTTCCTTTACCTTTACCTTTCTTTACCCACATATTAGTGTATTTAATGTAGTATATATCACTGCAATTTTTTATTCAGGCGCAGGGTCAGATACGTGTGCCTCAAATTTTTAGAACACTGAAAAGTGTGCCGCGAACACAAAAAGGTAGAGAAACACTGATCTAGATCGTCAAAGAGTTTTGTCAAAGTTCACTGCATTTCATTTATTTATGTCGATGTTATTGTTGTACTAGTAAAATCTATAACCAGTAAGAAGATACATCATGGGACAAAACTACTTGGGTGACTCCATATTTTATCTCTCGTGGTTCTACAGTCTGTTGAACCTGAACAATTCTGCAATTCTATTCTTGTCTTCATTTGTTTTTGTTTTTCTTACAAAGAAAATATTCTTCACGTAACCTGCATGATGACAGATTAGGTTTTACAATTATTTTCTGTCCAAATGTTGAACGCTTTTTCATCATTTACAAGTCCAATATAAAGTGGTGAGTTTATTTCCAAGCTTTGTTTAGTTAGTATTCGTTATGTGGCTAGCTTGTCTGTACAGAATCTGTTTTGTAGAATGCGTGCTTCATCTTCTCTCATTTGTCTGTCTATGGTTTCTTAAAATGTGAAGAACGAGTCTGTCAAATATTGTTCTGGCAATGATAATAATATTATTCCTCTGTATTTTGAGCACTCATGCAAGTATCCCATCTTTGGCACCTTTATCAGATATCAGTCCTTCAATTCTGCCAGTATTTCTTCTCTCCCACAATTACCTTGTGATTTACATGTGTCTTTAAAAACTTAAATGTGTAAATGTCTACTTTCATATATTATGCTGGAAAACTTCTGGGCTATCAGCTTGTTCATCTCTAGCTTTTCACTTTTTTTCTGGTAGCTGAATGTTTGCAGGATTTTGTGGGACATGTCTGCATAGAAGTTCCTAAAAAATTCAGGGATCTGTACAATTGCACAAAAAAGCCGAAAATAAATTAACCTAATGGGCCTCATTAAGCACTATAATAGAACATTACTGAGAACCATTTACAATTTAAAGGTGCTGTTGTTTGTTCCAATGCTTGCATTTAGGTCTTCCATCAAAACTCTGATCTGCTATCTTCCTTTTCTATCCATGCTATTTTGTAGTCTGTTGTAAAATGTGTCCTTGTTATTGGATGATGTTTATCCTCACCTTCTTGTTGGTAATTTTGAATAATGCTGACATCAGTCTGGCTCCCTTTGCTTCCCATTCTACGAGTACCTTCTACGCTCTCTTTGGCCACATTAGATCTACAACTTCACTATGGTGTGTACTTTCTCCCTCATGCCCTGAGGACAGCGCTATTTCTCCTGTGTTTACTTTTTTTCATGTATACAATGTCTTGGCGCTTTGTGTGGCACTGTTAAACGATGTTAAACATCGCCAGTTTGCAAAGCAGCCATTCTCGAAAAAATAGATACATGAAAAGAAGAAACAAACGTGAACAACAGAGTTAATACAGGTACAAAATTATCAGAATGTGAAAATGCAAGTCAGTTCGGCTAGAACAGAATGTAAAAACTTGCACTAAAGTTACAGAGATTTTGGTCTTACGACTCGATTTCTAAACATTATTTAACTTAACGTGTAAAAAACGATAGACCACGTGAAGCAAACGTGATCATTGATTCCACCAGTTTAATTCTGTTGTCAGATTCAGATATTTTCCTGATAACTGACTTGATGAATTAACAAGGTAGACAAACTTTTAAATACAATAATAACTTCTTTTGTCTCTCCCTTGCTATCCTGAACCTAGCATTAAGTTTATGTGTTGATATAGAGTAACAATAAAAGTAACATGCCCTGACGAAATTGAACAAATAATTCACATCATCATCATCAGCTGTCATCTCCACAACGAAGGTTGGCTGTAAAGGATCTCCAACGTCTTCTGTCTCTTGTCTTGGTGGTGCACTCTGATAGACTCTTTCCTGTCCATCTCTTGATGTTATCTTCCCACTTATAACGCTGTCTTCCCCTTGCACGTTTGCCTTCACCTCTCCCTTCTATTATGGTCTTCTGCAAGGTGTTATGCCTTTTTTTATGTGGCCAAAGTATCTTAGCTGCCGAACTTTGATCTCCCTCATTAGCTCTCTTTTCATACCTAGATTTTCTAGGACCTCCTTATTTGTTTTTTTCTCTTTCCATGAGATACGCCCCATTCTTCTATATATCCACATTTCAAGAGCCTCAATTCTTTCTTCCAAATGCTTATTCATCGTCCATGTTTCTGCACCATACAGAAATGCAGAATATATATATATAACTCTTTATGATTCTAAGTTTTAATTTGTGAGATAACTGTTTAGATGTCAGTATATGTTTCATGTTCTTGAATGTAGCTTTGGCCATTCCTATTCTTTTTTTGATTTCTGTTTCACATCTGCTATCATCTGTTATTGTATGACCAAGATATACGTTGCTCTTGACTTGTTCCAGTGTCGTAGATTTTTGATAGGGGAATTAAGACTTGGGTTGGTCCCTTCTGAATAGATTAGAATAAGTGATAGCCACAGTGAGAGATAATAATAGAAATAGATTAATGGTCTGGCGCTCTCTCCTCCAAACCTCTACACCTCACGGTAGAAGGGGAACGACTAAGTAAGTAAGTAAGTAAGATTTCACGAGTGAGATGGAAGAAATATATTAGAGTCAGTCTCTGACCCTCGAGATGATTTCTCTCAGTCAGCCTATCATTTACAACAGATTAAGATTGGTCAGACCGTCTAGTATCATATATATTAAGATATATATACCTCACATACACACACATAAGTGACTACAATAGACACAAAGACGGGAAACTATGACAATGGAAATATAGATAATTGGGAACGAGCTGACCGACACACTGATTAAGTTTAAGTGAATTTAAATTATCATACTAAAATTCCATCACAACACATAAATATTACATCAAGCATATACAAAATAGTCATGAAGTCAATGAATTGCTACAAGAATGATAGACCCATTGGTATGATCTTTTCCCTCGATGTATAACCCACAGTCCTGTTAGAAGAAAAGTGATAGCCCCAAAGAGTCACGGATACATATGCTATAGTCTAAGATTTCCCTTTAAAGGTATGAACAGACTTTGATACTCTGATCTAACCTAAGGAAAATATTGTTAGCAACAAAACAAAACTTGCATAAAGAAATTTAAGACAGCAAAATGGGTGCCAAAATACGACAATAAAGGAATCGCTCAGTCCTGCATTCACTCTATTCAGTCAGCCGTGATGACTAGCTTTCGTTCGTACTTACAGCTTTGGTAGCAACTTCTGGACACACAATTTTAGGACATGCACATACAGAATATCCAGGGTTAGTCATTGACCAAGGGAACCCCAGCTCCACAAAGATAGGTTGAATTCGCTACTTCAGGGAACGTTTCCTTGGTATTTCTTATTTTAGGATATCTGGTTCTGTCACATCAAAATTGTCTAGGCACGAACGTTAACAGCGAGCAAAGTGTCAATAGCTTCTATTTCTAGTGGCTAGGAATGTCAGGTCGGTGCCTTCTCTCAGTATAGGACTTTATTTGGTCATACCACATACTATTCACAACTCCGTCGGAATGTTATTGGTAGTAATATTTTACTTGCCACAAGGGCTGAAAATGTACTTGAGGTTTTTTTCAGGAAGAATTAAAGCTGGCGCGATAGGCCCGTTACTTTATTTAATCTTAAAGTTCATGTAATGTGTACTCTGTCGTTCTGGATGCCAATGCGATGCCAGACAGGTTTTACTTTATACACCCAAGTCTTTAAGAAGAAAATGTTTTAGTTCTTCACAGATATCTCTCAGTACTTAAACGCTGGTATTCTCCCCCCCCCCCAAGTTTCACTGAATAAAGAGAAAACAACATATAAAATACTTATACATACTATTCCTCGGTTATAACTTACATTATAAAATGCCCGCCTAGAGCTTGACTTATCGTTTAAAATTCCAGTGAAATAAGTTATATTAATAAAATCAATCATCATGAATTAGAAATACATACGTATTTCGTCAATACTCAATGATGAATCAGTGCAGTTATAAGTTAGTTAAAATATTATCGACTGATTACTACAAATTTAATAAAATTTATTAATAGCCGAATGAGTTTAAGCTAGAAATTATAAGCTATTCTGCTTTCCACTGTAACATGTCGACTAGCGAATATAACAGACTTATAAATATAATTTCTTCTGCACACAAATCTAACTAGTAAAATGAAATAAACGATTTATCACAAAATCACTCAACCCTACTAGATATATAATATATTTACCTCCACACAGAACTACAGACTAACACTATAAACTAGAATCATTCAATATAATGGTAGTCTAGAACTCGGCAAAATGTTGACAAGAAACTAAGAACTTCGCAATACACAAGATATTATCTAGCACGAGCGATCTGTCTACTGCAGATTTAGGAGGACTGAATTAAGTCATGTTTCAGCTCCTGGGATAGATATATGAAAACTGACAAAGGATCCCACGCTATTACGAAAACCGAAAATAGCGCCGGTCTCTTCCCCCTCTCTCTCTCTTAACACTTCACATACTTAGACGCTGGTCATAACTGCCAAAATGCGTCTTCACACCTCCTACGACATGCCTCATTTCTGAGCTATGCATGAGGGTTCCGTTCACACCTCACGCCAAGAAACTTAACAGTAGAGCGCCGTTTCAGATGAAAATGTTAGACGATATGTCTGCCATCATGTCTGACTAGACGAATTTCCACACTATTTCGTCTCGTGCAGGAACTGACACCTTACGCAATAAAAAATGCGTTGCTCGTATGAGAAAAGAAACAGGTAAACGTTACAACGGAAAAGTAATATTTTGTCGCAAACGAACGAATGCGAAAAACAGGAAAAGGATTAAAGAGCGATAATAAAGTGGAGGACATGGGCAGAAAAGAAAAGAATATAGAAAATTTTTTGATCATAAATCTCTATGCGACATCCAGGATTTTCCCATTTACGCTTATCTTTAATGGGGGTTTATGGTCTGTTTTGCTAATTATCATAATTTTTGTTTTCTCAATATTAATGTCGTCCATATTCATGACTTATACTGTTCACTTGGTTCACTAGTTCTTGTAACTCCTGTTCGCTTTCAGCTAACAACACGGTATCATCCGCATATCTAAGGTTGTTTATTGACCTTCCACTGATGTTCAGTCCTGGTATTTCCTGTATCTGTTTGAAATTTTTTTTCAGTGCATAGATTAAATAGGCAGGGGGACAGCACACAGCCTTGTCTGACACGTCTTTTTATGTCTATGTATGGTGAATAATTCCTTCCAGATCATACTATGGCAGTTTGCTCCCAATAAAGGTTACTGAGTATGCTTATATCTTATAATTCACAACAACGATTCAATTTATTAACTGTACAGAATGTTAAATTGTATTGACTGTTTGATATTTCTATTTATTTTTTCAAATAAACTTTAAAAGTTTTCAACATTTTCTGAATAATTTTTCTTCGTCGTCACCATTTGTCAGACAACGTATTACAATTTTATTCATGCAGCAGCTGATCGTGGTTAAAGTTTCATGTTAGTTCTCTGTATAGGGCATAAATGTTCAGGACATGATGTTGTTTCATACAACTCCGTTTTATAATGTTTCATGAAATTATGCACAATTATTTTTTTTAAAGACTGCGTTTGTATCTGCTACTTACAGTATTTGTTACTACTGCATTACTAAAGTTTTCGTTTTGTACAACAAGAGAATTTAGATTTCTGACAAAGACTTTTATTGTTACAATTTAAACCTGCTACAAATTTTTGTTTGTAGTGTGACTGTCTAGCAGATGAAATTTTAGGAACTTGAACTTATAGACAGAGCTGAGGAAGACAGCACAAAATATAACTTGGTGATGAGCAACTATTATGGCTCATATGCTCTACGTGGAACGATAAATATAGAAAATGATGATACTGAACTGTTTGAATGTTGTACTGGTATGTTTAATTATCTTTCCATTGTGTAAACGGCTTTTATAAGCTGATTATAAAAACACCAAACTGTGTGCTCTTTAGTGCTTAATATTTCATGTCTGTCTTATTATATATAAATATAAATATAAATATATATATAAGTAAATAAATAAATAAATAAATAAATATAAATAAATATAAATATAAATATAAATATAAATATAAATATAAATATAAATATAAATATATATATATATATAAATATAAATATATATAAATATAAATATAAATATAAATATAAATATAAATATAAATAAATATATATATATATATATATATATATATATATATATATATATATATATATATATATATATATATATATATATATATATATATATATATATATATATATATATATATTGTTCAAAAAAAGAAACGCAGCATTATTGAAGTGGTAATTGACACCAAATTTCAAACTTGTACCAACATTTTATTTTACGGAATTAATGTTTCAATCTTGGCATCAAGAAACTTTCAGACTTTAACAATGAAATGATGTTCGTTAAATTTGGTTTGGACTTTTATTCTTGGCGACTGAGGCCTCCGTTTCAGTAAGGTGTATGGCCTCCTCCGGCCTCTATCAGAGAACGACATCTCCTTGACATGGATCCGATTAGCCGTTCGATCTGTTGTTGTGGGATGGCTGCCCACTCTTCCCGCAGTGCAAGAGACAACTGTCGGAGATTGGCTGGAGCCACGTCTCGCTGGCGGAGTCGTCTGTCGAGTTCATCCCATAAGTGTTCTATGGGGTTCATTTCTGATGACATGGCTGGCCACGGAATGGTCTGGACGTTGTTGTCGGTGAGGAACTGGGTGATGAGTTGTGCCACATGTGGTCGAACATGAGCCAGAAGTGGAAGGACGTGAGGACGAAGAATTTCAGCGACGTATCGTTGGGCATTCAGGCGTCCTTCAATTTGCACCAGGTCACTCCTTCCCATGAAGTTGATCCCCCCCCCCCCACATCAGTACACCTCCACCATCATGTGGAGGAGCCTCATCAACGCTTTTCTGGGCGCAGCGCTCATGGACTCTGCGGTAAACCCTTCTCCGTCTGTCGTGTCGCTATAGCACAAAAAATGATTCATCACTAAACGAAACCCGTTGTGGTAAGAGGTTTTGATGTTACTAAAATTAACCGTTAACAAAGTGTGGTCCAGCTGTGTAAGTTCCCTGAGTCTAATTGATGATGATGATGTCAGGGTCCCTATCCGCTACCTCTCTAAGATCTCACTCTGTGTAAGAAAATCTGTGTGATGTTGTGTGGCAAGGTGTCTAGGGTAATGTGTTTAATATACTGAAATTCCAAACAGAACTGTAACTCAATGTAAATTAAGTGAATAAGACTGTTGGTAAAGTTAAGGTAATTATTTACAATTTAATCTCCCTGTACCTCAATATTTTGGGACAGGGATTGTCAAAACTCAAGACACAAATTTTTATTTACAGTATAGAAATGAATATGTAGGAACTCTGACCATGTCTCTTGTTTATATAAAAGAATAGATCACTGTAATAACTACCCCCTCTGTTCTGGTTTCTACACTTGCTATTATCACTGTTATGTTATTGGTAAGTCTGTGTCTTTCATCACGCCCAGGTGATGTCTTTTATTAATTTTTATGGAATTGACTAAGATAATTTATCAGTGCCTTTGCTGAAGGACTTATCTGCATGAATTTATGAAAACAGTTGGCCCATGAGTCCTCAAATTCACCCAGCTTGGTGCCTTGTAAAGTTTGCTTTCTTCTTTCCACTCTGTAAAGTGTCAGTCTGTATGCTCTGTAAGGAAGAGTGGTGTGTTGTTGAGATCAGGCATGCTCCAGTCTACCCAGCTGTAAATGGGTAACTCACCCTAGTCCTGAGTTAGGGAAGGCAAAGGCTCCAGGGGAAGCAGGCCCTAAACTTGGTCACTTCAACCGACGCAGGATGGTGTATGTGTGGAGTAGAAGTATAGAGTGTAATTACCGCGAATGGTGTACTGTTCGTGTGCTGACCAATGTAACCACTCATACACTTGTGTCTACAAGGCACCAATGCAGACTGCTGGAATCTTTGTTTACTCAATTTATTCAGACGTACACACTGGGACATACGAGTACATCATGGTATGTTGACATATCAATTTGTAGGTATACATAGCAGATCTGAAGTCATGACACATTCAGAAATAATGGGCAGTACATCAAAAGTTCAATGTCATGATACATTATGGCCGCATCCCCCTATCTGACTAAACGCGTCAGTGAAGGCAGACCGGTGAATAACTAAAGTTACTTGACGTCCATAGTTTGTAGTATATATTATGAAACCACGAAAGGGGGGGGGGGGTTTCTAGCAAGATTGAGATCTCCCTGTCACTGTCCGATAATAGGATAAATAATCTGTTCTCTTGGCAGTGATCAAAACATATTATGACCGAAATCTAACATGGCCGCCTCCCTGAGTGGTCGTTCACTCATTCATAGGAAGGAGAATATAAGCCAGAGTTAATTTATAATGGGTATATAAATGATTTCATAAATGTTCCCATACAGCTCTACGGTGATCAGGTTAATTCACGTAGCCATAACCGCTGTAGGAAAGTCTGTCATCTTTGTCGATACAAAACACGACCCTAGCGATACGAAGCACAATGTTCCATCTAGGTCGAATCGACATGAGATCATCAAAATAGGGTCTGGCAATACATGGAGTCCGAATTATACATTGTACCGTACCTTAGGAGAGTCTCTAACATAAACTATAGTAGAGATACCATCTCCTTTAGAAGAAAACCACTTCATGAATCATATTTCCTTAAGAATCTACCAGCCCTTTGAAAAGTGCGTACCCGCCATTATCACGGTACATCGGAACTCATCACGACTTGTCCAGACAACTCATACTTCCGCTAGACCGGAATAACAAGAATCTAGTCCCTCCTACCCATCCAAAATATACAATATAGGACTGATTCTACTTGTACTAATAATATGTAATACATATGAATTCAGGCCATAAACACAATAAGCAAATTAATATATTTTCTGGCCCTAAAAAATAAGTACAAACGTAAGCGCAATATCCTTGCGCCGGATCAATATCCAGAACGATTACTCCTATAATCAAAAGTGTGAATCAAACATGGATTCTCTCGCTTTTACCATAGACAGCATTTTCATACACAAATGAATGAATGTCTATATTTTTCCCATATTAAATAGCCATATCGATTTTTGTAATATGTGCGTCAAAATATGCACGCAACAGATTACCACACCCCTCGGGAAAAAAAAATGGTACTTTTTTTTTTTTTTGAAACACATCTAGGAGCAACATACAATAGGCTCACAACGCACCAATAACAAGGCGCAGATGCTAAGCATAAGTTTTATGACCTTAGAGAAAGTACTTCTCTAAGTATAAATATTTCCAGAGAGGTGTCACCAACGCATACTACAATATCAGCAATGACACAATTTCCACATTAGTTTATACATAAATTTCATCTAAGATATCTTAACATCATGATCATCAAAGACGAAAAACATTGAAAGATCAGCGGTGAATAAATATCAATGAACCGCTAAGTAGTGTTACAATCAATATATGATATATTACATATGTGTACACATTTCAACATAGAAACAACTGTATCAAAGTTGTATAACAGTTATGAATCATGTGGGCATCTAGACAAAATATCTGCCATCACATTTTCTGACCCACGGATAGCTCGCACCGAAAAATGAAATGGCTGTAGAGCAATCGTGTATCGCGTTGATCTCGCGCTCTTCAGATTTTTACTCTGAATAGCCGTAAGAGCTTTCTGGTCAGTTTCCACAATGAAATGCGCGCCCAGAAGAAATCTTTGCAGTTTAAGGATTGACCAAACCATAGCCAATAATTCACGGTCTAGGACCGAGTAATTCTTCTCTGCGGCATTTAATTTCCGAGAAATATACATCACAGGATGCAGAGTTCCAGAGTACTCTTGCATTAGTGCAGCTCCAATCCCGGTGGATGAAGCGTCACTACGAAGAATAAATGTCTTATCCTTAGAAGGCAATACTAGGATAGGTGAAGTAGAAAACATAGTTTTAACCTTATCCAAAGAGGATTGACATTCTTGAGTCCAATGGACTACATTAGGAGACCCGTTCTTTAGCAAGGAAGAAAGAGGTGCCATAATGGAGGACAGATTCGGGATGAATCGTCTATAAAATTGTATTAGACCTAAGAGACTTCGTACTTGCTTTTTAGTCTTAGGAATAGAAATGTTAAGTATCTTACTTGTATTATGGTCTTCTGTTTTTAGGAACCCATGACCAACACGGTGTCCTAAGAAAGATATTTCGCTAAAACCAATACATGCTTTCGATGGTTTCGCTGTCAGGTTATGCTCGCATAAGATAGACAATAGTTCATTTATACCATTATAGTGATCGTTCCAAGTATCACTGAAAAGACAGATGTCATCAAGATACGCAATGACATCTAAGCGATGAGATAGGATTCGATGCATCATGCGTACAAATGTTGCAGGGGCGTTCATAAGACCGAAAGGCATGAAATTCCATTGGAATAGACCCCTAGGCGTCGAAAAGGCAGTAAACGGTTTGGCGTGTTCGGATAGTGGAACTTGCCAATATCCTTTAGACAAATCGAGTTTAGTAAAGAAGTGAGAATTCGATAGTCTCGTAAGTAGCTCTTCTAGTAAAGGCATAGGTTCCGCATCAAATTTAGTCACTTGATTCAATTTGCGATAATAAACGCAAAGACGTATGTTATTGTCTTTTTTCCGTACTATAACCATCGGCGAAGAATATGCTGATGTGGATGGTTCAATAATTTTTAACTCTATCATCTCATCTAACTCTTTCTCTACCTGTGCTTGAAAATGTATCGGGATAGGATACGGTCTGACTCTTATAGGACTATGGTCAGTAAGAATAATGTCATGTTGAATGACATCAGTTTGACCAGGAATGTCAGTAAGGACATCCTGAAATTGTTCTAACATAGTAGAAACTTGTTTCTGCTCTCCTGGAGATAATTCTGGAGAAATTGCAACATCTTTCCATGATTCATTAGAGTGAAGAGGAATCATTGGAAAAGGTAAATTTACATCCGAGAAACTCGTTTCCTCATCCTGTATTACTGGCAGAGATGAGTACTGTCCATGTTGGACTGGAAAATCGTCCGTTGCCTGGAAAACAGGTTGTAAATAATCAGGACGTTCATGGAATTCCGTGAGCATGTTGATATGGAAGGTTTTACGCTTCCCGTCAATATCGACGATATAGTCAACATCGGAAACTTTTGATATTATATCGTACGGACCTTTCCAAGAAATGAGAAGTCTATTTTCCCTACAAGGTAGCAAGACAAATGCTTTGTCACGTGGACAAAGTTGACGCAAACATCTCTTTTTATTGGCAAATTCCCTTGCCTTCTGTTTCGCAAATTCAGAAGAAGCAGTTGCCAATTTGCATGCTTCAATAATCTTGTGTCTAAGTGCGATGACATATTCATAAGAGGATTTTGTGTCATCGACAATATTATCAGCAGTTATAAGATCATGAAGTAAGGACATAGGACCTCGCGGTTTCGCGCCAAAGACAAGTTCAAAGGGAGAAAATCCTGTATGTTCGTTGGCGACCTCTCTATATGCAAAGAGAGCCGCGGGTAAAACCCTATCCCAATCCTGAGGATGATCTTCCGTTATCTTACCTAGTAGGTTTTTCAGAGTTCTATTCAAACGTTCCACCATCCCATTGGACATAGGATGATAAATACTACTCAGCGATCTCTCTATCTTCAGAGTCGACATTACTTGAGACATGGTATCCGATATGAGTTGGGTACCATGGTCGGATAATATTTCTGCTGGAAACCCCAGACGAGAAAATATTAACCAAAGAGCATCTGCGACATCATCAGTAGTTATGCTCTTTAGAGGAACAGCCTCCGGCCAACGTGTGCACATATCAACACACGTCAAAATAAATTGGTGTCCTCTAGCAGACTTTATCTTAAATGGACCAATGATGTCTATCGCCATTTTTTGAAATGGCCGAATGGGAATGTCTGCAGCCTGAATAGGTGCATCATGGCGTGGACCTCTGGATTTAATCTCTTGACATACTTTACAAGATGGACAATAGATTCGTATGTCCTTATTCACAGCAGGCCAAAAGAAAGATTGAAGAACTCTAGCTTTAGTACGGGAAAACCCATATGTCCAGCACACTGCGAATCATGAGCGTGCTGTAAGATTTTAACTCTCATATTTTTAGGCACAACGATTTGAGAATGAATGGACTTAGCGGAGTCTTGTACCATACGTACAAGTACGCCATTCTTCATCGTAATCCAAGATTTACGATTAGTATCCTTATTCGGATCACCTTTTGTTGCCAGAGTAAAGAATTTCTTTAGAGTAGGATCATCTTCCTGCTGTTTGATAAAGGAATCGTGGGAAATCTCCAAGGGATCATCTTGGATCTGCGCATCATTATCTTCAGAATGTGAAGATTGTGGCATATTAAGAGCTTGAGCCCTAGTGATTACTGCATTAGCAGATTGCATATTAACATTTTTCCCAATTAGAAATTTGCTGTGGAGTGCATTCTTTCACTCCATGAATGCGACCGATGATAAGATCAGCGATCGGATTCGGCAAGAGACATGCTTGCACCTCTCCTGTAAAGAAAGGCGTAGCAATATTGATAATGGCAGTGGAGTACTTCTCCAATGTGCCACCAAATGTTACACATTTGACTATATTGCCTGTAGCTCGAGAAGGATTTACGAGTGATTGCCTCACTCCAATGGTAGTGCACCCCGAGTCGAAAAGAATTGATACCGGAGTACCATCTATTAGGCCCCTATTAAAGACAAGAGCACCCCTTCCATTATGCGCAATTGACGCATGGAGAGCGGGAAGCGGGTGACCGCAGCTTAAAGTAGACACTGTGGTTGGATCGAATAATGTTTTGCATTGCGAACACTCAGATGCTCTAGCAAAATCGAAAGCGGAATTTGCTACACTGTTGGAGTCTTTTTTATCATTATTCTGATTATCGGTGTCGTGGAACTCCTGTTGTGCAGAGTTAGCCTGGTAATACGATTTTCCATGTCTTTTGTGTTGTGATCTGCCTCGGTTATAATTGTCTCTATAATTATTATTGCCTCTGTTATAACCCCTATTTGGGTTTGAATCATAATATTCATGATCATAATCATCATGCTCATTATATTGAGTATCCCTGTAATATTGTTTCTTTTGTCTCCATGAAGCACTTGGGTAGTTCCTATAGCTACTCCCTTTCCGAGAATTTCTAACATTATGGGTACCCCTCGCGTGTCGAGGACTATCAGCTCGATTCCAGCTCTTCGAAGAAGAACTCTGATTTGAGTGGTTATCTTGGTTTTGATACTTATTCCAATTAACCTTTTTATCAAATTTATTTTTAGCTCCTTGGAATTTGTGTGAGTAATTCTGATTATATTCTGTTGCCGAAGCAACTGGCATACTCTCTTTAATGTTAGAGTTACTAAGAATCATGTCAGGGTGTGCCGTGGCATACTGGTCACAATATTCTTCCATTTGCTTTATTGTACTAGGTTTACGCTCATGTAAGAACTCTAGGAATGATTTATTTACAGAAGACATGACCTTGTCTCTTAGCAATAAATCCGTAAGACCATCAAATGTTTTCTCTGTTTTGGATAATTCAATCCATCGTGAAAGTGTAATTCGTGCTTTTGAGATGAATTCTGAGAATTCTACACCTACCTCAGGTCTCATTGTTTTAAACAAAAGACGATAACCTTCTTCAGACAGCTGATATCTCTTTATCAAAGCTGCCCTAACAGCATCATAATTATCTTTGTCGGCCTCTTCAACAAAATATAACTTACTCAGAGACTCCCCTTTTAGATTTTCAGACAACTGATTCACATACTGTGATTTGTCAACATTATGAGATCGACAAGCCCGTTCAAATCTAGAAAGCCAAAATGTTATGTCACCACTGGTAGGGTTAAAAGCTGGTACCTTGACCTTGTACACAAAGGGTTTACCATTACCACCAGATGCCTGATTAACATTACTCATACATGTCAATTTTAATTTCTCTAATTCATACTCATGTTCTCTTATTGCTTTTCTCTCTTCAGCTTCTCTATCTAATCTTTTCTGTTCTGCAGCCGCTTCTAATTTTTTCTGTTCTGCAGCCGCTTCTAATTTTTTCTGTTCTGCAGCAGCTTCTAATTTTTTCTGTTCTGCATCAAATCTCCTTTCCTCCACTTGCATCTGCAATTTCTTAAGTTCAGCAGCAGTATCAGCTTCTTTTTCTAATCTTTTTTCTTCAGCTATAGCTTTCCTTTCTTCTGCAGCAGCTTTTTTTTCTTCTATTTGAAGTTTTCTCTCCTCAGCCGCAGCTTTTTTTTCTTCAACAGCAGCAGCAGTTTTTTTCTCTTCTGCAGCTAATGCTTTGTCATATTGAGCAACAGCCCATTGTTCTAAGTCTTTTCCAGTCTTATCAAGAGATTTTCCTTGTGCAATGAAATAATCTAATGTAGACATATTGTCTTCTTAAATCAGAAACCTGAAAAAGTAAATAAATTACCCTATTTCACTTTAATGGGAGACAAGTCTATACCATAGACTTAGTCTTAGTCCAAACTTGTATGGTTTATAATAACCAATGATAACTTGAGTACCTGTGGACAACAATAACTGTATCTCAAATACTGTGGGGACAAGCCTTACAAAGGTCTTGTATACCTCAATGTAATCAAAGATCACTTGAGTACCTGTGGAAAAAATATTTCCCTTTACCAATCACTTTGGGAGACAAGCCTTACAAAGGTCTTGTACATTTTGTTTTATAACAATAACAATCATAAAGTACTGATCTGTACTATACTATCAGTGTATACCACTATACGTCATATGTCAACTAAAGACATTACCAAGGACAAACAAGAAAAGACAATCTGAAAACATTTGCAGAGATCAAATTAAATTAAATAGGAGAAATGAAAAAAATGATCACAGAAACCGTGATGATAACTGCCATAATATAACAAGACAAATAACGCCACAGTGTATAAACATAAGGGTGTAAAAAACTGAAATGAAAGAAAAGATGAGACCTACAATTATACAAACAAATCAAACAAAACTAAGGAACACAAAATTATTAACAAATACAACGAAGAAAAGAACACCTCATCACAACTAACAGAAATAGCAGCAAATTGTTGCTAACAAATTTCCAATTAAGAAAATGTGTACCTATAGAATACTAGTACCAGACCAATGTCACTCGGCATACCTTGTACTAGTCACACAGAACATAAACTAATTTAATACATAACAAATAACATAAATGCATAAATAGCATATAGCATACAATATAATTTATGTCATGAATGGAATATGTTGCAGGTATAGTGTTGTAAAGCAGGCACAGTTTATTTTAATACTAATAACTTGCCACTTTATTCAGTAATAGATTTAATTTTAAACTATTACACTGTCAATTTTTCTCTGTTGAGCATATGAAGATCCAACGATGAACTATGCACTTTATGTTCAACAACACTGTGATTCTTCTGTACGTTGAGAAATGTCAACAATACTGCTCCAGATATTTTCTACACTTGATACCACTGTCCTGTGTAATACTGTCTGTACAGCGAAAAAAACTGTCAACAAGCGCTGACCTAGATACAGCATCCTATCGGTAATACAGGTCAAGCTGACATCGACTGTATAGCTGTCCTACTGGTGTTGATGTGGTCAAACAAATGTTCTTTCAGCTGTAAACTGTGATTCTCAACACAAAACTGCGTAAGCTGGACCCAGGAATCTGGCTCGCCACTGTAAAGTTTGCTTTCTTCTTTCCACTCTGTAAAGTGTCAGTCTGTATGCTCTGTAAGGAAGAGTGGTGTGTTGTTGAGATCAGGCATGCTCCAGTCTACCCAGCTATAAATGGGTAACTCACCCTAGTCCTGAGTTAGGGAAGGCAAAGGCTCCAGGGGAAGCAGGCCCTAAACTTGGTCACTTCAACCGACGCAGGATGGTGTATGTGTGGAGTAGAAGTATAGAGTGTAATTACCGCGAATGGTGTACTGTTCGTGTGCTGACCAATGTAACCACTCATACACTTGTGTCTACAAGGCACCAATGCAGACTGCTGGAATCTTTGTTTACTCAATTTATTCAGACGTACACACTGGGACATACGAGTACATCATGGTATGTTGACATATCAATTTGTAGGTATACATAGCAGATCTGAAGTCATGACACATTCAGAAATAATGGGCAGTACATCAAAAGTTCAATGTCATGATACATTATGGCCGCATCCCCCTATCTGACTACACGCGTCAGTGAAGGCAGACCGGTGAATAACTAAAGTTACTTGACGTCCATAGTTTGTAGTATATATTATGAAACCACGAAAGGGGGGGTTTCTAGCAAGATTGAGATCTCCCTGTCACTGTCCGATAATAGGATAAATAATCTGTTCTCTTGGCAGTGATCAAAACATATGATGACCGAAATCTAACATGGCCGCCTCCCTGAGTGGTCGTTCACTCATTCATAGGAAGGAGAATATAAGCCAGAGTTAATTTATAATGGGTATATAAATGATTTCATAAATGTTCCCATACGTCTCTACGGTGATCAGGTTAATTCACGTAGCCATAACCGCTGTAGGAAAGTCTGTCATCTTTGTCGATACAAAACACGACCCTAGCGATACGAAGCACAATGTTCCATCTAGGTCGAATCGACATGAGATCATCAAAATAGGGTCTGGCAATACATGGAGTCCGAATTATACATTGTACCGTACCTTAGGAGAGTCTCTAACATAAACTATAGTAGAGATACCATCTCCTTTAGAAGAAAACCACTTCATGAATCATATTTCCTTAAGAATCTACCAGCCCTTTGAAAAGTGCGTACCCGCCATTATCACGGTACATCGGAACTCATCACGACTTGTCCAGACAACTCATACTTCCGCTAGACCGGAATAACAAGAATCTAGTCCCTCCTACCCATCCAAAATATACAATATAGGACTGATTCTACTTGTACTAATAATATGTAATACATATGAATTCAGGCCATAAACACAATAAGCAAATTAATATATTTTCTGGCCCTAAAAAATAAGTACAAACGTAAGCGCAATATCCTTGCGCCGGATCAATATCCAGAACGATTACTCCTATAATCAAAAGTGTGAATCAAACATGGATTCTCTCGCTTTTACCATAGACAGCATTTTCATACACAAATGAATGAATGTCTATATTTTTCCCATATTAAATAGCCATATCGATTTTTGTAATATGTGCGTCAAAATATGCACGCAACATGCCTTCTGGCTGAAGATAAGAGTTAGTGCAACTTGAATGCTCAGCAATCGCTCTCCAGAGTTCTTCCTTCACCAGGTGTTCTGCCCAGTAGGTATTCTGACATATAACCTGGAATAAGAGGAAAATGTCCTCTCATGTACATCTTATCTATACCAATTCCACACATATTCACTGCACAACTCACCTGGGTCAGACAAGCGTGCTGACCATTTGCATCAGACTTTACTTTTCCTTGTCTACCATCATTTCAGTGTAAACATTCTTCTTCAGTGATAATACAAGGCCCCTGTTCATCCTACAGGGTCTGTCTTCCATACGATTGGCAGGGGTGTACACTACATAGCTTGTGACCTGAAAATTCTTTCTTCCTAACATTCTATACATGGTTTCACATGTTATTTGAACAATGTGTCACTCCCAAATGGCAATATCAATTTATTTTCTACTGCACTGGCATTCGCAAACTTTGTAAAGCCACTAGCAAATATTTTACACATTTAACACAATTTCACTCCAAATAACTGCTTTCCTACGTAGGTCATCGTAACCGTAACCTTTCTCAATAGGCAGTATCCGAAATATGGCTATAGGCATGCATAGCCTGTTTATACATATCAAGAACGTATACAAATAAACTTATTCTGCCTTACCCTCAAGTAAGAATTTCACATGCACAAGCTTTTACTAGCAATAAATGGGTACTAGCACTGCTGTGTAGTATCAGACGGCGAAGGCTTGGTCATTCACTCTTCGCGCCTATGTTAGCTTGGCTTGCTTTCTGGTTTGAAAATAGAACCACTTACAAGTAATAGTTAAATTTTATCAACCACCGTCGACCAATCAGAAGAAGCGTCCAGAAATTTTAACTTTTTCCCAAGGCTATAAACTTGAGCGATGTTAAGTGTGTTCGTTCGTCTGATTTAAGTTTGTATCTTCTATATCTCCATTATTTATGGATCGATTTTAAATATTATTACTGATTATTACCCGACCAGTTGTCCTTTATCTTCTTTCCTTTAATTAGTCCTCAACGTTTTCATCTATGTAATTTTTTTGTAATTAATTGCGCTTTTCCGCGACTGAAAATATTAATAAAATAATTGTTTCTACGTCAAGATAGTTTTATTAAGTGGGAATCTTTAGTTTAATATATTAATCAATATCAGCGTTATAATTCAAGATATCCCTTTCAATCTAATTCCCTTTAGTTATTGAGAAATAAATTATTTAATTTTGATTAAGAGCACAGAATCGGCATTTTTGCCATTACAACTAAGATTTTGGTCTCTACCAAAAACGAGGTAACAATACGATTGGTTGTTAATTTTTACGACGTTCGTTAATAAATATTGGGAAAGGTAGTGCGTGTGTGTTTGGGGGTGGTAACTTTTAACTGTTTACTAGAAATTTTCAAATACTCTTAGTTAAAATGTTGGCGGTTTGATTTGACCGTGGGCTATGGACAAATTTCAAACGCCGTAGTTAGTAATAGATTTTAGGGGTACTGTCGTAGATTTTTGATAGGGGAATTAAGACTTGGGTTGGTCCCTTCTGAATAGATTATAATAAGTGATAGTCACAGTGAGAAGTTGTAATAGCAGTAGATTTCCACGAGTGAGATGGTAGAAATGTGATAGAGGCTGTCTCTGAAAATAAAGAAATCTTCTCTCTTTCACCTATCTTCTACGACAGATTTAGATTGAGTCAGACAGTCTACACACACACACATATATATATATATATATATATATATATATATATATATATATATATATATATATATATATATATATATATATATATATATATATCTAACCACTCACGTGCACGCACATACAAGACGACAGTTATACGTACAGACGTACGGAAACTATAACAAATGATTATATAAATATTCTAGAACGAGCTGACCAACACGTTGATTAATTTAATTATCATCTAAAGTTTATTCACAACACATAGAAATTACATCAAAGCATATACACATAGTCATAAAAAATCAAGGAATTGCTACAAGAAATGATAAACCCACAGTTAGATCTTATCCCTCGAGGTATGCTCACAGTCCTGTTGGAAGAAAGTGATAGCGCAGAGGAAACAAGGATACATAGGATTAGGCCTAATATTTCCCCTTCTTAAGGTATGGACAGACTTGATATCTCTGTTCTATTTTTAAGGGAAATATGATTAGCAATACTTGCATACAGAAAGTTAAAATATCAAAATGGGTGCCCGATTTCAACAATAAAAAAATCACTCCGTCCTGCATTCACTTTATTCATTCAGCCTAGCACACGTGCACATATTCAAACTCACAGCTTAGATAGCTACTTCTGGTAATACAATTTTTAGGACATTCACCTACAGACTCGTCAAGGGCAGTCTTTGACCAAGAAATCCCCAGTTCCAAAAAGACAGGATGAATTCTCTGCTTCCGCGAACGACTCCTTGGGTGTTCTTATTTTTCGGATGTCTGTTTAGGTCACATTAAAATTGTCCAGGCACGAAACATTAACAACGAGCACAGTGTCGATAGCTTAGGTTTCTAGAATTGAGGAATGTCAGATCGGTGTCTACTTTCAGGAAAGGACTATATTTGGTCACCACACCACTAGTCGAAACTCCGTCGGAATGTTACTGACGTTAATATGTTACTTGCCACCACGGCTAAATTTGTACATAAGAGTTTGTGCAGAAAATCTGATCTGGCTCAAAGGCCCAGAATAACACATTTAGTCTTTAATAAAACCCGTTAGTGAGAGTTGTACTCTGTCTATTTATGAAGACACACGCACTGTCAGACAGGTGTTAACTTGAAAACCCACGTGGTTAAAAGATAAAAATGTTTTATGTTTCTCACAGGTATGTCTCTGTACTAAACGCCGGCAAAATTTGGGTACCACAGTATTCACTGAATAAAGAAAAACTCATATGAAATATTGTACATATTATGTACTCACTATAACTTACATTTTTAAACTGCAAGCGTACCGCTTGACTTATCATTTAAACTTTCCTGTGAAATACGTTATGTACATAAAATCAATCATCATGAATTAGGAATACCTACGTGTTCCGTCACCACTCATGAAGCATCTAGCATTATAAGTTAGTTAGAAAAATTTATTCTCGTCTGATTATTTTAGCAGTAAAATTAAATTCCTTAATAGCCGACTGAGTTTAAGCTAGAAATATAATTTATGTTTTCCGCTGTAACTCGTCACTATAAAATAATACAGACTATATAAATTAAGCGCTCTGCACCAAATCTAACTAGTGAAATAAAATAAGCGATTTAACACTTTAAACACTTCACAAAATACTAGAATATAATATATATAATATTTACCTCAACACAGAACTACTAAGAACTTAAACCACTTCGACCAAACTAAATGCCATTTCTATTAACAGAGATTCTTAGGAATCGAATGAAGGCTTTTTCTAGTCTTGACTGCGAAGTTACTGAGTGAAAATGAAATCTAACTCCCTCCAGTATATATGAAACACCAGACAAAGAGGTACGCTTATTCCATAAACTACGCAATAGCCTCCCCTTTCCGTCTTTAACGCTTACGTTTAACACCTAAACGCATGCGTAACTGCCACCTACTGACCGAAAGGGCGCGTGTCAGTTGCAAATCTCAGACAACCCGTCTCCAGTGCAGAAGCAGCTTTTCACCCCTCCCCGAGAAACTCATCCTGAGAACCATAACTGACACTTTGCTTTCTCGCACCTTACGCCAACTCTGGCCGTGTAGCGTGAGTGTCATATCACCTGACACTGAGAATCTACCTTGGAAACTACATGTCAGATGCAAACTACCAGACAAATGTCACCTCATCATGTCTGACGGAGTGAATTCTCACACTTCAGGCCCAGAAACTTAGCTGAAGAAACACTGTCCCAGGGGAAACTGGAGACAGCTGTCTGCTCCCCTATCTGACGGAATGCATTCTAACACTCTGCGTCTCGTGTAGGGGCTGACACGTTACGTCCTAACTGCGTTCTCAGTTTTGAGAAAAGAAACAGGTACACGTTAGAATGGGGAAATAGTAATGTATATAGTCGCAAACGAACGAATGCGAAAAACACAAAAAGGATAAAAGAGTGATAATAAATAGAGGATACGGGTGAAAGAAAAAGAAAAAGATATAGGCAATCTAATGATCATAACCTCTGTGACAGGTACGTTAGCTAATTTTCAAGCGGGGAATTTTGAGCGTGTGGTGATACGGATTCACTTTACTACACCCGTCTCCAGTCATTCCCAACGGCCCATTGACGATGCTGGTTCGCCCACTGCAGTCGGTTCTGGCATTGCCGGTCCGTAAAAACAGGACCTCTGTAGGGTCTTCTAGCCCAAAGACCAGAGTCGTGCAGCTGGTTCCTGACCATTTGATCTGAAATTCGACGAGCTTCTGACATTGACTGGACTGTGGAGGACGCAGATGCAAGTCGATTCCTGAGGTGACGCAGCCGTATGAAACGGGCTTTTTCAGGAGTTGTGACTCTGGGGCTTCCACTGCGAGGCCGGTCTGCCACTGAGCCAGTTTCTTGAAATCGCCTCCAAAGGCGACTAATGGTGCTTCTAACCTCATTAAATTGTCTGGCCACTACACTCTGTGACTGTCCAGTCTGTAAACGTCCAATGATGATGAGTCGTTGTTCTGTAGTGAGATGAGCCATACTTGCGCATTGAATTTTCAACTGAATTTATTCGAGGAGCGTCAATCTTTTATAGGCATTCAATAATATGGTCAGAGAGTTTTGTGTTCAGTAAGTTTCACGGGATTCTCATGAACCTGTCACGAGTTATTGTCAAAAATATTGTTTTGACCTTGACCTCTTTCATGACCTCACGAATCATGAGGTGAGTACAATTCAGGTAACCACGAGAAGTTAATGACCAGGTGGACACAGTCGATAGGTTGACTGATGTCCAATCAGCGAATATATTTTATAAACGTAACACCAAAAAAGTTGCGTTTCTTTTTTTGAACAGTATATATATATACTGTATATATATATATATATATATATATATATATATATATATATATATATATATATATATATATATATATATATATATATATATATATATATATATATATATATATATATATATATATATATATATATATATAAAGACATAATAGCCTGGAAAAAACAGTGATGGAAGGCATGGTCCCTGGAAAAAGGGGAAGGGGTCGACCTTGACGACGGTGGACCCAGGACATCACAGAGAGTCTGAACTTGTCTTTGGCTGATGCAGGTCGACTTGCCCAGAATCGTGATGCGTTCAGAGCAGCTGTAATGGAGACAATGTTCTGGAAAGAATACGTCACATGATGATGAATATATATACATACGAGGCCTGTCCGGAAAAGAACCGGCCATAATTAATATTAGAAAAACCGTTTGCGCGACATCGATGTAACTTGGCAGTCAAATAGAGTGCCCTGTTATGCACATACGTGTGCAATGTTGACGTTGCTGCACTAGTCAGTGCGACCGTTAAAAGCCGTTTAGTGAGCACGTGCACTGTGAGGTCGTCGCATTCAAAATGGCTGAACGAGTAGAGCAAAGAATCTGCATCAAATTTTGCGTCAAGCTTCAACATTCTTCCACGGAAACTATTATGATGATTCAGAAGGCTTTTGGAGACGATGCAATGAGTGCTACACAAATAAAGGTGTGGCACAAACGCTTCAAAGATGGTCGAGAATCTGTTGAATGTGATTACCAACAGGTTGGAACCTTTGCGCAGACCTGGGAGAAAAATTTCGGGGGTCATCTTTGTTGAGTGGAAGAAAAGGATTCATTAAAGTTTGAAACTTGCAGGACAAAACGTAGATACCCGTTTGATAAGTGGAACAAATACTTAGTTACATTTATTTAATGTATTACATTTCTGTGATCGCCGCATATTTGAACCGCTTGCGAGACAATATAAAACCTATCACGAGATGTTGCCCGTATGAAAAAAAGTGAAACCTTAAGTAGCGGGGATTCGAACACATGAACGAAAGAATGTTTCTTTTATAAGTTTCTACTATTGATCGATTGTGTTTTGCCCTAGCGCGTGAACAGAAATTTACGCGCGATGTTTTGTGTGGGCCATCGACCTGGTTCCAAAACAAGTGAGGGTACAACCACTTCCGTGTTGTGTTTTCTTAAAATGGCTGAAACTGACCTCGACATTGATTCAGTTACAGAGTGTAACAATAAGGATGTATCTAGTTGATGCTATAAGCTAGTCTACCTGCAAGATATATCTCTACGGGTGTGTTCAATAAAACTGTCTATTTGGTCTTGTTCAGCCTGGTCTTTGGCAGTATTTTTTATGTTGGAGACTACGGTTGTGTGTGGATCATTTACATAACACTAACTGAACATTGGGGTAAGTAGATTTATTACTCATGATATAATATAAATAATAAAGAAAACTACCACGTGACCCACCGTCCATCTTAATATGTAGTTACATTCACCCAACAACGGGAATTCCCTATCATATTTTTTTAACATCACAACCATAGTTGCCTACGACACCACTTCACCTCTCAGCGTCTTATATTCTCATCACTAGCTACACACAACACAACACAAAACCAAAACCATCCCCACCAACCATCGATCGTTAGTCATCTTCCTCTATAACGTGTATTACTTTTTTATTTTATATTTTCCTCGATATTCTATAGCTGTTAGGCAAAGGGGGATTCACTCAAGAGTGTTTATCAAAAAAACTCCTTCGTCTCAAGTCAAGTAGTAACATAGTTGCCTGAAGGTTTTGGAACAAATCGGTTGTTAAATTCATGTAAACGGTAAAAAACACAACTCCTTCCAATAAAATGTTAAAGCTACTTCTAAATCAGCTTGATGTTTGTAACAAGACTACAACACATCCACATAGATAACAATGTTCTGATGAAATTCCTTTTGCGTAGTGTACCTATACCTAAACTTTCATGAAATACACACAAATCTCCTGTTATTGCTTATGAATACACAATATTATAGAAATAATGGCTTAACAAAACTATTTAAAACATTACAGATAACCAATAGCGATTTTACACTGTGAAAGAGTCTATCAACCAAAGAAAGCTAACACCAATTATTTGTAATTCTCAGCTATACCTATACACAAACGATGGGCGGGAGAAATGTCCTAATGGTCTCAATAAACATCACAATAAGCTAGACTTTTAGTTGTACTCACCCAACAACGGAAAATTCCCTGTCTTTTTTTTTTTTTACATCACAAACGAGGTACCCGTCGACAATTTTCTCGCTTCATAATAATAAGCAAGAGGACATGCATACCATCATAGCTGGCAGACGCTGGAGCTGGGTTGGTCATGTCCTCAGAAGAGACCCCGATGCCATCACAAGAACAGCTATGCTTTGGACCCCTGAAGGAAAGCGAAAGAGAGGCCGACCAAAAACAACTTGGCGGAGGACTGTGGAGGCTAAGATGCAAAGAATGAACCAGAGTTGGGGCACTGTACGAAGGATGGCCACCGACCGTGCAAAGTGGAATCAATTTGTTGTTGCCCTACAAGACGCCACTAGGCGTGATGGCCACTGACTGCTTTGACGGTCGGTGGTTAAGGATCGAAGAAGAAGAAGATAATAATAATATAATAAAATTTAAAAATAAACACCTTATTACGCGTCTGTGTTTATACGTTGCCTCGCTTCGGTTACATTTGTATCCTCTCCTCTTACAACACCAACACACACACACACACACATTTTGTTCATATCGAGGGCGCGTCAACTATCGATTAGTCTTCTGACTAATCAACCATCTGTTACCGCGAAACGTGTCTGGACGCGTTTCACAACCAGATTAAAACTAGTTTTCCTTCATATAGATAGACACGAGATACGGACCATCCGCCTATCGGATATATTTGTTAAACGAACTTGGTTCGTTAAAGTTTAGCTTGTGATCAATTACCTCCGCGCGTACACACACACATACACACCCACACATGCGCACACACACACACAACCACAAACGCGCGCCAACACAACCACACAAAATCAAAAGCAATACCATCCACGCACGCACGCACACACAACCACACGCGCACATACACACACACAAGCACACAAAAACAAAAGCAATACCATCCGCGCACGCGCACACACAACCACGTGCATTAGTGCCCACCTCTAGTCGCTGATCCTAGTATAGTCATGTCTCTAACACTTAACTCCCACCTCTCGCTGGCGGCACACCCGCCTGCTACACCCCCAACACACACACACAACCACACCCACTCATGCACACACAAACACACACACGCACGCACACACGCACACACACACACACACAACCACAAACGCGTACAACACAACCACACACAAACCCATCTTCACTCCCATCTCTAGATGTTAACCCTAGTATAGTCAGATCTCTAACACTTCACTCCCACCTCAAGTCGCTGGTCCTAGTATAGTTAGGTGTTTAACACTTCACTCCCACCTCTCGATGGTGGCACACCCGCCTGCTACACCCCAACACACACACACACACAACCACACCCACACACGCACACACGCACACGCACGCGCACACTCACGCACACACACACATAACCACAGACGCACGCCAACACAACCACACACACACCCATCTTCACTCCCACCTCTAGATGCAAGACCTGGTATAGTCAGATCTCTAACACTGCCCTCCCACCTCTAGATACTAGAGCTAGTATAAATAAGTCTCTAACACCAACACACTACCAACACACAACGACATGCCCCCCGTACAAAAAGACTCTCCTCGCTTCAAAAAAAACGCTCTTAGTAACCTAAGCCAACATTATCGATTTTTTATATTTTCCGTCATTATCGATTTATATATATATATATATATATATATATATATATATATATATATATATATATATATATATATATATATATATATATATATATATATATATATATATATATATATATATATATATATATATATATATATATATACAGTACTTTGCAAAAAAAATGGCAGTCATAATTTCGCAACCCAGCACACTCATGGAAGCAAATAATAATAAAAACTGTATGTCCAGAGGAAGATTGGTATCTCCCCTATCTATTAACAGTTGATTCAGTACAATATAATGTTGCCTTCTCCAGCAAGGCAAGCCTGGATGCGGCGAGGCATACTTCCCACAAGTGTTTGTAGGTAATTGTGAGTCAGACTGTCCCAGTATTTTTCAGCTTCCTTCTTCAATTGTTCAACGTCTCTGGGTCCATTTTAAAAAAAATGATTCTTGAGTAGTGCCCAAACGTTTTCAATTGGGTTTAGGTCGGGACTGTTGCTGGGCCACTTCAGCACTATCACATTCTTCTCTTGCAGCCATGCTTTGGTGGTATGAGCTGTATGCTTTGGGTCATTGTCATGTTGAAATGTTCACCCCTCGGAATACATGACCTGCATAAATGGCAGAAGGTGTCCCTCTAGTATGTCGATGTACCTTTTTTTCGTGAGAATTCCTGTGAAAACACACAGTGGGTTGGCACCTCTTGCTGACACCCCTCCCCAAAGATGGAATTTCTGGGTATGTTTCGGTCGCTGGTACACAGGCGTTACAGAGTCTTTCGTCCAAATATTTATTTGAGCAGGATAAGACCAAACAGAACATTCATCTGAAAAAATCACATTGTCCCATGACAATATTTTTTTTTTTCGTGGCATCAGTTCAAGTGCATCTGTTTGTGAGTCTCTGTGAGCAATGGCGACGAAATTACCCGCTTTTTGTGTAATTCATCCTGTGTAGCCCCCGGTTGACAGTAGCATTAGATACCTCTGAGCTTCCCAACTCGATCATGCGCTGCCGTATGTTTTCTACACTCTTCATTGGCCCAGCCCGAACGATTTGGGCGAGACGCCGATGGTCCTTTGTGTCCAAAATTCTTGGCCTCCCACTACCTTCTTTTCGCTCGATTCCATTACCTGCTTTTAATTTACTCACAACTCTGTAGACAATCCGCTCAGGAATGTTCAAGGTTTTAGAAATGTTGGAACATGTTTGATTTCCTTCATTCTAAAGCTGTGAAATTAACATACACTTTGTCTTTGTATCCATTTTCTGCCAGTAGCATCATAAATTTTCGTCTGCTCTATTATCAAGGGACTGTACTCTACACTAATTTTTTTTTAACTTTTGGTAGTGTTTGCTCAAATTTGGGGCAGAACATGCATATTTAATTAAATTTCAGCATATTTAGTTGAGCAATATGACTGCCATTTTTTTGCAAAGTACTGTATATATATATATATATATATATATATATATATATATATATATATATATATATATATATATATATATATATATATATATATATATATATATATATATATATATATATATATATATATATATATATATATATATATATATATATATATATATATATATAACTGATAACAGTAACTGATAGAAGAGTAATTCATCTTCAGTTGTTGCGTCTGCAAGGCTGTCCTTCTTAAGCATTTTGGCAATTATGTCTTTATTCCACTCCTTAATTAAGTGTTGTCTCTGTTTTCCAGACTTGTGCATTTAGTGGTTCTAATAGTTCTTATGCTAGTTCAGAGTCTGTCTTATATAACTCAACATTTAAATGGTCGTGACCAGGAGCTTTTACAGTCTTTAATCTTTTGATAGTTGTGATGATTTCTTCTCTTTGTGGAATGTCCGTATTTACGTCTAGATCATTTTCAGCCTCAGGAACATCAACTGCATCTCTGGTGGTTCCTTATTCAGTGTTTATCTGAAGTGCTCTGCCTATCTTGTTTCCTGCCTTTTGTAAATAAATATTTAACAAACATAAAGGTATATTTTCACGCACTCGTGAGAAATAAAGAAGTAGAAAACTAGACAACAGAAAAACAACAGACGTGAGTGGATTACCCGTGACTCAAACCCAGGACCTTCCGTGCGACACCCCCGCCAAGCTATGCAAGCGAATCACATAGTGCTGCTTTTCTTATATATTGTTGAAAAGGTGTTGAATTTCTGGTCAACATCATCAGACGCTGTCTTTTCCTGACTCTTGCAATTTGATTTCGTCTCTTTTCATCAACGACACAAGTTTTTTCTGGTAAGGGGGTTCTTCAGTTTGATGACGTCATATATTTTCTGTTTAGTTGCAGTGGTCCAGCAGCTGTGATTTGTACTGAGTACTTAGCTCGAAATGGGCTGACCAAGATTGTCTCAGATTACTGGGTGCGTCACTGCTGGTCCTAAGAAATGTTTTGACTGTCCCTTCCCTTCAGGAGTCGAATGCTGCTGTGGCTGCAGCATGTTCCTTACGCCAAGGTCGGGGTAATTAATCATGTTACCTAATCAACTGTCTACAATACCGGTCTGGTGCAGGTGTCGAGTGTACCAAACACTGAGATTAAACTAATGTCTCCTTAAGTATCGCGTCACCTGATAGAAACATCAGGCACCCACCACTTCCCTCCCACATTTCATCTTTCTCAGAATTTTGCATGATTTTATTGGGCTTTAAATTAGAACCCATCGAGTCGGATGAAGGTGATTAAGGAGAGCGGAAGGCGATACATGTATTCTGTTCACATATAATATACATATAAAACGTATTTCAAATGGTGGTTATAAAAAATATATACATAATGATGTTATCATCATCAATTCCCTAAACGCTATGTAGCTTGATTCTACCTTTATATTGGTTAATTCAGAGAAACCCGCACAAAGCAGTCACCAGCTTTTGCAGTGGATGTTTATGGGACAGTTCTTTTATATGATGAGGCTGCCAGCCACATGTTCAGCTTTACATCCAGAAGCATTTTATCCATGTCAAAAGCAAATATAAAATGGTAAAATTTATATATTGCTACTTACCCCAATTCGAGTGATTTAATACACAGATTTGATGCAAAGAAATCCATACTTTGTCACGCAACTGTTAAAATTACCGTCGTCCTCATATGCGTTAGTTGTCTAACTTGATACACTTGAGTATGGTTTCCAGGACCTAGGGCGTTAAGTATTAATGCTGGAGATTGCTAATTCTTTTAATTTTAAAAGTGCTCCCAGTTCTTTCGCCTGTTCTGTAGTGGAATTCTATTTTTTTCTTGTTATTCTGGCTGTCTATGATTTCTCCTTGACCGAGATTGAATACAATGTAGAACTGTTTAAATGCTTTAGGTTTTAAGCGGAATTTCGGACCCTGCACACATGCCTCACCGGACCTTCTGTTGATTTAGATGCAGTCATAATAATGTACAAATGTTGCTTCGTGAGGTTCATGGTGGGTGAAACCCGATAAAATTTATTTTCATTCCTAACCTTAAATAACCCCCACGGTCAAAAGTTTGATTTTGGTAAGGGTTTCCCCATCCTCCTCATCTGAACATTATCACCAAACTATATAAGGTTTTACCCCTATGAAAGTCATAATTACCAAAATCTGGCTATGATTATTGCTACTGATAATGTCTTTCAAGGTTGTACTAATTACATCGTTGTTTGTTAGAATGATTAATCTCGGCGGAAGTGTTATATCATTTATCTGCCTTAATTTGAATTTGTGTCAAGATTGTTACTCCCCGGACAACATCCCTGGCACGAAAATATTTCCCATAGTCCAAACCTTTCCACTTGTCATGTCCAGACAGAGCGGAAGAATAGGCCTTGTATTTGTGCAGTCATGCTTGTAAAATTAACTGTTTACTATAAAATGTCATCTGTTGTCCTATTATCAGACTCGTTCCCCATGTGATTTTCAATCAAGCTATTAAGACTATCAGACACATTGCGGTCTACCCCGAAGGCGTTACGTGATCTGACAGGTGATAGAAAATGAAGATGGCTGTATACCGCTCCCCCTATGTCCCAGTCTTGACATATGGATGCGAGTCATGGGCAATGACTACAACCCACAAAAGCTAGATCCAAACCTCAGAAATGAGGTATCTGAGAAAGGTGGTTGAGGTAACAAGAAGAGACATGGCCGCAACCAGACGATACGTCAAGGCCTAAAATCCCACCCGCTGCAGACCCAATTAGAACAGTCCCAACTAAGATGGTTTGGCCATGTCTGCAGAATGGGAGAAGATCGGCTACCACGACAAGCATGGGAAACAAAGAGCCAGGGATCCAGACCTCCAGGACGACTCAGAGTTCGCTGGGAGGACAACATTAGACAATCTTTGAAGGACCGAGGATTGGAATGGAACCAGGCCAGGAAGAAGACAGCTGATAGAATAGTCTGGCGCTCTCTCTTCCAAACCTCTACACCTCACGGTAGAAGGGGAACGACTAAGAAAGTAAGTAAGTAAGTTATGGCAAGAAGTCAACATCAGAGTTGATAAAGAGTACTAGAGGCGACATGTTATGAAGAAACAAGATCACTTACGACATCAAGCATGGTGCTTGAAGAAGAAAAACTATTTGACATGTGTACACACGTTTGTACTGTAACATTAAATATTTGAAATGTATATGCTTAATTACCTTATTAGTGTCTACCTAATTTGTTTGTATATATTTCTGCTTATCTAAAATATTAAAATATTGTACGTTCAGCCGTATTTTTGTAATTCTTTGCTTGAAGTGTATAATGCATTTTTTGAGACGCCAGTTAAAATGAAATAAGTGGAAGTTATTTAATGAGATGCCAATTAAAATGAGATAAGTGGCAAGGTGTTTTTTTGAGACGTCGATCAAATAGGACATAAGTCAAAAGTTATTTTATGAGACGTCGATGAAATATGAGATTATTTGTAAAGGAATTTTACGAGACAACTATTAAATATGAGATAAGTGGGAAGTTATTTTATCAGACACCGTTTAAATATGAGATAAGTTGGAAGAAATGTTATGAAAGCTGGTGAGGTAAATAAAACTGTAGACTGTAACAGATTGGGAAAAGTATGTTTGTTCTAAATAAAGTTAGCTGAGTCTGGAGAACATATTAACGAACAAATATCTAACAAAATAAATGACAAAAATGATAGTGCAATGTTGTACAGAACCAATGCTATGGATGGTAATAATTAATAGTCAACAAATAACCAACGACAGCAACATCAGCGATAGAACTGCCTTGCCTAAAAACATGATGTTAAAAAATTAAATTAGCAATTAAAAGAATAATGAAACACGAATACTGTATCAATACTAATAATATTGGGTAATGAAAACCGACTGACAAGTGAGGAGACATGAAAACAAACGAACACACAGTATTACTGAGCTTGAAGATCTTGTCAAAATGATAAAATAAAAAAAAATCACTGAGTATTTAAAGTAAGGGATTGTTCTAAAATCTGTTCTGGGTGAGGGTCGAATACGTAATTAAACGTTAATGTAGTCATTGATGACACAGGATTATATAATTTATTTTTTTTACCATTGTGTAGTGTTTGAGTGTTTCACATTTAATTTTGTTTAGATAACATATTCCCGTATTGGACTTGGAATAATAAACATTTGAATGTTTTATATTTAACTTTTTTCAGTTTGTAAACCTATTTGTTTTGACTTGGAATAATAAACATATGAATGTTTTATATTTAACTGTTTTTTCAGCGTGTATATCTATTTGCTTTGACTTGACAGACTCAACTTTCTGTTTGCTTTCACATGGCAGTCGCAACTTTCTGTTTCGTTTGGTTATAACGGCCATCTTCACTGCACACGGACAGTTTCTTCAGTGATCCGATCTAGTCCCTTAGATCACACAAGGTGGATCTCAGCATAGTGCACGAACTACGCAGCACCGCCAAGGATCCCAATATGTTGTATATAGAAATCAGGTATTTTATAAATATGTTTATGTGGTGGGGAGGTTTCCTAATTTTTAAAGTTTGCCTGGGCAGTAGCCATATGGTTTACGCTTTACGACTTCCAACTGTCGAGTTATTTTTAACGTGCGCGACTTGTACCTCCTTATTTTCGCCCTTATCCGAGAAGGCCAGACATTCAACATCACTACCCAGTAGATAAGGGAGGAGTATGCCATCATTACGAATCACTAGTTATGAAAAAAAAATTCCATCAAATGTATTCCCTGTACAGAGAGTGAACCCTGGACCTTTAGAATGAGATACGGATGACATCCCTATTGCCACTCCGCTTCCCTCTGATATTTTAAAAAGCTGGAACTAGTTACAATAAAATGTTTGAAAGTTAACATAACATTTCCTGACAATATGCAGTTCTATCAATATTTGATAATGTCCACATATTATTTTGCTGCACTCGCCTAAAATTAATTGATACAATGAAAACAATACAGACGGGAAAGAGCAGCCAGAAAATTCAAAGAAATGTGACGTCTCGCAAAATATACGTGTCACACTCGCTTCTTTTATAAATGAGATTTCTAATTTTATCCCCCAATTTTTTTTTTTTCTTTGATCCTTAACCGCCGACCGTCAAAGCAGTCAGTAAACATCACGCTTGGTGGCGTCTCGTAGTTCAGCAACAAACTGCTTCCACTTTGTTTAGTTGGCAGCTGTCCTTCCTACAGTGTCCCGACATAATCCGGAAGTCCGTCCCGCATCAAAGTTCTTTTCATGTGTTGGTGTTTCCGTAACGCTTCCCATTTATTACGTAGAACAGGGGTGTTGGCCTTGTGCTTTAAACTAAGGTGACCAGACGTCCCGGTTTTTCCGGGACAGTCCCGGTTTTCGACCATTTTTTGATAATTTGTCCCGACTTTTTTTCGATGCAATCCAGGACGCCAATTTGTCCCGGTTTTGGACGAATTTGCCAATTTGGCATAAATCTCTCAGATTTAAAAAAAAAAAAATTATTATTCCGTGGATGACTTGAGGGAATTTTTAATTATTAGTGAACTGGCGCCGAAACAGCACAAGAGGTTGTCAGGACCGCGAATTAGTTTTGTAGTTCCAATGTGATATTCGCAGTTATTTGAAATTTTAGGTAGTGGTAAAGTACCAAGATTTTGCGTACGGTATACGTTTATTTAATTTAAACGGTGAACTATTTGTGCATATTTTGTTATTGTTGTAAGAAAATGGTACCAAAGCGTAAATGCAGTTTCAATGAAGATTTACAAAAGGAATATCCGTTTATTAAAAAAAGTACATCAAACTTCAATGTACGATGCAATATATGTGCCTCCGGGTTTTCGATAAGCCATAGTGGACGTGGTGATATTAAGAACCACATAAGCAGTGAGAAACATAAGAGAGCCGTCGTTAAAGCTGCATCAAGCTCATCGTTAACCACTTTCTTCAGAGCTGATAAAATTGGTGACCAAGAAGAGCAAATAGCTGCTATAGAAGGCGCCTTTGCATACCATACAGTGCTACACAATCATACTTTCAGGTCTATGGATTGCACATCAAAATTACTTCAGGTTACTTTAGAGCCAAAATTTGCATGTGCACATACGAAAACAGAAGCCATTATTCGAAATGTCTTGGCACCCCATATTCTAAATGAGTTAAGGTGTGACCTAGAAAAGTCTACATTTATTTCTGTACTGACAGATGCATCCAACCACAAAGAATTCAAGATTTTTCCTTTGCATGTCAGATACTTTGATCACAGTAATGGAGTGAAAATTAAAATATTAGAGTTAAAGTCATTGCCAGGTGAAACATCTGATATTGTAAGTAGTTTTCTTAATGACTGCATAACTGAAATTCCAATTTTGGAGGTGCTGAAAGGAAAGGACAGAACAATGTTTTAAAAAAAAAACTGCAAGTAAACCTTGGATATGGTGTTATAGGAGTTGGGTGTGCAGGTCATATTTTTCACAACACTGTTCGAACAGCTGCAGATGTACTGCCTGTTGATGTCGAGCTGATTATTGCTAAAATTTATCTACTCTTCAAATCATACACATACGAGTTGAAAGACTCAAGGAGTTTTGCCAGTTTGTGGAAACAGACTTCCAGATGATCTTAGGTTATGCTCAGACTAGGTGGCTTGCTCTGCTGCCTGCTGTTGAAAGGGTTCTTCAGATGTTCCTGCCTTTAAAATCATATTTTCAATCTCAAGACAGATGCCCAGTTTTTATACAGACATTCTTTAAAATCCTCTATCTGAGGCATGGCTTGTTTTTGTTCACAGTCAGGCCTCTCCATTCCACGAAGCAGTGCAAAAAATAGAAGGACAGACGGCCACTGTGTTTGAAGTCATTGACAGCATCAACAGGTTGAAAACTATTTTGAAGTCCAAACTGGAAGACTGTATCTTGCCATCAAGAGTTAAGCTAATCCTTGAAAAGCTGGAAATGGAAGGACTTCCAAAGGAGGATGTGAAAAAGTTTCATGCTAGCGTTTCTTCGTTCTATGAAACAGCTTTCAATTATCTGAATAAATGGGCTGCAAAAAATTTTCAACACCTAGAATCCTACAGCTGGGTAATGCTGAACAGAATACCAATTTGGGCAGATATTGAGATATCATCATCACTAGTGATTCAAACATTACCTTCAGCCCACTTTACAGAAACTGAAATTTATGACGAATATGTCTATATGAAGCAGTTTGTTACTTCTCAGAAAATTAGTGAATGGAGTGCCAAAAAAAAAAAACATTGCCACCACAACGTTGGATTGAAATGGTTTCCCACTTCAAAAACAATAATGTGACATTTTCAAATATTTTGAAGTTGGCAGAGTTTTTTTTTTCTGTCTACCTGGAACAAATGCTGCCACAGAAAGAGTGTTTTCTTTGATGAACAGCTTATGGGCAAGTGATAAAACACAGTTAGGTGTTGAAACTTTGAAAGCTATGTTGACAACCAAAGTGAACTGTGAGGAAACATGTGTCGAGTTTTTTTAAGATGCTGCTTGCAAAGAAGGACCTATTGATAAAAATCCACTCATCTGAAAAGTACAGTAACTCAGCTTCACCTTAAGTAAGGATTATTGATGTTTTTCTCTCTTATTAGTTTAAGTAGTTAAAGTTATACAGTAAAATGTATGTTATTCAATGTTATTCAAATGTATATATAAAATGTATATTATTTTAAATTGACATCAACTTGATTTTTCCGGGACATGTCCCGACTTTTGACCTTTTCTTTACCCTTTTGTCCCGATTTTTTGCATTGAAATAGGTCAAATCTACTATTTTGTCCCGGATTAGGGTTTTGAAAATATGGTCACCTTATTTAAACACACAACCAGGATGATCAGTGAACCAGCTTTTGTCTGAAACCTACCCACGCATACTTTCCAGCTGGATTGAACCTACCAGGTGTAAAACTCCCGCTGGCAAAGCTCTGGTGGTTGTCTGGGTACGCAAGCTGCCATACTGCTACGAGGTACAGGTACCATTAATGGAGTTACATTTTGTCCGCAATAGTTCACTTTTATCTGCAATTGTGAATAACTCCCTTGTGGACGACAAGAACAGCTATGCTATGGACCCCTGAAGGAAAACGAAAGAGAGGCCGGCCGAAAACAACCTGGCCGAGGACTGTGGGTTCTGAGATGCAAAGAATGAACCAGAGTTGGGGCACTGTACGAAGGATGGCCGCCGACCGAGCAGGGTGGAATCAATTTGTTGTTGCCCTACAAGTTACCACCAGGCGTAATGGCCACTGACTACTTTGACTGTCGGCGGCTAAGGATCAAAGAAGAAGAAGGACGACATATATTACTATTATTACCTCAGCTGAAATATCCGATAATTTATCGGATAATAATAACTGGTTTAAATTGGTCTTAATTACATTTTTTCGTAAATAATATATTACGCAATTAACAAAAAACAAAGTGCAGACTAAATTAACTGTACTGTGTAAAATTAGATTTAAAAATGAAAAGTAACAAATTATCCTCTTGGGACAACAGTCTGATGAGATCAAAGACAAACATTTTTAGCAACTTGAACCAACCGGTGTAAACATGTACAATCTCTGTGTGTGTAGTGTGTTCGTACATGTGTGTGTGTGTGCTGATGGGAAGTATAAATTAAAAATGCAATTAGTTGGGTGTGGCAAAAATTGAACCCTGCCTCGTGCTGGGACGAAGCACATGAATGGGAACGTTTGATTAATTAATCACTATATGCTTGAAAGATTATTTGTCTGCACTAATTAACGCACAGCTAACGAGTTTACCGACGAACTGGCTCTTCTGTACACAAATGTAATTAGATGAGAGACATAATGTACATACTAAATGAGAAGTCACAGCTTGTGGGTATGAAAATACACTGGGAGAAAACACAGATAACAAGAATAAATGCAAGAAACGATAACAATATTGCACATAAACAAACATCACTATAAAATGTTGACTCTAAAATATACATTAGAAGCGTTATAGACAGTTGGAGGAACAGATAATGATTTCAAAATAAGAATACAGAAGACTAGAGGAGCTTTCATTGTACTAGGAAATAAATTCGACATCAAAAGAAGTCAAGTCCAAGATAATAATCAGAATCTTCACTTCAGATGTCAAGTCAGTCCTATTAAATGGATGTGAAAAATGGAGAGTAAGAAAATCAACAACCAAAAAGCTTGAGCTTTCTTTCATATTAACAATAACAAAGCTACAACACGGAAAAGTGCACGTGAACTCTGGCGCAAAATATCTTGACTCAATTGGGAGGTGCATATTAGCAAGTACAAAATACAATGTACATACAGTGTATGGGCTTCTTTCTTTCTTTTTCTCTTTATTCCTCCACCTGATGTCATCGTTCTATTACCATATATAAGAATGGACTTATCCCTCCTTGACGTTACTATGTTACATCTCAACTCATCACAGTTCCTTACAGGTGATCAATCTCCTTCAGCTTAAGGTCGAAGAGTATTAACGCTAATTGTTCCGGTTGCCAACTGGTTGTATACACTCCGGATGAGCCCTCTCATACATCCATCATTGCTGCTGTTACTTCTTCTTCTTTGATCTATAACCGCCAACCGTCAAAGCAGTCAGCGGCCATCACGCCTGGTGGCGTCTTGTAGGGCAGCAACAAATTGATTCCACTTTGCTCGGTCAGCGGCCATCCTTCGTACAGTGCCCCAACTGTGGTTCATTCTTTGCATCTCAGCTTCCACAGTTCTCCGCCAAGTTGTTTTTGGTCGGCCTCTCTTTCGCTTTCCCTCGGGGGTCCATAGCATAGCTGTTCTTGTGATGGTATCAGGGTCCCTTCTGAGGAAGTGGCCAACCCAACTCCAGCGTCTGCCAGCTATGATGGTGTGCATGTCTTCCTGGTTACTCCGAATAAGTAGTTCGTGGTTGCTGATGGTGTTTGGCCAGAAGATTCGGAGAATTTTCCTTAGGCATGTTGTGTGAAAAGAGGACAATTTCGACATTTCCTTCTCTGTTACTCTCCAGCTCTCCGCGCCATAGAGAAGCACAGAAAGCACACAGCTCTGATATAATCCTAATTTTGGGCTTGTGCTGTACTGAGAGGACTTCCAGATGTTGTTTAGGCTAAAAAAGGCTGTTCTTGCTTTGTTCATTCTGTTGTTGATGTCCTTGCTTGCTCCACCGTCTGGTGTTACTATGCATCCTAGGTATGTGAAGGCATCTGTCTGTTCCAGTTGTTGATTCCTTACTGATATGGGCTCAGGGTTGCTCACATTGAGCATCATGACCTCTGTCTTCTTTAGGTTGATGTTCAAGCCCACCTGCTTTTACGCCTGATGCCAAATTCCAGCAATCTTAGCCTTGATGATTCATCGATTGCAGTGTCATTCTCTAATAGACAATCATGAATTGCCCTCAGTTTTTTTCTCCTATCCATTTCCAATTCACTTACTATAGGTTTTCGAGAAGCTAGTCTGTCAGTTCTTTCATTGCCGCGTACCCCCGTGTCACAGAGAGTTTATTGATCATAAATTGCCTATATCCTCTTCCTTTTCTTTCACCCGTATCCTCTATTTTATTATCACTCTTTACCTTTTTCCTGTATTTTTCGCATCCATTAGTTTGCGTAAAATATTTTCTTCCCCATTCTCAACTTTACCGTTTTCTTTCTCATACTGGTAAACGCATTTATGACATAACGTGTCAGAGAGAGAGAGCGTTAAAATACATTCTGTTGCATTAGATGTCAGTGGACGATAGAACTCGTGAATACTCGTCTGGGCATACAGAGATAGCAGACATGCGTCTGTATTTTTCTCACGTCACGGGCGTTTCGTCTGGCTAGTACCCGGTTAGGTGTCATACCGTCTAGCATTTTCACCTGACACTAACGTTTCTCTCGGAGTGAAGTGTGATATGACACTCACGCAGCGCTCGGGAATGAGACATATAGTCTGGGGTTTTCCATGAGACTCACGCTTCTCGGTCAGTTTGTTAACGTAGGTGTGAAAACGCACCGGTGGCACTTACGGCATGCGTCTAAGTTACGTAAGTGTTAGGAAAGACGAGAGATTGCGTGGTTTTGGAAATACGGCACATTCTTTGTGTGTGTTTCATATATCTTAAACGAGAGTTTGAGACTTAATTCACTCAGTAACTTCGCAGTCAAGACTAGAACAAGCCTTCGTTCGATTCCTAAGAATCTCTGTTAATAGAGATGGCATTTAGTTTGGTCGAAGTGGTTTAAGTTCTTAGTAGTTCTGTGTTTAGGTAAATATTATATATATTATATCTAGTATTTATCGAAGTGTTCAAAGTGTTGGATCGCTTATTTTATTTCCCGAGTTCTTTTGGGCAGAGTGAGTAATTTATAAGTCTGTTATATTCTGTAGCTGATGAGTTACAGTGGAAAACAGAATAAATTATAATTTTTAGCTTACATTCAGTCGGCTATTAATGAATTTAATTTAACTGTTAAATAATCAGACGAGAATAATTTTTCTAAACTAACTTATAAATGCTAGATGCCTCATGAGTGTTGACGGAATCCGTATGTATTCCTAATTCATGAGGATTGATGATTTTATGAATATAACGTATTGCACGGGAAGTTTTAAATGATACGTCAAGCTATACGCTTGCATTTAAAAAAAAAACGTAAGTTATATTGAGTACATAATATGTAACATATTTCATATGTGGTTTTTCTTTACTCAGTGAATACTGTGGTAACCCAAAAACTTTGCCGGCGTTTTGTACAGAGACATACCTAATAACTGCTTATACTGGGCCTTTGAGCCAGTTCATATTTATACATTAACTTTAATGTACATGCTGCCTTGGGGCGAGAAAAATTACAGAAATCAAAAACATTAACTTTCCGACATTGTTGACAAGTGAGTGGTGAACCAAGATTATTTGTTGAGAGAAGTTGTCCACCTTTCATCTTCCTAATTAAGGGAAACCTCGTGTTCTGACAGTGTGTGCTCGTTTAAGCCTAATTCTTACATCGTGAGTCAAGTGACACTAACTTTAGTCTGAAATAACTATCGCATGAAGCAGACCCTCCCCAGATCCATTTTGATGAAACCAACAAACAAATCTGCAGAGCTGGGATCTGTTTCATTAAACAACAGTAACAGATAAAAAAGTGTGAGTGTCCCAAAGTTTGCGCCAGACGGCGAACCACTGCACGATTGTAAGTATACCAGGGCCCTGATGAAAGAACCGAGTGAAAGTAGACTGAAGGATGTTCTTTGTTGAGTCACCCACGTTGTAATTTCCTTTATGCAAGTTATTGCTAACAATATTTACCCTTAGAAAAGCAGAGTATCAAGTCTGTCCATACCTTAAAAGGGGGAAACCATAGACTCAATCATATGCATCTGTAACTCCTTGGGGTTATCATTTTCTTCTAATGGGATTGTAAGCTATATATCCAGGGGAGGACCATACAAACGAGTCTATCACTATTGTAGCATTCCTTGATTTTTATGACCATGTGTATGCTTTTGATGTATTTTATATGTTGTGATGTAAGTTTACTATGATAAATAAACTATACCTACATTTATTTCAGTGTGGTGGTCAGTTCGTTCCCTTAATATCTATGTAATCATTTTATAGTTGTTCCCACGTCTGTGTGTCTAACTGTCGTCGCTTGTATGTGCGGGCACGTGAGTGGATAGATATATATTAATATTCCTATTTCTTATAGACTGTCTGACTCCTTTGGATCTGTTGTAGAAGATAGGCGGAAAGAGAGAGAGATTCTCGATTTCCGGGACAGCCTCTATAAATTTCTACCATCTCACTCGTGGAACTCTATTTCTATTATCACATCTCACTGTGGCTATCACTCATTCTAACCTATTCAGAAGGGACCAACCCAAGTCTTAATTTCCCTGTCAAAAATCTACGACACCCTGTATGACCACGACAATAGATCCATATCAGTTCTTGAAGATTCGATGTTTCTAAAGAGGTTTTCCATTCATGCCAGAGTCATCCATGTTGGACCTACGAAGCATGGATTGTGAGTCTGTTACAATAACTGTCTTTGTTAATAAAGTCTCAGACAGCCATCCTAAGGCAGCAGTAGCTTCATTCTCATGATGGAAGTTGTTATCATGTAAGCCCAGCTATATTCAGCGACGGGTCTGCCCTTTAATCTAGCAGAGAAGCCATACCCTGGCATATTATCATGGATTAAAAATCCATCGGTGTACACATTGGCATCATTATCCCCATCATTATCATTTATCAGCTGATCAATTTCCAGTACTGCTCTCCCATTTTCCCAAGTTCTGCATTCTCGACCAAGACTGATGATGACTTGCTGGTAGTTCCTCCAGCTCTCATCTAACTTACTCCACTCTGCTCCTTTGAATATATTTTGAACTGTGGTCGCCTGTCTATTAGTCGCCATGACATCCCGCTTTATTCTTGCTCCTCTGATGTCAGCTATATTCCCATACAGGGATGTCTTATGTCTGTGGTTACTCATATATACGCTTTTACCTGGGCCATCGCATATCAGGATCTAATTGACAGCAATCCAAGCACGTGCCGCATCATCATAATGAGATTGACCTTGGAGATGGTTTCGTTGCACCATTTAGAAACTGCCTGAAGTGTCTTTTGTGTGCTTTTAACCACTTCATTTCTATCTGAACCAGTCCTGTAAATGATCAAGTCATCGGTAATAATTAGTATTCGTTCCAAACCTGTTGGTTGGATTGTAACTATTTTTGCTGTATAGATATTAAATAGCACCTGTGGTAATGGAACCCCTGGGGTAATTCCGGTCAAATGTGCATTGGTTATGATGTACATGTTCCCAAGCGAAACGCAACTGCTCTCTCAGTTGAAGCAGCTGCTGTCCACCTTGTTAGCAATGGGTTTATACCACATTCCATTTCACAGTCCTTTAAATTTACAAAGTCAACATTGTGTCACCGGAGGGCTGTTGCGTAGCAAATATGTTGTTGCGTGGTATTTACGTTGTTGGATAAATGTTCCGTGGATTATTATTTGCCACACAAGGTTGAGGGTGTCATATTTCTTCTACTTGCCAAAGGTAAGGTAATGCTGGCACTTGAAGCATGGTGTATCACCCTCAGACACCAGGGATGATAAAGGCGTAATAATATGGTGTCTTTAGTCTGGTTTGTATGAATGATGTGAGTGTGGAGTTCATCAGCTACAGTTTCAAACAGGGACGTCACATCGACTTATAACGTAAAAAGTCAAGGAATCTTTAAACAGCAAGTGACGTTTTCATAATGTATTGTGGACGCCACAATGACGAGGTGCATAGACATTAATATGCAGATACATTACGTGTACGGTAGAACAGTCATCATTACATTGACATAGTCAGCACAACACTGGATAGCAGACAGCATCATAATAATGGTGAATCATATGAATATCAGTACATCATAACCAGCTGTACATGTAGTCAGGGGAAACATCCATCCCTTTCCATAATAGCCGGAAGATATCCGTAGGAGATCAAATCCACTCTTCTTTATCTGACCTCAGCAAGACAAGCATATCTTAAGAAGTACATAACAATGTCCTCAAAGTTCTTTTAGTCAACAAAGGTATCAAACCTAGATCGAGCAGCAGAGTTCAACAAGTAAATAATCCTTAGGACATGCATCAACCCGATGCATAACAATGTTCGTGATTCGTGAGCTGAGAAACTTCTCATAACGTAGACTCTTCAATAAGCAGGCTACAAACAATGTCAATCTCGAAAGATGGCGATAATGTTATTCAAAATGTCATTACCTTTTCTTCAGGAAATAAACCACATAACTCACACGCCTCCAGGCGCTTCGAATCACAAGAGAGATATCATCTCAAAGGAACAAACAATGTATAGAGGACTCCATTTCCTGATAGAATAAGCACAGACGCTGGCAAAACACTCGTCTAGCTCTCGAACGAATCTTCCACAGACTGCTCCAGACTGCCCGGGCGGAAACCCGTTCAGCCAACAACCAAAAACTTTAGACATGCGCAGAAACGCGCGATTCGAATACAGTTCAGATAATATACGAAGATAGTACCTTCTCGATCGAGCCTTAAAAGGATAGGAATCCGAAACATTGCAAGTTGCCAAATGTTATCAAGAAAAGTGGGCCCGAGCGCTCCATACATGGACATGACTTAAGATCGCTCCATATATGGACATGACTTAAGATCGCTCAAACAAACTTATCGGCAACCGAACGCCAACAAGAAACCAAAACTGTTGTAAGTAAAAGTGACATACAATTACACGAGTTATTTCCCTTTGCATAAGAAAAATATAAAGTACACAGAATACGTTGCGACATTCTTGCGCAACATATTACCGCAACCTCCCGATTTAAAAAAAAATGTGCAACTTTTTTTTTTTTTTAAATATCCAAGAGCAAAGCGAAAAGCGGCTCAACAACGCACGAAATATGCGCGGATAAATAATTAAACTGCCTAACCTGAGGCTAAATTGACACATAGAGTGTCTGGTGAGAATATATCTCAACAGAAAAAAATATACATATCGGGGAGGTGCCACCAACACACACTACGTTAGCATGTAAGTACAATATACATATGCACGTGTGATACCATCATTATCAAATAGCGGTGTCATATTCTAATACCGCTTTAAAATGGATGTACACATCTGATAGAAAATATTAAATAGTAATAATAATAATAATAGCCCCTTCAGTCATAACTGACTATGGGAATGCGCCCCTGAGGTGACAGCCCTCAACTGCTTATTTTCCTGGTGCTCCTTTCGACGTTTTCTCCTCACCTCTGCTTCTTGTGTGAGCCTCTCTTCACCCAATCTGAGGTGGTGCCGTAAATAGCATTGCCACTTTGTGCGATCGGCAGCTTCATCCTCCCATGTTGCTGGATCCATGTCCAGTGCCCTCATATCTCTCTTGCACACATCTTTGAACCTCAGCTGTGGTCGCCCAACTGTTCTCTTGCCATCTGCTAATTGTCCGTAGAAGATATCTTTTGGGATGCGACCATCTTCCATGCGGCGAACATGGCCAAGCCAGCGAAGTCTGCGCTGTCTAAGAAGCGTATACATACTTTGAAGGCCAGCACGTGACAACACCTCGACATTTGTCACTTTATCTTTCCACGAGATGCCGAGGATGCGGCGTAGACACCGCAAATGGAAGGTATTGAGCCTTCTTTCTTGCTTAGCACAGGTCGTCCAGGTCTCGCTGTCATATAGGAGTGTGCTGGTGACGCAGGCATTATATACCGCAGCTTTGGTCTTCATTGTGAGTTTAGAGTTTCCCCAAACACGCGATGTGAGGCGGGCAAAGGTAGCTGCAGCTTTGCCAATGTGGCTGTCGATTTCTGTATCCAGTGAGAGTTTGTCATTGATGGTAGACCCTAGGTATGTGAAGTGGTGCACCACTGCCAATTCATAGTTATCGATAGTGATAACTGGTGCAGCACCCACATCCTGACTCAGCACATTCGTTTTCTTTAGACTTATTGTGAGGCCAAAGTCCTTGCATGCTTTAGTGAAGCGATTCATCAAGCTCTGAAGTTCCTGTTGGCTTTGAGTGACGACTGCAGCATCATCAGCGAACAACAAGTCTCTTATAGTGACCCTTCTGATTTTTGTTTTTGCCTTCAGCCTTGAAAGATTAAACAGACGGCCATCTGACCTAGTGTGAAGACATATTCCTTCAGTTGCATCTCTGAATGCATGTTTCAAGAGTAAGGCAAAGAAGATTCCGAAGAGGGTCGGAGCCAGAGCACAGCCTTGTTTAACGCCACTTCGTATATCAAAGGGCTGTGACGTGCTTCCAGCATATTGGACTGTTCCCTTCATGTCGTCATGGAATGACTTTATCATTTCCAGCATTTTAGAAGGGCAGCCTATTTTCAGGAGGATTTTAAAGAGTCCATCCCTACTAACCAGGTCGAATGCTTTTGTGAGGTCTATAAAGGCGATATATAATGGTCTTTTCTGCTCTCTTGATTTTTCCTGAAGCTGGCGGAGAGAGAAGATCATGTCTGTTGTTGATCTGCCAGCTCGGAATCCACACTGTGCCTCTGGATATATGCGCTCAGCTAACTTGTGTAGTCGCATTAAGATGGCTTTGGCAAAAACCTTACCAACAATACTAAGAAGAGAGATGCCTCTGTAGTTATTGCAATCACTTCTGTCTCCTTTATTTTTATACAGTGTTACAATCTTGGCATCTCGCATGTCTTGAGGAATAGTTGTCTCTTCCCAGCACTGGCACAGCATCCTATGCAGGGGATGTAATAGCGTGCTCTTACAGCATTTGATTAAATCAGGAGGAATCCCATCACTGCCTGGTGCTTTGCCAGAGGCCAAGCTATCAATGGCCTTACTGAGTTCCTCTAATGTTGGTTCGGCATCCATCTCCTCCATAGTTGGCAGACTATTGACAGCATCAAGGGCTTCAGGCGTAACGGTATTGTCTCTAGCGTAGAGCTCAGAGTAGTGCTCGACCCACCTCTCCATCTGCTTACCCTTATCGGTTAGCTTCTCTCCGCTGATGGTTTTTAGCGGTGCCGTCTTACTTTTATGGGGGCCAAGTGCTTTCTTTATACCGTCATACATTTGTCTAATGTTGCCTGTTTGCGCTGCGATCTGGATGCTCTCACTGAGCTGGAGCCAATAGTCATTTGCACAGCGTCGAGCAGTTTGTTGAACTTTGCTTCTCGTAGCCTTCAGGATCTGTAGGGTTCTGGCACTCGGTGAACGTTTGTATTCATTCATAGCACTGCGCTTAGCTTCAATAACAGGTGCCATCACATCTGATGAAGCGTCAAACCAGTCATTTGACTTTGCTGTTTTCTTACCAAAGGTGGCAAGTGCAGTACTTTGAATGGTGTTCCGTAGATGCTCCCAGTTCTCTGTAATAGTATCACCATGCTGAGGGCTACTGAGCACTTTCTTGAAGGTCGCAGTGAATTGAGCGATCATGAAAGGGTCTGACATCTTGCTGGTATCAATGCGTGGTTTCCCTTCATGTCTGACACGATATAGTTTTCTTGGTTGTGCTCTGATTTTGCAGCAAACCAAGGAGTGATCTGTGTCACAGTCTGCACTATGGTACGAGCGCGTGGAGAGCACAGACCTGAGGAGTGGCCTTCTGACGAGAATCAGGTCAAGTTGGTGCCATTGCTTCGATCGTGGGTGTCTCCATGACACCTTATGCTGGGGAATTGTCTCAAAGTAGGTGTTTGTCACGCAGAGATCATGGTGGACGCACAACTCTAAGAGCCGTTGTCCATTTTCATTCATCTTGCCAATACCAAACCTGCCCAGACATGAAGGCCATGAAACATTATCGGCACCCACTCTAGCGTTAAAGTCACCAAGGAGAACAAGCTGTTCTTGCCTAGGTATGCTTTTGATTACTGCTGCTAGATTCTCGTAGAACTCATCTTTAGCTTCTGAGGCAGAGTACAGAGTAGGAGCATACACACTGACAAGGGTGATGGGACCTGTGCTAGTTTGCAGGTGGAGCGTTAACAGACGTTCTGATCCATTCTCGCCTGGTTCAACCATGTTAGTTAGCGATTTTTTGACCGCAAATCTACTCCGTGTTCTCTAGCTTTATTAAGATCTTTCCCTTGAAAATAAAATGTGTAGTCCTTCTTGCTCACCGTTCCAGAGCCCGCCAGGCGCGTTTCCTGAAGTGCAGCTATATCCACCTGAAGTCGTTTAAGCTCATCATTAATTATGGCTGTCTTCCTTACATCGTTTACATCCTGTAGGTTTTCAGATAGTCCAGTCAACATAGTCCGGACGTTCCAGCATCCCAATCTGAGAGTTTGCTTATTTCTATTTTTTTGATAATTGCTTGGTGCAAAATTTTCTGTCCGCAGTTCGGGTTTGACCCTAATCCCCATGCACCCAATGGGGAAAGCAGACAGTGGCGGGACAACACCTTATTGACTGGGGGCTGCCCAGTTTGAAGCGGGCGGTAGCTGTCCAGTGAGATCCTAGAACCTCTCCCACTGTCGGAAGTAGCCCCTGGCGCCATGCCCTACGCCAATTGGGCAAAAGGCTTATAACCGGTAACTGCTACTTCCCGTGTTTTGCCGACACCTATAGGGTGAAGCTGGAGTGTCCTCTCCAGGGCGCGAGCTTGGGCACAGTTATATGGAGATCAAGCTGTTGCCCATGCAGCATGTTTCCCCTCTCCACACAGCCGGTAGATCCAAAGGAACGGCAGTAGCCGATACAGTTTGGTACCAGCCATGTCGCAGGAGTTGCCAGAATAATGTCGAATCAACATTAGACTGCCTTAGGGACTCCGACTCCGGATTTATCCTCAGGGTTTACTCCCGAAGCCAATTCCACAAATGGATATTCCCGCAAGGCAACGGTGGTTTGAATTCAGAGTTCCTTCTCTTAGATAAGCTACCAACCAAGGATCACGAGCCATATCTGCTCAGACGCGAAAGTGGGGCCATTCTTCAATAGTTGTTCAGTGATAGACACAGATTTTAAAGTGTGGTGATTTCCATATGAAAGAAAGTGAAAGAAGTTTAGGGACGCCATACTATAGCCAGCAGCTCAGCTGAGTTTTGCTAGCAATTCTGTGTTATTTATTCATAATCTGGTAAGATTGAAATTATTTCTTTATATGTTTTGAATATTGTTTAATGTTCGAGTGATTTGATACTGCCATATCAAAATCTAGCCTTACAAACAAGTAGGGATTTGCTCTAGACCCCCCGCCCTAGTCAGGGTCTAGGGACCAACAATGTACATAAACTCCAGCAAGGGTTAGGCAAGACAGATCAAGTGTTGAGAATAATGAAACATATTACCTATCATCTTTTAGGGCAGAAAACTAATAAATATTTTTCAGAATCTATAGTCTGGGAGGATCTATCTGATGTAAAACCACCAAGGTAAATGTGCTGTTTGGTCAGAGAGATCTGACCTGTCTGTATGATGTGGTTGTTGTGTCAGTGTTGTGTCCAGACGTGGGTAGAGAATAGATTTTGACACATGGCCCATACTTTGATTGCAGAGCTGTGAGTTTCTGTTGTCAACAAAGCAGTGTCTATTCAGTTGGTGACTTTACTCGAGTGTATCTGTGCAGTACTTGTGACAGAGACCACCATTATTGCCCGCCAGCACGGAGAGGTGGGACCACCAGATTTCAGCACCAGAGCTACAACTACAAGATGAGTGAGCCTCTGGTCTGCTGGACATTCACCAACGCTTTGTAGTTACTAATACCCCCATAAAAATTCCCACCATTTTCTGGACACTGTGTAGTCAATATAGACAGGTGTGATGAGGCCACCCCAACAGCACAAACATTAACTATCCCCCCAAGTAGATGACTACTAGAACATTTTAATAAAACTAACTAGTATAGTACATATATATGTACACTATTGCATTTATGATATAATATTCCATGCATTTCTTTCATAATCTCTAAATCCTTTTAAGTTCTGGTCAACCTAAAAAATTGATCCAGAACAAAATAAATGTAATATAATTCTATCAAGAAACCTTACCACAGTGAGTTAGTTCTGTTACCCATTCGGGGCTGGGTCGACCCAGGAGCCGTTTTGGCTTAAAAATTTTTCATTAAATATATTTTCGCCTCATCTGGGATCGAACCATAGACCACTGCGCTAGGAAGCCAGTGTAACCACTAAATATCTGTGGGTATATTGCATTTATGATATAATATTCCATGCATTTCTTTCATAATCTCTAAATCCTTTTAAGTTCTGGTCAACCTAAAAAATTGATCCAGAACAAAATAAATGTAATACTATCAAAAAAAATTTTACACTGACAGTGTATTTTAACATTTAAAAATTAAAAATAATCTATAACCTATTACACCACACTACATATCATAACCCTAGACACTTTACGTAGCCACATTCATAAAAAAAAATTAAGTGTGAGGTCGTAGTGGTAGCAAGAAAGGCCTTCTGACAATTCACAACTACATCTTATCTCAGGAGCCTTCACAGCTGGCCTCATACAATTACATTTAGTAATATCACCATCATACAATACCATCAAACACCACTACATATATTGGGGTCTTGTCCAGGGATAATTAGCCCAACAGTAATATTAGGATCTCCTGGTGGGAGAAATAAAAGTAGGGAAATAAATTGTAAAATTCCCTTTAACATTAAAAGTGTCCCTACAGATAAAAGTTGGTGAATCTTCACAGCCAGTAATAATTAATTAGTTAACTGGTTAGTTAGAATTAGTTAGACTATAGTCATATAGTAATTAGAAGTACTTAGTGTATTTACTGGTTAGAGATTTAGCTTGTATATTATTATATTGTCTAAAAAGTATGGCGGAGTTGGCAAAATTTAGATCAGCTGCTGTGCTCACCGCGAAGGAGATGGGAATGGATGGTCAAATTTTAATTCAATATGTAACGGCTGAATGTGATAAATATATTGAACGGGAAGAAAGGAGATTAGAAAAAGAGGCTGAAAGAAAATTAGAGGCTGAAAGGTTAGCTGAAGAGAAGAGGTTACAAATTGAGGCTGATAGAGACATTAAGAGGCTGCAGATTGAGGCAGAAGAAAAACGACAGCAAAGGGAGGCAGAAGAAAAAAAGGCCGAAAGGGAAGCAGAAGATAGAAGGTTGCAAAGGGAGCACGAATTACGACTAAGGGAGCTGGAATTACAAGGCCCGGCCCCTGAAAATGGTGCCAGCCCTTTTGCCTCAGATGCTACGCCCAGTCTGGGAGCCTCAAACTCAGCTATGGGGTTTCATTTAGACCATTTTGTTGAAAAAGACGATGACATAGAGGGGTACCTAGGACGTTTTGAGTTATTAGCTACTACATATGGGTTAGAGAGAGAGAGAGGTGGAGTTTAAAGCTATCACAGGGATTGAGAGGTACTTCTTATGAAGTATTTGCAAAAATGAACAGGGAAGACCAAGACAATTATGACATGTTAAAGCAGGCTTTGTTATTAAGGTACGAGAAGAATGGTGAATTTTATCGTAAGAAATTTAGAAATGCCAAACTGTTGTCTGGGGAGACATACCACCAATTCTCTGCCAGACTAGAAACCTATTTGGAGAAATGGACGGCTCTGGGGAAGACCCAAGATCTTAAAGAAATGATCATGATTGAGCAATTGAGAGAGTCCATGGCTCCAGACATGAGAAAATTTCTCATGGAACAAGGTGCAGAGAAGTTGGGGGAAGTTTTAAAGGTTGCTGAGAGGTATCAGGCAGCCCAGGCAGAGGTAAGTGGTGCTAAGAAGAAGCACATAGACAATTTTAAAGCTCCACAGCAATTTAATAAATTTGATAATAGAGAGCAGGGAAATAAAGGTAGGACAAACTTTGAGCGGCCAAGAAATGACTATCGCGACAGAAACTCACAGTTCAATGACCAAAAGTTCAATGAAAGAAAACCGTTGAACCAAGGAAAAAGATGGTGTAAATGGTGCAAGAAGGATAACCATAACACCGAATTTTGTAGAAGGAAACCTTCAAACATTGCTGCAATGAAGTCGGGGACGCAAAGATTAAAGGTTAATCCTAATGGACAACAGGAACCTTATCACCCCCCAGTTTGTGAGGATGTTATTTGTAATGGGGTCACCATAAGGTGCCTTTATGATACAGGTTTGGATTATGATTCAGTTGTGAAGTCTAGCCTAGTGGACCCAAGTCAGTATACCACAGAAACAGTGGAAATACAAGGGGCGACTAAGGACATACCACTCATGACACTTCCCATCGCAAGGATAACGGTGAAAACTCGCTATGTGGAAGGAGAAATCAGAGCAGCAGTGATAGATGAACCAATCTACCCTCTGATATTGGGGTGTAGATACGTCTTCTTGGGGAATCCCGAGAAACCGGTGATCATGGCGACAGTGCAGACCAGGTCACAGAAGAAGGAGGAAGAAGGTGAACCTATAAATGCTCATCCAGAGGAGATGAGGAAGGCGCAGGCTGAGGATAGGACACTCAAGCCCTGTTTTAAAAAATTGCCCAAATGCCACACACCTCCGAGCAAGGGGGAATATTTCATGAAGAACAAACTCTTATACAGGAAGGCCGGAACTGGAACAAATGGTCACAACCAGCTGGTTCTTCCCATTTCATATAGAGATAAAGTGATGGAACTCGGGCATGCGATTCCCTTCAGTGGTCACATGGGGATCAGCGCCACATGACAGCGTATAGCTTGTCATTACTTCTGGCCAGGGATAACGGAGGATATAAAAAGATATGTCAAATCCTGCCCAGAATGTCAAAGGGTAGCTCCAAAGCACTGGACTGCTCCTGCAACTCTAGGGGAAATGCCCATAGTGGGAACACCTTTTGAGAGGGTTGCAGTGGATATTGTAGGACCTCTCACTCGGACCAAGAGGAGGAACAGTTACATCCTTACTCTGGTGGACACTTGCTCTATGTGGGGAGAGGCGGTAGCCCTGCCATCAATTGATTCAAAACATGTAGCAGAGGCACTACTTACAATATTTACCCGATTAGGATTCCCGCATCAAATCTTGACGGATAATGGTTCTCAGTTCAAGGGGAAACTAACGGAAGAAGTTTTTAAGCTATTTCAAGCCAGGCACTTTCATTGTAGTCCGTACCATCCACAAGGGAACGGCCAGGTAGAGAGGTTCAATGGGACTCTCATTTCTATCCTGAGAAAGCTGGCACACGAAAAACCGGATCTGTGGGATCAATTCCTGCCCGCCGCATTGTTTGCGTACCGGGAGGTACCACATAGTTCAACCGGGATGGCTCCCGCAACTCTGCTATTTGGGAGGCCAATAAAAGGTCCTTTAGAAGCTTTATTAAGGACCTGGACAGATGAGAAGGCGGAAGAGACTGTTACCTCATCGTATCAATATGTGAACGAACTGACCACTCGTTTGAAAGCTGGATGGAAACTGGCAAATGATAATTTGAAACAAGCCAGGAAGAAACATGCAGCATATTTTAATAGGAAGGCAAAGGACAGGGAACTGGCAGTCGGAGAGAAGGTGCTGCTTCTACTACCCGGAAGCCAGAATAAATTACAAATTGGTTGGCAAGGTCCATATACGGTTCTAGAGAAGGTGTCTAGAACAAACTATAAAATTGACAAAAAGGGGAAGGAGAAAGTTTATCATGTAAACCTGTTAAAGAAGTATCTGGACAGACCACTCCAGGAAAGCACCCCCTTATTGACCTTGGCTATTGCAACCCAGATGCAAAAAGAACCACTCACCTCACATTAATACCCATTACATCCTTGTGAAACAGCAGCACAGGTAAAAGTCAGTAAGCACCTGACTAAAAACCAGAGGGAGAGAGTTCAACAGGTTCTGGAGGAACATACAGATGTATTAACAGATAAACTAGGCCATACAAATTTGTTACAGTATGACATGAAACTGGTAGACTCAAACCCAATCTGTATAAGAGCCTATTCTATTCCGTTCGCGAAGGAGAAGGCATTGAAGGAAGAAATAGAGTATTTGTTGAAGGAGGGGATTATTTCGCACAGTGAATCATCTTTTAGTTCTAGTGTCGTTTTGTTGAGGAAACCGTCTGGGGAACACAGACTGTGCATAGATTACAGGAAACTGAATGCTGTCACAGAAGGACAAGTGGATCCATTACCAAACACAAAACAGTTATTTGCCAGACTGAACAAGGCAAAATACTTTTCAAAGGTGGATCTTAGTAAAGGCTATTACCAGATCCCAGTGAAGCCTGAAGTGAGACCTTATTTGGCTTTTAGCACTTCGGATGGACATTATGAATTCAATATGCTACCATTCGGACTGAAAAATGCTCCGAGTGTGTTTTCAAGGATGATGCGAAAATTGTTGGATCCCCTGAATAACCCATGTATCACGAATTTCATGGATGATATTCTCGTCGCCACAGAGACATTTGAAGAACACATTGAAGCTCTGGAGATGTTGTTTGATAGACTTCGGGAGGCGAACTTAACTGCTAGGCCAACAAAATGTTGTATTGGATGCAAAGAGTTGGAATTCTTGGGACACACTGTATATCAGGGTAATATGACCCCTGATCCTAAGAACTTGGAAAAACTGCAGAGAGCACCTAGGCCACAAACAAAAAAGGACGTGCGATCATTCGTGTCGTCATGCGGATTTTATCAGAAATACATCAAAAATTTTAACGCTATTTGTGCTCCTCTGACTGATCTGACTCGCAAGGGACTTCCAGATAAAATTATTTGGACTGCACAATGTGAACTAGCGTTCCAAGAGTTAAAGGAAAAACTCACTAGCAAGCCTATTCTCAAACTGCCTGATTTGACACAGGACTTTGTCTTAAGAACCGATGCAAGTAATGTAGGACTCGGAGGGGCTTTGTTGCAAAGATCATCTTCACCTGATGGGGAACTTAAACCAGTCGCTTATGCAAGCCGCAAATTGAATAAGGCGGAACAAGGATACTCCACAAGCGAAAAAGAATGTTTAGCATTAATCTGGGCAATAAAGAAGTTTCAAATCTATCTGTATGGTAGGACTTTTGTGGTGGAGACGGACCATCAGCCTCTCGTATTCTTATCTCAGGCTAAGCATGAAAACGCAAGATTGCTGAGGTGGTCTTTATTGCTTCAACCTTATCAGTTTAGTATCCAATATATCCCAGGCAAATTGAATGTCGGTGCAGATTTCCTCAGTCGGCACCCCTGTGATCAAAATTAGAGTAGTGGCAGACGTGAGGAGTAATTTTACCTATGTGTATCGCTGGTTTTGGAACTTGCCATAGGCATGTTTTCAAGTGGGGAGATGTGTAGTGAAATTGACAGAGATACAACGGTAAAATACCTCCAAAGATAACATTTAAGGATAAAAACATAATGCGTAGGCTGCGAATAGTACATGATCGCCTAGACCGCGGGTCATCATCCTCCATAATAATTGACTTGCTAGACAGGAGGGGAACGGCGGATCAAAAAGGAAAAAAATATGACTGGAAAGATTGCGTGAGACTGGAAAGGCTAAGGAGACGCAATTGGGATGGGGGGGGGGGGGGAAACGGAGAAAAGTCACGTTTCCCAAGTTGACATAAAAAGTAAGCAACTCGACAGAAGGGACCATAGATATGTTACGCCACAGTCATTTATTGGACGCTTTTGCGCGATACCAAGCCTTTGATTTGAATTCAGCGGCAGAACGCAGATGTTTGGAATATTACAAAAATTAAAAAGTAATTTTTTCTTAATATTAATGTTAGGAATATAAAAAATTAGCTGGCCGGATGGCCCATTCTGAGCAGTGAACTAATATGTTCTTAATTTTACAAACGGATAGATAATATTGAAGATAATGACAAAAGACAGTGTTGTTCACATCATCGACAGACTGTATTGAATCTAAAAGTGTCGCTATTTGCAAAAAAAAAAAAAACACGACCTCGAGACGCAGGTGTTCAAATCTACTTAGTATGGAAGAGAAGGGATTTTGTGGTGGCTGTGTCTAAAAATAACTTTTAACGACAAAATTTTGGAGGGGAGAGAAAGGTTGGTTCAAAAATCAAGTACATTTTTGTAGAAACACAAGTAGAGACGGACAGACTAACAGATAACCATCCATACTTGACTGAAGCATGACTGAAATGACTTTAGGGTAGGAAATTTGAATTTAAAATAAACCTAGGCAGTGATTGGCCACAGACAATCATATTATTAGCGCTCAGACGCGAAAGTGGGGCCATTCTTCAATAGTTGTTCAGTGATAGACACAGATTTTAAAGTGTGGTGATTTCCATATGAAAGAAAGTGAAAGAAGTTTAGGGACGCCATACTATAGCCAGCAGCTCAGCTGAGTTTTGCTAGCAATTCTGTGTTATTTATTCATAATCTGGTAAGATTGAAATTATTTCTTTATATGTTTTGAATATTGTTTAATGTTCGAGTGATTTGATACTGCCATATCAAAATCTAGCCTTACAAACAAGTAGGGATTTGCTCTAGACCCCCCGCCCTAGTCAGGGTCTAGGGACCAACAATGTACATAAACTCCAGCAAGGGTTAGGCAAGACAGATCAAGTGTTGAGAATAATGAAACATATTACCTATCCTCTTTTAGGGCAGAAAACTAATAAATATTTTTCAGAATCTATAGTCTGGGAGGATCTATCTGATGTAAAACCACCATGGTAAATGTGCTGTTTGGTCAGAGAGATCTGACCTGTCTGTATGATGTGGTTGTTGTGTCAGTGTTGTGTCCAGACGTGGGTAGAGAATAGATTTTGACACATGGCCCATACTTTGATTGCAGAGCTGTGAGTTTCTGTTGTCAACAAAGCAGTGTCTATTCAGTTGGTGGCTTTACTCGAGTGTATCTGTGCAGTACTTGTGACAGAGACCACCATTATTGCCCGCCAGCACGGAGAGGTGGGACCACCAGATTTCAGCACCAGAGCTACAACTACAAGATGAGTGAGCCTCTGGTCTGCTGGACATTCACCAACGCTTTGTAGTTACTAATACCCCCATAAAAATTCCCACCATTTTCTGGACACTGTGTAGTCAATATAGACAGGTGTAATGAGGCCACCCCAACAGCACAAACATTAACTATCCCCCCAAGTAGATGACTACTAGAACATTTTAATAAAACTAACTAGTATAGTACATATATATGTACACTATTGCATTTATGATATAATATTCCATGCATTTCTTTCATAATCTCTAAATCCTTTTAAGTTCTGGTCAATCTAAAAAATTGATCCAGAACAAAATAAATGTAATATAATTCTATCAAAAAATTTTACACACGTGAGTTAGTTCAGTGTATTTTAACATTTATTAATATTATTAGTCTTGTTAAATATCTGTGGGTATATCTATAACCTATTACACCACACTACATATCATAACCCTAGACACTTTACGTAGCTACATTCATTAAAAAAAAAAAGTGTGAGGTCGTAGTGGTAGCAAGAAAGGCCTTCTGACAATTCACAACTACATCTTATCTCAGGAGCCTTCACAGCTGGCCTCATACAATTACATTTAGTAATATCACCATCATACAATACCATCAAGCACCACTACAACAGTGTATAAATATAAATTGTGTATAAAAATAAACAATAGAAAAGAGGAGATCTACAAGTACAAACAAATCAAAACAAAACTAAAGAATGCGAAAAATAACGAAAACAACACTAACACATGTCATCACAACTAATAGAAATAGCAACAAAAGTCGCTTTGCACATTTCACTATAGGAAATTTGCATACCCTGCAGAACACTCTCAATAGAAAACCTCTGTCACGTGGTATGATCTATAAGAGTCACCACCCATCCAGACCTGCAGAAAAGTAAACATATAAATATACAAATAACATATAAACATATAACATGTAACAAAAGAATTAGAAATACAGAAGACTCAGTAGAATTATAAGGGCACAGTTCACGAACAAACAGGCCACTTAACTTATGGTCATCCAACCGTCAGCAGAGCCAAGAACATGTGAAGATCAACATTCTATGGACAGAAGATCCAACGTTGATCGAGCATGTTGATCTTGCGTGGTAACTGCCAAGACGATGGTAGAACTTGAGTTTCTGATCAGTACAGGTAGTGTAGTTACGGAACTTGGCCTTCTTATGTAACAGTAAATTTCTTCAATCGGTACTTGGCCTTCTCAGTAAAGAACCCGTAGCAACCGGAACTTGGCTTTCTCAATGCAAGAACACGTAAGCAAAAATGCCGCAACGCCGGGTAGTGTCATTTTCTTGCATTAGGCTTAGCAAAAAATTCTATGTTGCAAAAATACCGGGCAACGCCGAGTACTTCCAGGATTCCGTATGACGATGTCTTGGAGAATGCTGTATGTTGATTTCTTGTAGAATGTAGCGGGTAAGGGACCCCGTGTATGCTGGCACCAGACCAAACCAGATTATGGCCACCAAATGTTGCGTAGCAAATATGTTGTTGCGTGGTATTTACGTTGTTGGATAAATGTTCCGTGGATTATTATTTGCCACACAAGGTTGAGGGTGTCATATTTCTTCTACTTGCCAAAGATAAGGTAATGCTGGCACTTGAAGCGTGGTGTATCACCCTCAGACACCAGGGATGATAAAGGCGTAATAATATGGTGTCTTTAGTCTGGTTTGTATGAATGATGTGAGTGTGGAGTTCAACAGCTACAGTTTCAAACAGGGACGTCACATCGACTTATAACGTAAAAAGTCAAGGAATCTTTAAACAGCAAGTGACGTTTTCATAATGTACTGTGGACGCCACAATGACGAGGTGCATAGACATTAATATGCAGATACATTACGTGTACGGTAGAACAGTCATCATTACATTGACATAGTCAGCACAACACTGGATAGCAGACAGCATCATAATAATGGTGAATCATATGAATATCAGTACATCATAACCAGCTGTACATGTAGTCAGGGGAAACATCCATCCCTTTCCATAATAGCCGGAAGATATCCGTCGGAGATCAAATCCACTCTCCGTTATCTGACCTCAGCAAGACAAGCATATCTTCTGAAGTACATAACAATGTCCTCAAAGTTCCTTTAGTCAACAAAGGTATCAAACCTAGATCGAGCAGCAGAGTTCATCAAGTAAATAGTCCTTAGGACATGCATCAACCCGATGCATAACAATGTACGTGATTCGTGAGCTGAGAAACTTCTCATAACGTAGACTCTTCAATAAGCAGGCTACAAACAATGTCAATCTCGAAAGATGGCGATAATGTTATTCAAAATGTCATTACCTTTTCTTCAGGAAATAAACCACATAACTCACACGCCTCCAGGCGCTTCGAATCACAAGAGAGATATCATTTCAAAGGAACAAACAATGTATAGAGGACTCCATTTCCTGATAGAATAAGCACAGACGCTGGCAAAACAGGCGTCTAGCTCTCGAACGAATCTTCCACAGACTGCTCCAGATTGCCCGGGCGGAAACTCGTTCAGCCAACAACCAAAAACTTTAGACATGCGCAGAAACGCGCGATTCGAATACAGTTCAGATAATATACGAAGATAGTACCTTCTCGATCGAGCCTTAAAAGGATAGGAATCCGAAACATTGCAAGTTGCCAAATGTTATCAAGAAAAGTGGGCCCGAGCGCTCCATACATGGACATGACTTAAGATCGCTCCATATATGGACATGACTTAAGATCGCTCAAACAAACTTATCGGCAACCAAACGCCAACAAGAAACCAAAACTGTTGTAAGTAAAAGTGACATACAATTACACGAGTTATTTCCCTTTGCATAAGAAAAATATAAAGTACACAGAATACGTTGCGACATTCTTGCGCAACAAGGGCCTGTGTTTAACGTTAGCTAACACGTTAACCGTATTTGTAACAGCAGTAAAAGAACTTGAGCAAGATTAGTTGCTAACAAGCTTCACTGGTCGAGCTTGACCAATGAGATCGTAGATAGCTATTTTTGACCATCGCGGTCAAAACACAGCAGAGTCACGGAGTTTACTGTTAAGTGAGGGAGACGTGTTTCAGCCTTAGTGTGGCCCCGTGTTTTTAAAGGTGGTGTAGTTAACCTCTGGTCAAGAAAGTATCTGACCACAAAAAGATTAAATGCTTTTTCACAAGTATGTTATTCAAGGAGACTGGGTTTTTCTAGTTTTGTGGGATGTGTTCACCCGGTTTGTATGACAAACATTTTTCTATTAGAATTATTAGTCTGCTATGAAATGTATATGGTGACTCAAGGCAAAAAGCCTATCGACATTTTAGCAGAGTCAAGCAGACATGTTGTTATGTTGATGTCTTGTTTTTGCAGAGAGCTCATGCTTCATATAACCCACAGGCGTTCTGGCCGCTGATAGCCAGGTTATAGAGATGTGTAATGAGCATTGCCTTTTATTCCACTAATAAACCATTTTCCATGATTTATTGTTGTCACTTACTCATGTATGGAAGCACTAGGGAGATATGAGATACAAATGATCACTGACAACTTACGTGAGTAGTAAGGACCTGGGCTCGAACCAACATTCATTAGGGTAACTCCACCTCTGGCAGTCGCCAGTTGCCACCCACAAGATCTGAAAGCAAACTTGTAAACACCACGATCACTGGGAAATGCAATATCAATGAGCTCAGAATAAAATATAAACCACCTGTGACGAAACGTCTACCTGGAGTGAAGATTTGCCATATAACTTTGATAGATTGCAATCAGCGGTCACATACGATTATTTGCTGCAGTAACCAGCAACCACGGTTACATACTTTGATTTGGTGCCGTTCCCAGCGGCGACATACTTTGATTTGGTGCCTCGTGACCTGCTCACGCCCTTGTCATTGTGATCGTACTTTGTAAACAGTAATTATCATGGATCTTCAAAGTACCCCCGAGGCCCTAGCTCAACAACAAATGCACCCACAGCAAATGTTACAGCCACATCTGTCACAAAATCAACAGCAACAGGGTATACAACCTCAAAATATAGCGTTGCCTAATGAATTAGAACCGACAATGCAGACACTGATGCAGATCACAGAATCGCTTCATCAGGTAGATCACTATGCTAAGTTCCATTCAATTAGATCGATTGTTACACCATTTTCTGGAGACCCCGCACTATTCCAGAAATGGCTTATTGACATGGATAAGTTCTCATCCATCATTGATACAGATACTGATTCCGACCGCAAGCGAATTGCCTTTTTATCTTCTGATGGGTTGGTTACAGACTTTCTACGTCGTCGCAGTAAAGCCTTCCCACAGGAAACGTTCAAAAGCCTTCGCAAGGAATTGGTAAGTCGATATTCAAGCATCACAGACTGTCAGCATGCTTGGACGCTTTTAAGGAAGATAAAGCAAGAACGTCATGAGCCAGTACAAATGTTCGGAGACCGGTTGCTCAACTAGCCGAAGATGATTTTTTAGGAGGTTCCATCCCCACGGAAGAATTAGAGCGACACTTAGTAGGCATATTCATTGATGGTTTGTGGGCAGACAATTTGAAACTCCTCCTATTGAGAAAAGACTCGAAGTCAATCACATAAACAATTCAAACGGCTGTATACGAAGAGAACGTTCGGAAAAGATTTCATCAAAGGATCGGCAAGGAACCGCAATCAGACTATCTTCCCGAACCAATGGAAGTCGACCATTATCGTCCAAGATGGCGGAGAGACAATGCAACCTTCAACGATCATCAACGCTCATCGTATTCACACAATGTACGACAAAATTACTCATTTCACAGGAACGAAGATAAGCGTCACAACCGACGCACTACCCCAGTGAATTCGCGTCCTTCTCCTCTCCAGTTCACCATGTTAATCAGATTAATAATAATAATAATAAATTCTTTAAGCGCCAAACACGGCGCATAAGGCAGAAACCAGTGCTCTCCAGGTTGTTCGTTGTGACGCCACTCCTCTTAGCTCTTGCACATTATTTAGGCCGAACGTTCTTCCTTCTCTTATTATTGTTCTTCTGAGTGTTTCTTTTGGTCTTCCTTTTTTCCGCTTACCCTCAGGAACCCAAGTGAGCGCCTGTAGTGGTATTCTGTTGTTTTGCATTCGTAGGACATGACCGATATATGACCATCGTCTTTTCCTTATATAGTCGGAGACATATTTCTGCCTAGAGTCTTCTCTTATTTGTCGATTAGTCTTGAATTCTTTCCAACTGATGTTCATGAGTTTTCTAAGACATTTGTTCTCGAATGTATTCAGCTTGTTCTCCAATGATTTTGTTATTTTCCAACTCTCACAGCCGTATGTTAACACTGAGATAACATTTGAATTAAACAGACGAAGCTTGGTATGTATATTCAATGATCGTAATTTCCAAATGTTAGATAATCTATTGAAGGCGCTAGCTGCCAAAGCAATTCTAGTATGGATTTCTCTTGTTGTGTCACCATCCTGAGTCATTTTACTGCCTAAATAATTGAAACTTTCAACTTTCTGTAGTTTTTCCCCGTTCAAGATGATATCAAAGGTCTCGTTAGAAAAGTTCATAGCTTTAGTTTTAGAGGCATTTATTTGGAGACCAATTTTAACCGAGAGATGACACAAATTATTTATTGCTTCTTGGGATTGTCTTGGTGTTGAACTTAAGAATGCTACATCATCTGCGAAATCCAGGTCCCCCAGGAATTTTCCATTTGTCCATTTTATACCCAATTGTTCATTGTGAAATCAGATTACATGTTTGTAAAGTGCAATCTTTACTATCTTGCAATATAATACATTTATATACTTATTATGTTCGCAAATATTTTGTAAACAAAGTATTTTCTTTTTAAGTGCTTAAGGAGAAGTCATTTTTGAGTTACTTCCCTTGAAAGGAGTTCCGTCATCTTCGATCGGACTCCGCGGACGAATCTAGGCCTACTGCGATTTATTCTTTGCCTGGGTAGGAATAGATTGTTCTTGCTTCAGTATATCTATGGCCTGAATTTATACGTAGTGTTTGTATGAGTAGGACGAGTCTGTCTTATATATGTATATCTTTACATTTCTAAGTCGAACTATGTTGGTTGTCGCTAGAAAAGGTCAAAGGCTATGCAGCGGAAGTATCGCTAGCAGGGGGTGTGATTCATGGCTGTCATCCTGTCGGGATGTCGAATTTTGTTGTAGCCGGCTTATCGCCGAAAAGTGATCTATAGGTAGATGGGGAAAAGTGATAGTCATTTAGACATGTTGTATGTACTTTACCCCAGTGTTTATTCTCTTTTGCCAAGGAATGGCAAAGTTATATTTCGCATAGAAAGGTAAAACCACAATTTATTATGAACTTGGGCTTCGCCATCGTTGTCGATAAGCAGATGCACAGTGGTACTTTTGAAAAGAATATTTATTCAAAGGAAGATGACATTCCTATGTATCAGCACTAGATTATATGATATTATTCAATTACCTCTATGATAGAAGCTATGAAGAAATGAGGACATTTAACGAATGACCAATTTTGGTCTGTATCCAATAGTGAGTGAAGCACGAGAGAAGAACAGCCATGTTGAAATCCATATACTTTGTATTTATCGAGTGAGAAAAAGGGATGCCTGTACTATCGCTCGATGAACCAAGAGATCACTGCTACATGTGAGAACCCATGTCTGGGATTCCTATATCTTTATGAAGAATATATATATATTGAACTTTACGTGAAGGGATATTCGCTAGACGAGGTTAAGTCTAGGAGCCTTCCTATATATTGGTTATGGACTGACGTGCCCAGTCAGTAAAGCCAGATGATTTACATTATGGAACTCTGAATGCTTATTTACGAATGCTCCATGATGATATTTGCCAAGCATGAATGCTAACTTAAGATGATATTCCTGTGACCAACATTATGCTGTCTATGTCGACATTTGTTCCTGTAACCATACACGTACTGTCCAAGTGTGCGTCTTATTAAATGTTATAAAAAGACCACCGTAGTTCCAGTACTTCTTGAATTCGAACAGTGTGAGTATGAGTGATGTACTACCAACCTGTCAACTCTATCGAATCATTCTACCATTCGCGTTCTGACACTCATATACACACTCATTGTCTACACTCACATTCTTGTCAGAGCCTCATCACGTTCCAGGACAAGATGACCTGTATGACCAAAACTGTGCTGGGTTTAATGAGTTGACAATCGTTACACTTTACCACACCAGTCCCAACATCTACATTTATCAACTGGTGGACATTCACGGCATTTAACAAATAATGTGATTTAACAACTGGTGTGCCAGCTTCCTGGGTCAACCTGCACAGTGACCATATTGAGAAGTAAACGACTGAGACCAGACGTTCCTTGGGGTCGGTTACGACACACAAATACATCAACAATACAACTCTACAGTTATGTCAGCGTGACCTGTCCTGTCGACAGTATGCAGTAACTAGTTCAGCGTTTGTTGACATTTGGTTCGTTGGACATTTGCCATGCAACTGACAGTGTTACACAGCAAGCTTGGTTGAAACATAGAACATTACACATCAGGACTGGAGAATATTTGACAGTGTTTGCGAAAAGCAGTGTTATTGAACTGAGAAGTCCTACATCGATTGTTATCATTCACATCAACGATGGAGCTTCTATTTCTGTGTTGAATTTAAAATAATTAGACCAGAAGTATTTGTTTAATAAAGTACCACAGTACTGTACTATTAGGCAGTGTAACTGAGCCTTCTTTACAACACTCTATTTACATTATATTGCCATACTATTTATGCATTTATGTATTTATGTTTAAATATTTATATGTGATATTTGTTTGTATCCAGCGGGTTGTTGTTTTGGTTGGGCGGTGTCACACAACAGAGTATCCCACGTAATAGAGGGTCTGATGTGTGCGTTTCTATAAGTGCAATTTTCTTGATTGAAAATTTGCTGCGACAGCTGTTGCTATTAGTGTTAGCTGTGAAGACTGTACTCATTGTTGTTTTTGTAATATTCCTCTGTTCTTTAGTTTGTTTTGATTTGTTTGTAATTTGTTGGTCTACCCTATTCTATCTTTCAGTTCTATTCTCAATTTATATTTATATACTGTGGCGTTATTTGTATTGGTTATCCTCTTGCGGTTTATCTTTTATTGTTTTTCCCATTTGATTTATTTCATTTCCGCAAATGTTTTCATGTTCTTCTGTATAACTGTTTTGTTTTGTGCCTGATCGACATACACTATTTAAAATATAGTTGATCATATAAATTGATGTACAGGAATCAACTGATAGTTAATTGCTATTACTAAAGGTACACAGTTGATGATATAAAACACTATTTCTGGTGCACTGCACTTATATTATAGAGTGAACCAGCAACTTATAGCTGTTATTATATAAGGATTTATACAAGACCTTTGTAAGGCTTGTTTCCCACAGTGATTGGGATAGTTAAGTACTATTTTCCACAGGTTACAAAGTTATCATACAAGGTCTTTGATTAAGACTAAGAAAGTGAATTTATTTACTTTTGCAAATTACTGATCTTATTAGACAAGATGTCTACATTAGATTATTTTATCACACAAGGCAAAGCTCTTGATAAGACTGGTCAGCAATTAGAAGAATGGGCAGTTGCTCAATATGACAAAGCATTAGCTGCAGAAGAGAGAAAAGTTGCTGCTGCTGCTGAAGAAAGAAAAGCATTGATTGAAGAAAAGAAATTAGCAGCTGAGGAGAAAAGATTAGAAGCTGAGGAAAAAAAATTACAAAGAGAGGATGAACAAAAGAAATTGCAGATACAGACTGATGAAAAAAGATTCCAGATGGAAATGGAAAAAGAGAAAAGAAAAGATGAAGCTGCTGCTGAAGAGAAAAAATTACAAGCTGCTGCAGAAGAGAAAAAATTACAAGCTGCTGCAGAAGAGAAAAAATTACAAGCTGCTGCAGAAGAGAAAAGATTACAAAGAGAAGCTGAAGCTCAAGAGAAAAAAGCAATAAGAGAACATGAACACCAAAAAGAACTTTTAGCATTTGAGTTAGAAAAGTTAAAGTTAACAAACATAAGTAATGGTAATCAAGCATCTGGTGGTAATGGTAAACCCTTTACTTACAAGGTCAAGGTACCAGCGTTCAACCCTTCCAGTGATGACATAACATTCTGGCTAAATAGATTTGAACGCTCTTGTCGAGCCCATAATGTGGACAAATCACAATATGCTAACCAGTTATCAGAAAATCTGAAAGGTGATTCTCTGACTAGTTTAAGTTTGGTTGAAGAGGCTGACAAAGATAACTATGATGTTATTAGGGCAGCCTTATTAAAGAAGTATCAGTTGTCTGAAGAGGGTTATCGGAAGTTGTTTAAGACAATGGTGCCTGAGGCAGGTGTAGAATTCTCAGAATTCATTGCAAGGACACGTCTTACATTTGATCGTTGGATTGAGCTATCCAAAACAGAAAAGACTTATGAAGCCCTTATGGACTTGATACTCAGAGACAAGATTATGTCAAGTATAAATAAACCTTTCCCGAATTCTTACATGAGCGTAAACCTAAGTCTCTAAAAGAAATGGAACAGTATTGTACCCAATACGTCACTGCACATCCGGACGTAGCTATTAGCAACAGTAAGGTTAAAGAAGGTATGCCAGTTGCTTCTGCAACACCATACAACCCTAATCACTCTCACAAATTCCAAGGACCTCAAAATAGGTTAATAAAAAAAAGTAAACTATTACAGTTATCAGAACCAAGGTAACCAATCATTTCAGGGTTCTTCTTCGAATACCTGGAGAAGAGCTGACAGCCCTCGATTCAGGGGTGGTCATAATTACAGGAACTTTCGCAAAGGAAGTCATTTTAGAAACTATCCAAGTTTTCCTTCATGGAGACAACAAGATCATAATTACAGAGATACTCATTATAATGAATATGATGATAGTAACCAAAGGAGCTATGATTCAAACCCGAGTAGGGGTTATAATAGTGGAAACAATGATAAGTACAGAGGCAATAATAACAGAGGTAGAGCACAATTCAAAAAACATAAAAGCTCATTACCAGGCGAACTCTGCACAGCAAGAGTCCCACGAAGCCTATAAACAAAATAAAGATAATGATGACTCTAATAATATGGCATGTGCCGCTTTTGATTTTGGGAGAGCATCTCAGTGCCCCCAATGCAAAACATTATTTGAGCCAACCACAGTGTCTACTTTAAGCTGTGGCCATCCTCTTCCCGCTCTTCCTGCGTCAATCGCGCATGATGGGAGAGGTTCTCTTGTCTTACACAAAGGTTTAGTAAATGACAATCCAGTCTCAGTACTTTTTGATTCTGGATGCACAACTATTGGGGTTAGGCAGTCACTCATAGATCCTTCTCATTCTACAGGCAAAGTAGTCAAATGCGTAACATTTGGCGGCACCATAGAGAAATACTCTACCGCTATCATTAGGATTGCTACTCCTTTCTTCACAGGAGATGTACACGCATGTCTTTTGCCGAATCCGATCGCTGATCTTATCATCGGTCGCATTCACGGAGTCAAAGAATGCACTCCGGAGCAAATTTCCGTTTGGGAAAATCAAAATATGCAATCTGCTAATGCGGTAGTCACTAGAGCTCAAGCTCTCAATATGCCTGAAACTTCATCTGTTGAAGATAATGAAGTGCATAACCAAGATGATCCCTTGGTAATTTCTCGTGACTCGTTTATAAAACAACAAGAAGAAGATCCGACTCTTAAGAAATTCTTCACTCTTGTAACGAAAGGTGATCCGAATAAAGATTCAAATTGTAAATCTTGGATTACAATGAAGAATGGCGTACTTGTACGTATGGTGCAAGACTCCATTAAGTCAAGTCATTCTCAGATTCTTGTACCCAAGAATTTGAGAGTTAAGATCTTACAACATGCACACGACTCTCAGTGTGCTGGTCACATGGGTTTTTTCCCGTACAAAGTCAAGAGTTCTTGCGGCTTTCTTTTGGCCTTTTGTGAACAAGGACATACGGATCTATTGTCGATCCTGTAAAGTATGTCAAGAAGTCAAATCCAAAGGTCCTCGTCATGCTGCGCCTATTCAGGCTGCAGATATTCCTATTCGTCCATTCCAGAAAATGGCGATAGACATCATTGGTCCATTCAAGTTCAAATCTGCTAGAGGACATCAGTTTATCTTAACGTGTGTAGACATGTGCACACGTTGGCCAGAGGCTATCCCTCTAAAGAGCATTACTACCGCTGACATTGCAGATGCTCTTTGGCTTATATTTTCTCGTCTGGGATTCCCCGGAGAAATATTATCAGATCATGGCACCCAACTGATATCGGATACCATGTCTCAAGTAATGTCTACTCTACAGATAGAGAGATCTTTGAGTAGCATCTATCATCCTATGTCCAATGGGATGGTCGAGCGACTAAATAGAACACTTAAGAACTTATTAGGGAAGATAACTGAGGATCATCCTCAAGATTGGGATAGGGTTTTACCCGCGGCCCTCTTCGCGTACAGAGAGGTCCCCAATGAACATACAGGGTTTTCTTCCTTTGAACTTGTCTTTGGCGCGCGACCGCGCGGCCCAATGTCTTTGCTGCATGATCTTATAACAGCTGACAATATTGACGATGACACAAAATCTTCTTACGAGTATGTCATCGCGCTGAGACAAAAGATTATCGAAGCATGCAAATTGGCAACGTCCTCTTCTGAATTTGCTAAGCAGAAGGCAAGACAATTTGCTAATAAGAAGAGAACTTTACGACAACTTTGTCCTGGTGACAAAGCATTTGTTTTGCTACCTTGTCGTGAAAACAGACTCCTTATTAGTTGGAAAGGTCCGTACGATATAATATCGAAAATTTCAGATGTTGACTACATCGTCGATATTAACGGGAAGCATAAAACCTTCCACATCAATATGCTTACGGAGTTCCATGAACGTCCTGACTATCTACAGCCTATTTTCCAGGCAACGGACGATTCTCATGTCAAACATGGTCATTACTCATCACTGTCTGTAATACAGGATGAGGAAACAAGTTTTTTGGATGTTAATCTTCCGCTTCCAATGATCCCACTTCATTCTAGTGAATCATGGAAAGACGTTACTGTTTCTCCTGATTTGTCTCTAGGAGAACAGCGACAAGTTTCGTCTATGTTACAAACATTTCAGGATGTCCTCACTGACATCCCTGGACAAACTCATGTCATTGAGCATGACATTGTTCTAACTGAACATACTCCAATTAGGGTTAGACCTTATCCTATCCCTATACATTTCCAAACACAGGTTGAAAAGGAGTTGGATGAAATGATAGATTTACAAATAATCGAACCATCCACTTCTGCATATTCTTCGCCGATGGTTATTGTTCGAAAAAAAGACAATAACATACGTCTTTGCGTTGACTATCGCAAATTGAATCAAGTTACGAAGTTCGATGCTGAACCTATGCCTTTACTAGAAGTGCTACTTACTCGTCTTTCTAAATCGCATTTTTTCACTAAACTTGATTTGTCTAAAGGATATTGGCAAGTTCCATTATCCGAACGCGCCAAACCTCTTACCGCTTTCTCTACTCCCAGAGGCCTTTTCCAATGGAATTTTATGCCTTTCGGCCTTATGAACGCACCAGCTACATTTGTACGCATGATGCGTCGAATCCTATCGTATCGGTCAGATGTCATTGCTTATCTAGACGACATCTGTCTTTTCAGCGATACTTGGGAAGATCACTATTCAGGGTTAGTTGAATTATTATCAACTCTGCGTGAGTATAACCTGACAGCAAAACCATCTAAAGCTTGCATTGGCTTTAGCGAAATTGCTTTCTTAGGCCATCGAGTAGGTCACGGTTTCTTGAAGACAGAAGACCATAATATCACTAAGATACTTAACATCTCTATCCCTAGGACTAAAAAGCAAGTGCGAAGTCTTTTAGGTCTCATACAATTTTATGGACGTTTCATTCCGAATCTGTCCTCTATCATGGCACCTCTCTCTACACTATTAAAGAAAGGGTCGCCTAACATGGTTCACTGGTCTCATGAATGCCAATCTTCACTAGAGAAGATCAAAACTATGTTTTCATCACCACCTATTTTAGTGTTACCTACAACAGATAAGACATTTGTTCTTCGTAGTGACGCTTCATCCACTGGGATTGGAGCGGCACTAATGCAAGAGTACTCTGGAACTCTGCATCCTGTAATGTATATATCCAGAAAACTTAATGCTGCAGAAAGGAATTACTCGGTTTTAGACCGTGAATTATTGGCAATGGTTTGGTCAATTCTCAAACTCCAAAGATTCCTTCTGGGCGCGCATTTCGTAGTGGAAACTGACCAAAAAGCTCTTACGGCTATCCAAAGTAAGAACTTGAAGAGCTCGAGATCAACTCGATACGCAATCGCTCTTCAACCTTTTCATTTCTCTGTACGAGCTATCCGTGGTTCAGAAAATGTGATGGCGGACATTCTGTCCAGATGCCCACATGATGCCACTTAACTGTTAAATATTGGATCTTTTTAATATGTATAACTTTACAACAGTTATTTTTTGTTCCTATACCAAGATACACATTTGTAATTTAATAATAGAATTTTGGTATCGCTACTTAGCGGTTTATTGATGTTTATTCACCGCTGTTCTTTGATGATTGTTTCTTCATAAATCATAAATTTAAGATTATAGTATGAATTTTTGGTATGCATTGTATAATTACCAGAATTGTATTATACGTGCATCACACCTTCCTGGAAACATTTATTTGTAGAGAAACAATTTCTCTCAGATTTTGAGATATATTCTCACCAGTCATATTAGGAGTTATAGTTATTCCTGATATTTTCATCTGCGCAGTATTCTTGCGTTGTGAGCCTATTGTACGTTGCTCCTAGATGTATTTAAAAAAAAAATTTATTTTTTTTTTCCCCGGGAAGACTGTAAAGTGCAATCTTTACTATCTTGCAATATAATACATTTATATACTTATTATGTTCGCAAATATTTTGTAAACAAAGTATTTTCTTTTTAAGTGCTTAAGGAGAAGTCATTTTTGAGTTACTTCCCTTGAAAGGAGTTCCGTCATCTTCGATCGGACTCCGCGGACGAATCTAGGCCTACTGCGATTTATTCTTTGCCTGGGTAGGAATAGATTGTTCTTGCTTCAGTATATCTATGGCCTGAATTTATACGTAGTGTTTGTATGAGTAGGACGAGTCTGTCTTATATATGTATATCTTTACATTTCTAAGTCGAACTATGTTGGTTGTCGCTAGAAAAGGTCAAAGGCTATGCAGCGGAAGTATCGCTAGCAGGGGGTGTGATTCATGGCTGTCATCCTGTCGGGATGTCGAATTTTGTTGTAGCCGGCTTATCGCCGAAAAGTGATCTATAGGTAGATGGGGAAAAGTGATAGTCATTTAGACATGTTGTATGTACTTTACCCCAGTGTTTATTCTCTTTTGCCAAGGAATGGCAAAGTTATATTTCGCATAGAAAGGTAAAACCACAATTTATTATGAACTTGGGCTTCGCTATCGTTGTCGATAAGCAGATGCACAGTGGTACTTTTGAAAAGAATATTTATTCAAAGGAAGATGACATTCCTATGTATCAGCACTAGATTATATGATATTATTCAATTACCTCTATGATAGAAGCTATGAAGAAATGAGGACATTTAACGAATGACCAATTTTGGTCTGTATCCAATAGTGAGTGAAGCTCACGAGAGAAGAACAGCCATGTTGAAATCCATATACTTTGTATTTATCGAGTGAGAAAAAGGGATGCCTGTACTATCGCTCGATGAACCAAGAGATCACTGCTACATGTGAGAACCCATGTCTGGGATTCCTATATCTTTATGAAGAATATATATATATTGAACTTTACGTGAAGGGATATTCGCTAGACGAGGTTAAGTCTAGGAGCCTTCCTATATATTGGTTATGGACTGACGTGCCCAGTCAGTAAAGCCAGATGATTTACATTATGGAACTCTGAATGCTTATTTACGAATGCTCCATGATGATATTTGCCAAGCATGAATGCTAACTTAAGATGATATTCCTGTGACCAACATTATGCTGTCTATGTCGACATTTGTTCCTGTAACCATACACGTACTGTCCAAGTGTGCGTCTTATTAAATGTTATAAAAAGACCACCGTAGTTCCAGTACTTCTTGAATTCGAACAGTGTGAGTATGAGTGATGTACTACCAACCTGTCAACTCTATCGAATCATTCTACCATTCGCGTTCTGACACTCATATACACACTCATTGTCTACACTCACATTCTTGTCAGAGCCTCATCACGTTCCAGGACAAGATGACCTGTATGACCAAAACTGTGCTGGGTTTAATGAGTTGACAATCGTTACACTTTACCACACCAGTCCCAACATCTACATTTATCAACTGGTGGACATTCACGGCATTTAACAAATAATGTGATTTAACAATGTTACAATTGTGGAAGTTGCTTAAACATCAGACAACACACGTATGACAGAACACTCCCAAGTTTCAATAGCAACCATAGATCAGGCTCAGATTGGAGTAGCCTCAACAGAAGACACCAACGTATAGCTGTCAGGAATTTTCTGACAGAGATTAAGAAAGGCAAGATATTAGAAATAAATAGCGTCAACATAGACAACCACCAAAGATGTCGAATAAGAAATGAGAACGGCTGGAAGATGGACGTAAACCAAGTAAGATCGTATGCGAACAGTAAGAACATATCCTACCAGCTGAGAGTTAAACAGAATATGACAGTGATAGGCGTAGAGCATGGAGAAGTCAGGTTAGAAAACATGACAACATACAAAGAGACATGGTCAGTGTTGCTACACAAACAGAAACAAAAAAACGCACCGGCACACAAACAGAAGTAGCAGAGCAAAGCGTCAAGTGTGTATACCAGGTAAATACTCCCAGCGTAAAGCACAGACACCGACTAAGCAGTCAGATTGCCACAACGACAGCGATGCATGCAAAAAACAAGATATCATCTGATCGGTCAACCTCACCCCCACAAAACACATACCAAGAGCGAGAAAAAGCAGAAGAGAAAGAAAACAGAAGTGTAATCAAGAAGAAAACGTATAAGACTATTGATGATTGGTTAGCGTCAGAAAAGCTTGATAATGGTTACAAAGTCTTCGAAGAGATTGCTCCTACAGATTATATCCTATGGCTTCAGAGACAGAATGTTACTATGAAAGCTCACGTTTCTCAAATGAAATTAGATGATCACCGACCTGTTGAAATTCCACACTTTCACTCCTCACGACCTGTCAGGAAATCCACCCTTTGCCATTATTCGTCCTCCACCTCACTTGCCTCTAGCATTGATGGCATGTCACCACAACCAACTGCCCCCACGTTAGTCAGAGATACGATAGAACGATATCGACGTGAACGAGATAACTCATCTGAAGAGGATGACATTCCTTTACAAGAGCTCCGACAACGGATCCAACACCGCAAGGACTGTTTACTCCATGACAATGAACCACAAACAGAGGATACACCTCCAAACGCTGAACATTCTGGTTTGATGCCATCCACAGTTACTGATCTACCACATTCATCAACTGTCCAGTCGGATTCTTCGGCAACCATCACAGAAAACCCATGGCAAGATATTACGCCTGACCAGACAACACATCTTGAAGCCTCTGATGATGATTCCTATATTGTTTCCATGGACACATATTCCAGAACAGCCATTAAACGCCACTATTCGTCTTTATCAGACGATTCGGTTCCTTTAGCAAAGTTGATTCGTCCCTCACATGAACATGTTCGTGTACAGATTCGCAGGAAGCGGCGTTCTATGCATTCCAACTGTCAAGACAGTACTGAACCATGTACTGCTAATCGTCCCGTTGCTCATTTCACAGCAACTGCTTCCCATCCTAAAGGACACACGTACGATCAGCGCCTGTCATCGAAGGAAATTGCCTTTTTGGAAATGGCACAAATGTTAATTGACAAGCACTAACTTTATGCAATACATTGTTTTTTCTATTACAGGTTGACAATGGTTGGTCCCTTTCTTCCCTTAGCCTTGCAGTTTGAGATAGTCGTCCGCACTCAGACGTACAGCCGACTACTGTGGCGAAATGCAACATTATTGGAGAAAGTCAAAGATGTCTCCGACGCCTCTTCCTCATGGACTATTACTTTAGTCGCCTCCCTGCAACCATGAAGAACAGAGTTACAAGACATATTACATTCTTTTGTTATAATTGAATAGTATATTACTGCGACTATGCACCATTATAGTAGATTGTATATTATTCCTTACGTTGATTTTTTGTTTTGGCCATGTCACATAGAGAGTTAATACGGTTACGACTGACTCTCATCGTATTACAGACTAGATTTCAGGATCTATGTAATGTACATAGATAGCGCAGAGCTATTGTTCCTTTTGTAGGGCAGGCTCTCCAATTTTTTTATCTATTTTTTTCATTTGGAGCGTTCACAGAGGTGAATATTAATAGTCTCCCTTTACAAGTGTGGATTATAGCTGCAAATCAACAGCTTATCTATCATGTTTTTAATGCTAGCCTCACAATTGTAAACAACACTTTTTTTTGGTAGCAGGTATTATTACATAACTTGAAATTTTTTTAAATTTTTTTTCCGGATTTTGTTATTTTTGAGTTGCAGGATGCTACTCAATGTACTGATATGTTTGTGCGACATTATTTTTTCTATGTGTTATGTATTATGGATAAGAATAGAGATGTATTGTTTCTTCATGTCACACACTATCACTACATTTGAAAGCCACATAGACTCATTATATACACATCATTTACCACGTACACTATTACCTTACACGGACCTTCAGCTCCTCTTCACACAGATATCTCTATACTCTCACATACATTATGTAGAGCATTGCTCAAGGTTCACAATGTTTTATAGTTGCACGATGCTTTTGGTACTAGTGAACATTCCTTTAATGGTTATTGATAATACGTTTGCATTATATTGGATACATGACATTTTACGCCTCTTCCATCTCACATATCATATATTGCCACTTCTCGCTCGCACCCCTTGCAACATACGATATCTTCACTTATGCTATTGCAATTAACCACGCACACACCCATTATGCATTTACTTTTGCGTTGCAATGCTGTTGATGATATTACTAATATGTTTGATTTTTTTAATGATATGTCAGCCGTTGTATCATATTGGTAAAACATTTTGATGTTTAACGGCTGTTTTTTATTAATGATTCCGTACAAACTCATGTACATTGTACCATGGAATATTGTCCAGTTCGACGTCTATTCAGAGCTACAGAGTTCAACCAGTCGTCGTCACTCTTCCCTTCAGACATTTCAGATGGACTCTACTTTTAAGTTGTTTATTAACCATTATCCTTTGTCATATTTCTAGGATACATGCATCACACGTATGGCGATTTCTGTGGATATGAACTACGATATCCCTGAAGCTATTCCATTACAATCTCTTCCTACTCCTCAACCTATGTCCATTGTCCTGACATGCTATCCTACATTAATAAATAATAATAAATTCTTTAAGCGCCAAACACGGCGCATAAGGCAGAAACCAGTGCTCTCCAGGTTGTTCGTTGTGACGCCACTCCTCTTAGCTCTTGCACATTATTTAGGCCCAACGTTCTTCCTTCTCTTATTATTATCCTACATTGCCCTTTCATTAAATGTTTATATTATTAGACCCATTGATTTTGAATAGGTCTATTATGCCTTTATACTGACCATGATTGTTTTGACATGATATTTTGTTTTATGTTTTCTGGTTATATGTGAGTTTGCTATGTATATAGGTTTCTGAGTTTTTATAGAATTAAAATGTCTCCCGTTAGGATACATTTTTGTAGCCCCGGGACGTATGTCACCGGAGGGCCAGTGTTTAACGTTAGCTAACACGTTAACCGTATTTGTAACAGTAGTAAAAGAACTTGAGAAAGATTAGTTGCTAACAAGCTTCACTGCTCGAGCTTGACCAATGAGATCATAGATAGCTATTTTTGACCATCGCAGTCAAAACACAGCAGAGTCACGGAGTTCACTGTTAAGTGAGGGAGACGTGTTTCAGTCTTAGTGAGGCCCCGTGTTTTTAAAGGTGGTGTAGTTAACCTCTGGTCAAGAAAGTATCTGACCACAAAAAGATTAAATGCTTTTTCACAAGTATGTTATTCAAGGAGACTGGCTTTTTCTAGTTTTGCGGGATGTGTTCACCCGGTTTCTATGACAAACATTTTTCTATTAGAATTATTAGTCTGCTATGAAATGTATATGGTGACTCAAGGCAAAAAGCCTATCGACATTTTAGCAGAGTCAAGCAGACATGTTGTTATGTTGATGTCTTGTTTTTGCAGAGAGCTCATGCTTCATATAACCCACAGGCGTTCTGGCCGCTGATAGCCAGGTTATGGAGATGTGTAATGAGCATTGCCTTTTAGTCCACTAATAAACCATTTTCCATGATTTATTGTTGTCACTTACTCATGTATGGAAGCACTAGGGAGATATGAGATACAAATGATCACTGACAACTTACGTGAGTAGTAAGGACCTGGGCTCGAACCAACATTCATTTGGGTAATTCCACCTCTGGCAGTCGCCACGTGCCACCCACAAGATCTAAAAGCAAACTTGTAAACACCACGATCACTGGGAAATGCAATATCAATGAGCTCAGAATAAAATATAAACCACCTGTGACGAAACGTCTACCTGGAGTGAAGATTTGCCATATAACTTTGATAGATTGCAATCAACGGTCACATAAGATTATTTGCTGCAGTAACCAGCCACCACGGTTACATACTTTGATTTGGTGCCGTTCCCAGCGGCGACATACTTTGATTTTGTGCCTCGTGACCAGCTCACTCCCTTGTCATTGTGATCGTACTTTGTAAACAGTAATTATCATGGATCTTCAAAGTACCCCCGAGGCCCTAGCTCAACAACAAATGCACCCACAGCAAATGTTACAGCCACATCTGTCACAAAATCAACAGCAACAGGGTATACAACCTCAAAATATAGCGTTGCCTAATGAATTAAAACCGACAATGCAGGCACTGATGCAGATCACAGAATCGCTTCATCAGGTAGATCACTATGCTATGTTCCATTCAATTAGATCGATTGTTACATCATTTTCTGGAGACCCCGCACTATTCCGGAAATGGCTTATTGACATGGATAAGTTCTCATCCATCATTGACACAGCTACTGATTCCGACCGCAAGCGAATTGCCTTTTTATCTTCTGATGGGTTGATTACAGACTTTCTACGTCGTCGCAGTAAAGCCTTCCCACAGGGAACGTTCGAGAGCCTTCGCAAGGAATTGGTAAGTCGATATTCAAGCATCACAGACTGTCAGCATGCTTGGACGCTTTTAAGGAAGATAAAGCAAGAACGTCATGAGCCAGTACAAATGTTCGGAGACCGTGTGCTCAACCTAGCCGAAGATGCTTTTTTAGGAGGTTCCATCCCCACGGAAGAATTAGAGCGACACTTAGTAGGCATATTCATTGATGGTTTGTGGGCAGACAATTTGAAACTCCACCTATTGAGAAAAGACTCGAAGTCGATCACAGAAACAATTCAAACGGCTGTATACGAAGAGAACGTTCGGAAAAGATTTCATCAAAGGATCGGCAGAGAACCGCAATCAGACTATCTTCCCGAACCAATGGAAGTCGACTATTATCGTCCAAGATGGCGGAGAGACAATGCAACCTTCAACGATCATCAACGCTCATCTTATTCACACAATGTACGACAAAATGACTCATTTCACATGAACGAAGATAAGCGACACAACCGACGCTCTACCCCAGTGAATTCGCGTCCTTCTCCAGTTCACCATGTTAATCAGATTACATGTTACAATTGTGGAAGTTGCTTAAACATCAGACAACACACGTATGACAGAACACTCCAAAGTTTCAATAGCATCCATAGATCAGGCTTAGATTAGAGTAGCCTCAACAGAAGACACCAACGTATAGCTGTCAGGAATTTTCTGACGGAGATTAAGAAAGGTAAGATATTAGAAATAAATAGCGTCAACATAGACAACCACCAAAGATGTCGAATAAGAAATGAGAACGGCTGGAAGATGGACGTAAACCAAGTAAGATCGTATGCGAACAGCAAGAACATATCCTACCAGCCGAAAGTTAAAACAGAATATGACAGTGATAGGCGTAGAGCATGGAGAAGTCAGGTTAGAAAACATGACAACATACAAAGAGACATGGTCAGTGTAGCTACACAGACAGAAACAAAGAAACACACTGGCACACAAACAGAAGTACCAGAGCAAAGCGACAAGTGTGTATCCCAGGTAAATACTCCCAGCGTAAAGCATAGACACCTACTAAGCAGTCAGATTGCCACAACGACAGCGATGCATGCAAAAAACAAGATATCATCTGATCGGTCAACCTCACCCCCACAAAACACATACCAAGAGCGAGAAAAAGCAGAAGAGAAAGAAAACAGAAATGTAATCAAGAAGAACACGTATAAGACTATTGATGATTGGTTAGCGACAGAAAAGCTTGATAATGGTTACAAAGTCTTCGAAGAGATTGCTACTACAGATTATATCCTATGGCTTCAGAGACAGAATGTTACTATGAAAGCTCACGTTTCTCAAATGAAATTAGATGATCACCGACCTGTTGAAATTCCACACTTTCGCTCCTCACGACCTGTCAGGAAATCCACCCTTTGCAATTATTCGTCCTCCACCTCACTTGCCTCTAGCATTGATGGCATGTCACCACAACCAACTGCCCCCACGTTAGTCAGAGATACGATAGAACAATATCGACGTGAACGAGATAACTCATCTGAAGAGGATGACATTCCTTTACAAGAGCTCCGACAACGGATCCAACACCGCAAGGACTGTTTACTCTATGACAATGAACCACAAACAGAGGATACACCTCCAAACGCTGAACACTCTGGTTTGATGCCATCCACAGTTACTGATCTACCACATTCATCAACTGTCCAGTCGGATTCTTCGGCAACCATCACAGAAAACCCATGGCAAGATATTACGCCCGACCAGACAACACATCTTGTAGCCTCTGATGATGATTCCTATATTGTTCCCATGGACACATATTCCAGAACAGCTATTAAACGCCATTATTCGTCATCATCCGACGATTCGGTTCCTTTAGCAAAGTTGATTCGTCCTTCACATGAACATGTTCGTATACAGATTCGCAGGAAGCGGCGTTCTATGCATTCCAACCGTCAAGACAGTACTGAACCATGTACTGCTAATCGTCCCGTTGCTCATTTCACAGCAACTGCTTCCCATCCTAAAGGACACACGTACGATCAGCGCCTGTCATCGAAGGAAATTGCCTTTTTGGAAATGGCACAAATGTTAATTGACAAGCACTAACTTTATGCAATACATTGTTTTTTCTATTACAGGTTGACAATGGTTGGTCCCTTTCTTCCATTAGCCTTGCAGTTTGAGATAGTCGTCCGCACTCAGACGTACAGCCGACTACTGTGGCAAGATGCAACATTATTGGAGAAAGTCAAAGATGTCTCCGACGCCTCTTCCACATGGACTATTACTTTAGTCGCCTCCCTGCAACCATGAAGAACAGAGTTACAAGACATATTACATTCTTTTGTTATAATTGAATAGTATATTACTGCGACTATGCACCATTATAGTAGATTGCATATTATTCCTTACGTTGATTTTTTGTTTTGGCCATGTCACATAGAGAGTTAATACGGTTACGACAGACTCTCACCGTATTAAAGACTAGATTTCAGGATCTATGTAATGTACATAGATAGCGCAGAGCTATCGTTCCTTTTGTAGGGCAGGTTCTCCAATTTTTTTATCTATTTTTTTCATTTGGAGCGTTCACAGAGGTGAATATTAATAGTCTCACTTTACAAGTGTGGATTATAGCTGCAAATCAACAGCTTATCTATCATGTTTTTAATGCTAGCCTCACAATTGTAAACACCTTTTTTTGGTAGCAGGTATTATTACATAACTTGAAATTTTTTTTTATTTTTTTTCCCGGATTTTGTTATTTTTGAGTTGCAGGATGCTACTCAATGTACTGATATGTTTGTGCGACATTATTTTTTCTATGTGTTATGTATTATGGATAAGAATAGAGATGTATTTTTTCTTCATGTCACACACTATCATTACTTTGAAAGCCACATAGACTCATTATATACACATCATTTACCACTTACACTATTACCTTACTCGGACCTTCAGCTCCTCTTCACACAGATATCTCTATACTCTCACATACATTATGTAGAGCATTGCTCAAGGTTCACAATGTTTTATAGTCGCACGATGCTTTTGGTACTAGTGCACATTCCTTTAATGGTTATTGATAATACGTTTGCATTATATTGGATACATGACATTCATACGCCTTTTCCATCTCACATATCATATATTGCCACTTCTTGCTCGCACCCCTTGTAACATACGATATCTTCACTTATGCTATTGCAATTAACCACGCATACACCCATTATGCATTTACTTTTGAGTTGCAATGCTGTTGATGATATTACTAATATGTTTGATTTTTTTTTTATGATATGTCAGCCGTTGTATCACATTGGTAAAACATTTTGATGTTTAACTGCTGTTTTTTATTAATGATTCCGTACAAACTCATGTACATTGTACCATGGAATATTGTCCAGTTCGACGTCTATTCAGAGCTAGAGAGTTCAACCAGTCGTCGTCACTCTTCACTTCAGACATTTCAGATGGACTCTACTATTAAGTTGTTTATTAACCCTTATCCTTTGTCATATTTCTAGGATACATGCATCACACTTATGGCGATTTCTGTGGATATGAACTACGATATCCCTGAAGCTATTCCATTACAGGCTCTTCCTACTCCCCAACCTATGTCCACTGTCCTGACATGCTATCCTACATTGCCCTTTCATTAAATGTTTATATTATTAGACCCATTGATTTTGAATAGGTTTATGATGCCTTTATACTGACCATGATTGTTTTGACATGATATTTTGTTTTATGTTTTCTGGTTATATGTGAGTTTGCTATGTATATAGGTTTTTGGGTTTTTATAGAATTAAAATGTCTCCCGTTAGGATACATTTTTGTAGCCCCGGGACGTAAGTCACCGGAGGGCCTGGGTTTAACTTTAGCTAACACGTTAACCGTATTTGTAACAGTAGTAAAAGAACCTGAGCAAGATTAGTTTCTAACAAGCTTCACTGGTCGAGCCTGACCAATAAGATCGTAGATAGCTATTGTTGACCATCGCGGTCAAAACACAGCAGAGTCACTGAGTTCACTGTTAAGTGAGGGAGACGTGTTTCAGCCTTAGTGCGGCCCCGTGTTTTTAAAGGTGGTGTAGTTAACCTCTGGTCAAGAAAGTATCTGACCACAAAAAGATTAAATGTTTTTTCACAAGTATGTTATTCAAGGAGACTGGGTTTTTCTAGGTTTGTGGGATGTGTTCACCCGGTTTGTATGACAAACATTTTTCTATTAGAATTATTAGTCTGCTATGAAATGTATATGGTGACTCAAGGCAAAAAGCCTATCGACATTTTAGCAGAGTCAAGCAGACATGTTGTTATGTTGATGTCTTGTTTTTGCAGAGAGCTCATGCTTCATATAACCCACAGGAGTTCTGGCCGCTGATAGCCAGGTTATGGAGATGTGTAATGAGCATTGCCTTTTAGTCCACTAATAAACCATTTTCCATGATTTATTGTTGTCACTTACTCATGTATGGAAGCACTAGGGAGATATGAGATACAAATGATCACTGACAACTTATGTGAGTAGTAAGGACCTGGGCTCGAACCAACATTCATTTGGGTAACTCTACCTCTGGCAGTCGCCAGTTGCCACCCACAAGATCTAAAAGCAAACTTGTAAACACCACGATCACTGGGAAATGCGTGGACGCTTTTAAGGAAGATAAAGCAAGAACGTCGTGAGCCAGTACAAATGTTCGGAGACCGGTTGCTCAACCTAGCCGAAGATGCTTTTTAGGAGGTTCCATCCCCACGGAAGAATTAGAGCGTCACTTAGTACGCATATTCATTGATGGTTTGTGGGCAGACAATTTGAAACTCCACCTATTGAGAAAAGACTCGAAGTCAATCACAGAAACAATTCAAACGGCTGTATACGAAGAGAACGTTCGGAAAAGATTTCTTCAAAGGATCGGCAGAGAACCGCAATCAGACTATCTTCCCGAACCACTGGAAGTCGACCATTATCGTCCAAGATGGCGGAGAGACAATGCAACCTTCAACGATCATCAACGCTCATCTTATTCACACAATGTACATCGTACGCATGTTTTCCAGCGTTACCGCATGTTACTTTTATTGGTCTTAAATTGTCCAGGGTATCAAGGAGAATGTTTGCATGTTCAAGGTGTCTCATTAATTGCCTCGCCACTATCTTCTCACGTAATTTGCCGTAGACATTCTGCATGTGATGATTCCATAGCTGATAAGCACAGTCGGGTCTATACCAGTTTTAGGTAGCTATGTAGCCAGTCTTCTGGCATCTCACCATTCTGTAAACTGGTGTCAAAAATGAACTCCCTGACGCACCGCTGGATACAAGTTCTTACAATAATGAGGATACAGAATTGCAAGGGATTGTGATGAATATCAGCGATCAGGAATGGCGAGTCCACAATTGGCATGCTTATGTAGACCACCTTCCTGAAGAGGGTAGTTGGGATTCCTAGATAGATTTGTCAGATTAACGTAACAATAGGTGTTTAATTGCTGGCGATTTCAATGTCAGGTCTAAGAAGTAGGGTAACATCACGAACAATAGACATTGTATGGTCTTGAGTCGGGCATTACTGAGCACAAACTTAACCATCTTGAATGATCTCAACCACCCTGGTGGAATGAGGATGTAGAGAAAGACTAGACAGAAAATAAAATAAAAGCGACAAAATAATGGAGGAAAGCACGAAAGAGAAGTACAATGAATAATGGAGGGGTTGAAGAGACGAAGGAGAAAAAACAGAAAGGCATCAATAGGTTCAAGAGCGTTGCAAGGAGCCAAGTGTGGGAGGCCTTCGTGACACAGTGGGTATGGAAAACACCTTATAGAAATTATCGTCCTGACATCGACGAATGAATAGGAACAATATAAGCCAACCCATAGCTGAGCTCCGAGGGAATAAGTCTGAAGACCGGTGAAGAACAAGAACGTGCGTTACTCAGTCGGTATATCACTCAGTCGGTATATCACTCAGTCGGTATATCACTCAGTCGGTATATCACTCAGACGGATAAAGGTGATAAAGTTGCTCGTCAAGAGATTAAGAACAGTGTACTAGAAAATGGCATCAGAAGCCAGATGTATTTTGACCTCATATCTGACGAGGACGTTATTGTGGTAAAGTGGGATGATATAAATACTTATAGGGGACTTAGTGTACTGACTGAGATCAGCTGTGAAGGTATCTGTATCTAATAGGTGTAGTGTTTTACAGATAACCTTACTTGCTACCACATTTATACCTCAGTCAGAATTATTCTGGAATATTGTGATGACTACGTTGAATGTCTAGGGTTATGTAAATGATGAAGTGTAAGTCACAACAACAACAGACAGATAAACAATTTAATTTATTCCACCACACTTGACAACACTGTGACACTCACACACATTTAACACTCTATAAGACTATCTTAAATGAGTCACTGGTAAAGTTTCAAATAGATATGTATTAATTACTTTCACTAATATATATCCTGATTCAACGAAACAGTGAACCAGGAATCACAATCAAATGTAATCACAATTTATATGTACATAATTTATAAATATGAACCTTGTAGTGACATATTGTAATAGTATTATCCTATGTGTGTCAGTTGTGTAGTAGTACTATGAGGTAATACTGGTTTTGTTTTTCAAGCTATGTTGTTATTTGTCATCATGACTTCAAGTGTTTGTTTATCTTGGAAATAATGTGGGGAAAAGTTCCCAGTTCCTATCAATTTAAACAAGGTATTGTCCCTCTGTTTTACTATAATGTCAATTTTAAAGGGGGACACATAATGTTGAGTTCCTCTGGCCACAGAAGCGTATCTTTCGTGATGGCGGCAGGAAAAGACTCCTCTGCTCGATTGCTTCCCTGTGTTCTGGAGACACCTCACTGGTCGCTATCTGGACCCAGGAGTATGCTGTCAGCCTCTAGATTCAGCAAAGCTCAGACCAGGTGCTGTTCAATAACTTTAGGACCACGGTCCATGAAACAAGAAGGTTGTACCTCCTATTTCAGAACTAATTTATAATCTATTTCCAGACTGAACACAATACATAACAAACACTGAGTTCAGAGCGGTAGGCCAACTGCTATCTTCATCTGAAACAATTTACACCAGTATACTCCTCCCTAATGGTTACCACGCCTCTGCAATTCCAGCATTAGTTCCTTCTAGTCAATAAGATAAGTGTCAGTGTACTGTTAGGCAATTCCATGCAATTTTACTTTTCTCAGACACGTTCTGTTCAGGTTGGAGCAATATCTAGGCTTTGCCTCATGTTTGCTACTGAACTACACACATATACAGACATAAATTATCAATTTACATTCAATTTTCATTAAAAAGATATCAAATATTTCAAGCTTACCACAATTCATGGAAATAATACACAATTACGTTGACTGGCAATGAATATGGCACAAAATCCGACCTGCCGCTGTCTCAGGCTTTTATTTAGAAAAATATAAGCTGAATCTCAACGCACTGTTGCTTTAGAAAGTTTATTTGAAAATGTGGTGCTGAACTGACGCTTCTAATTGACTATATTGGCGGGTCTAACCAATCGTGCCATGTTTACACAGCTTTTCAAAAAAGTACCTCTACTACTACTGTTTCCCCTAACAACAAAAAAATTAGTATTGGTAGTCCGACTAATCGTGTTTCGCCTTACATTTACTGCGCTCCAATCAAATAGGATTTAACATGGGGACCTATTTCCCGTACAATGGTGGTTTCAAAATCTGCCACTGAGCGATTCTGATTTTGGTGTTGTCTGACACCCTCACTATTTCTTTTGGCTATAATTTGTTAATTCCTAGACTATTTGCGTAACACTTAACATATTATTTGTCAGCAAGTCCTAAGGAACCCAAATATACAAATTTAAGGGAGCTAAGTGGCTGCGTTCAAAATATGTATTTTCTAGGATAGTCGTGTATTTGTTTTTTTTATTTTTTATGTTTAGAACCGCCACCTGTCCTGCTGTACTGTCAGACTAATGTCAGGATTTTAGACATAAAACAGTAGAATGTCATGTTTCCTAATAAGCGTTTTGTAAGTTTTTTAAACCTAACTCTCGTATGGGTAGTGTTTTTTTATCACTGTCTATCTGAAAAAAAAAGTATTGCTTCTGGCCTTTCGCTTGGGGTGGGTGGCATTAATTGTATATCGCGAGACGCGTGTTTAGTGTTGCACGCGTTCCTGCTTTCAGCCCTCCCTTCTCTCTATCCTAAGTTCATCTGTCTTTTCATCACGCCGTGTATAAAATGAAATTAATGGAAGTATTAATTTAGGTCATTACGCGGTGTGCCTAGCTCAAGGTTTTCTTAGAAATGCAGTACACGTTTTATGGTAGAAAGCGTGTAGTGATGCAGTAGGCTTTACTATCAATGTGAAACGTTACAATTTGCAGACGAAGTAGAAAACAAGGGGATTTTTTTGTACGCCATTGTGACAGCACTGTACTTTTACCATTTCTCTTTCCTTTTATTGAATTAATGTGTTAGGCTTTACATTTACCTGATAATTTATATATGCGGATTAGAATTTCTCACGACAAATTCTCCCCACTTAAAACAGACGTTATATGTCAGTCTATAATTCTATATACACATAGAGAAATTTATTATCTTTCCTGGGGCTTAGGGTGATTCTCATCACACGGATGGCGGCTTAAAAAATCCGCTCCCAGATTTGTTTTTCCACTTATATACTCTATGCTAAACTCAAATGGCTGCATCAGTAATGACCAACGGAGTAATCTAGAATTTTCATGTCTAGCCTGCGCTAGAAACGACAAGGGTTTGTGATCCGTTTGCAACTTAAATGCCTTCCCATACAGATAAATATTGAATTTCTTTATCGCCCATATTACTGCAAGGCATTCTTTTTCGCTAGTTGAGTAGTTGGTTTCAGCTTTATTCAACTTTCTGCTAGCATATGCCACTGGGCTTAATTCCCCATCCAATGCATCTGATTTCTGTAGCAGAGTCGCACCTAACCCAATATTATTGGCATCCGTCCTTACAATGAATTCTTGACCTAAGTCAGGTAATTTCAAAATAGGTTTACTTGTGAGCTTTTCCTTCAATTCCTGGTAAGCGAATTCGCATTGTGGAGTCCATGTAATTCGATCTGGATGTCCTTTACGTGTCAAATCAGTTAACGGTGCACATATGGAATTAAAGTTTTTGATATACTTTTGGTAGAAACCACATAATGAGACAAAGGATCTCACGTCTTTCTTGGTTTGTGGTCTCGGGGCTTTCTTTAGTTTCTCTAAATTCTTGGGGTCAGGGGTCATGTTTCCCTGATGAACTGTGTGTCCCAAGAACTCTAATTCTTTACATCCAACACAACATTTGGTTGGTCGGGCTGTCAAATTCGCTTCTCTAAGTCGATTAAACAGCATGTTCAGAGAGTCAATGTGTTCCTCAAATGTTTCTGTTGCTATAAGGATATCATCCATGAAATTTGTGATGCATGGATTATTCAGAGGGTCCAATAATTTTCTCATCATTCTAGAGAAGACACTAGGCGCATTCTTCAATCCAAATGGCAATCTGTTAAACTCATAGTGTCCCTCTGAGGTACTAAACGCTAGGTATGGTCTAACCTCAGGCTTTACTGGAATCTGATAGTATCCTTTATTCAGATCCACTTTTGAGAAATATTTAGCTTTATTTAGTCTGGCAAACAACTGATTTGTATCCGGCAATGGATGCACTTGTCCTTCTGTGATAGCATTCAGTCTCCTGTAATCTATACAGAGTCTATGTTCTCCAGAGGGTTTCCTTAAGAGTACCACACTGGAACTATACGCAGATTCACTGTGTGAAATAATTCCTTCCTTCAACAAATAGTCTATATCTTCCTTCAAAGCTTTCTCCTTAGCAAAAGGAATCGAATAGGGTTTCATACAGACAGGTGTGGGGTCTATCAGTTTCATATCATATTCCAATAAGTTTGTATGCCCCGGTCGGTCTGTTAGCACCTCTGCATGATTATCTAGAACCTGTTGCACTCTCTCTTTCTGATTTTTAGTTAAATGCGTACTGATTTTCACCTGTGCCGCTGTCTCACAGGGGTGTAATGGATATTCAAAGGATGAAAGTGGTTCCTTTTTCATCTCCATTGCAATGGACAAGGTCAACAAGTGTGTCTCTTCCTGATGTTCTCTTTCCAAATATTTCTTCAGGAGATTCACATGATAGATTTTTTCTTTCCCCTTCTTATCTTTCTTATAATTTGTTCTAGACACCTTCTCTAGAACTGTATATGGACCTTGCCATCCAATTTGTAACTTATTCTGACTACCGGGCAGAAGAAGCAGTACCTTCTCTCCCACAGCCAAATCTCTGTCTTTAGCTTTCCTGTTATAATAGGCAGCATGTTTCTTCCTGGCTTGTCTCAAATTTTCATTGGCAAGTTTCCAGCCAGTTTTTAAACGAGTGGTCAGCTCATTCACATATTGGTATGAGGATGTAATATTTTCCTCTGCTTTTTCATCAGTCCACGTTCTTAACAGCGTTACATATGGACCTTTAATTTTGTGGACCTATTTGTCCATGCACCGGTATGGTCTCTTCCACTCGAAGCGCTATAGTGATGATTTTTCTTCCCAGAATTATCATGCACAAAACGACCGCTACCAATCCTTTTCTTGGGGCTTTCTCCCCACTTAGAATTCTTGATGAGAGATTTCCTCTCTACATCCTCTTCCTCCAGTTTGTTTAAGTCCGATTGAGGGATTTTCGGCTTATCCTGGGGTAAGACATCTTTTTGCACTCTCTGCATGGTGGCCATTGTAAAACAGTTAAGTGAAGCTTGTCCGTGAAAAGGGGCTTCCCATTCCATTTGGTCCACTTTATCAAATTTATTTTTCCTTATATTGTCAGGCCTAAGTTTGCCCCGTGGCGTGTCCAGGTCCTGATCAATGTTCCCACTTGTGGGTGTTCCCTCATGTGCTATGCTACATCTTTCTACAAAATTCTCAATGTCCCACCTTGCCTTGGGCCAATAATAATTGTAATCCACCTTTTGAATGATGGTACCTATCTTCTCATGGTCCCCATCTTGTTTCACATGTAGGCTCCTTATTAAGTCTGTCCTATATCTCTTTGGAAGAACCAACTGTCCGTGACCATGGGATCTAGTTCCGGCCTTCCTGTAAATCAACTTGTTTTTCATGTAAAAATCTCCCTTGCCTGGAGTTGTATGACAAGTTGACAATTTCCTGAAAAAAAGGCTTGAGGGTCTTATCCCCAGCCTGTGCCTTCCTCATCTCATCTGGAGTGGTATTTATCATAATATCCTCCTCCTGTCTTGAGGTCGACCTGACCTGAAGGGTGGCCATAACTATAGGGTTCCTTCTGCAACGGTCAGTGTCATGATTGTTCATCTTACAATTTTTACACCATCTCTTTCCTTGGTTGAAAGATTGTCTTTCATCATATTTCCTTTCATCGAATTGTGGGGTTTTATTTTTATTGTCATACCGTGGCCTATCAAATTGGTGCTTACCTTTGTTTTGATATCTAGAATCGAATTTATTAAAGTTCTGTGGTGCCCTAAAATTTTCTACCTGTTTCTTTTTATTACCTGATACCTCTGCCTGATCCGCTTGATACCTTTCTGCAACATTTAGCAACTCACCCAGCCTCTCTGCACCTTGTTCCATGAGAAACTTTCTCAGGTCTGGAGCCATGGACTCTCTTAATTGTTCTATAAGGACCATTTCCTTAAGATCTTGGGTTTTCCCCAGAGAAGTCCATTTCTCCAAGTATGTCTCTAACCGTGCAGAGAACTGGTGATAGGTTTCACCTGACAGTAGTTTAGCATTCCTAAATTTGTTTCTATAAAATTCTGCGTTCTTTTCATATCTTAACAAAAGAGCCTGCTTTAGCATGTCATAATTTTCTTGATCACCTCTGTTCATTTTGGCAAAAACTTCATAAGCTGCCCTACGAAGCCCTTGAGATAACTTTAAGCTCCACCTTTCTCTCTCTAACCCATACGTGGTAGCTAATAGTTCATATCTATTTAGATAGCTCTCAATATCATCGTCTTTCTCAACAAAATGATCTAAATGAAAATTCATAGCTGAGGTTGAGGCTCCCTGACTAGCAGTAGCATCGGAGGCAAAGGGACTGGCACCATTGTCAGGTGCATGGCCTTGAAACTCAAACTCCCTTAGTCGTAACTCGTGCTCCCTTTGTAATCTCTTATCCTCTGCTTCCCTCTCTGCAGCTAATCGCTTGTCTTCCCTTTCTGCAGTCAATCTTCTTTCCTCGGCTTCCAATTTCTTAGCCTCTTTGTCAGCCTCAATCTGCAACCTCTTAGTCTCAGCCTCTAACTTTCTTTCGGCCTCTTTTTCTAATCTTCTTTCTTCCCGTTCAATATATTTGTCACATTCAGCAGTGACATAAGCAATCATAATTTGCCCGTCCATTCCTAACTCTTTTGCAGTCTGCACAGCAGCAGATCGAAATTTTGCCAAGTCGGCCATTTTCTAACAGGTAAATGTATGTAATGTCTAACTAAACAATACAATCAGTAATTACTTATCCAAGGACACCACAGGCACTGAGAGCTCAACGTTATTTATTTCCACCCAAGGATACCTTTTAATTCTTATTATTCCCAATATATATAATATGAGAAAGTTCAATATCCCGGGAGCGAGACCCCAATATATGTGGTAAAGTGGGATGATATAAATACTTATAGGGGACTTAGTGTACTGACTGAGATCAGCTGTGAAGGTATCTGTATCTAATAGGTGTAGTGTTTTACAGATAACCTTACTTGCTACCACATTTATACCTCAGTCAGAATTATTCTGGAATATTGTGATGACTACGTTGAATGTCTAGGGTTATGTAAATGATGAAGTGTAAGTCACAACAACAACAGACAGATAAACAATTTAATTTATTCCACCACACTTGACAACACTGCGACACTCACACACATTTAACACTCTATAAGACTATCTTAAATGAGTCACTGGTAAAGTTTCAAATAGATATGTATTAATTACTTTCACTAATATATCCTGATTCAACTACACAGTGAACCAGGAATCACAATCAAATGTAATCACAATTTATATGTACATAATTTATAAATATGAACCTTGTAGTGACATATTTTAATAGTATTATCCTATGTGTGTCAGTTGTGTAGAAGTACTATGAGGTAATACTGGTTTTGTTTTTCAAGCTATGTTGTTATATGTCATCATGACTTCAAGTGTTTGTTTATCTTGGAAATAATATGGGGAAAAGTTCCCAGTTCCTATCAATTTAAACAAGATATTGTCCCTCTGTTTTACTATAATGTCAATTTTAAAGGGGGACACATAATGTTGAGCTCCTCTGGCCACAGAAGCGTATCTTTTGTGATGGCGGTAGGAAAAGACTCCTCTGCTCGATTGCTTCCCTGTGTTCTGGAGACACCTCACTGGTCGCTATCTGGACCCAGGAGTATGCTGTCAGCCTCTAGATTCAGCAAAGCTCAGACCAGGTGCTTTCAATAACTTTAGGACCACGGTCCCTGAAACAAGAAGGTTTTACCTCCTATTTCAGAACTAATTTATAATCTATTTCCAGACTGAACACAATACATAACAAACACTGAGTTCAGAGCGGTAGGCCAACTGCTATCTTCATCTGAAACAATTTACACCAGTATACTCCTCCCTAATGGTTACCACGCCTCTGCAATTCCAGCATTAGTTCCTTCTAGTCAATAAGATAGGTGTCAGTGTACTGTTAGGCAATTCCATGCAATTTTACTTTTCTCAGACACGTTCTGTTCAGGTTGGAGCAATATCTAGGCTTTGCCTCATGTTTGCTACTGAACTACACACATATACAGACATAAATTATCAATTTACATTCAATTTTCATTAAAAAGATATCAAATATTTCAAGCTTACCACAATTCATGGAAATAATACAGAATTACGTTGACTGGCAATGAATATGGCACAAAATCCGACCTGCCGCTGTCTCAGGCTTTTATTTAGAAAAATATAAGCTGAATCTCAACGCACTGTTGCTTCAGAAAGTTTATTTGAAAATGTGGTGCTGAACTGACGCTTCTAATTGACTATATTAGCGGGTCTAACCAATCGTGCCATGTTTACACAGCTTTTCAAAAAAGTACCTCTACTACTGTTTCCCCTAACAACAAAAAAATTAGTATTGGTAGTCCGACTAATCGTGTTTCGCCTTACATTTACTGCGCTCCAATCAAATAGGATTTAACATGGGGACCTATTTCCCGTACAATGGTGGTTTCAAAATCTGCCACTGAGCGATACTGATTTTGGTGTTGTCTGACACCCTCACTATTTCTTTTGGCTATAATTTGTTAATTCCTAGACTATTTGCGTAACACTTAACATATTATTTGTCAGCAAGTCCTAAGGAACCCAAATATACAAATTTAAGGGAGCTAAGTGGCTGCGTTCAAAATATGTATTTTCTAGGATAGTCGTGTATTTGTTTTTTTATTTTTTATGTTTAGAACCGCCACCTGTCCTGCTGTACTGTCAGACTAATGTCAGGATTTTAGACATAAAACAGTAGAATGTCATGTTTCCTAATAAGCGTTTTGTAAGTTTTTTTAAACCTAACTCTCGTATGGGTAGTGTTTTTTATCAGAGTCTATCTGAAAAAAAAAGTATTGCTTCTGGCCTTTCGCTTGGGGTGGGTGGCATTAATTGTATATCGCGAGACGCGTGTTTAGTGTTGCATGCGTTCCTGCTTTCAGCCCTCCCTTCTCTCTATCCTAAGTTCATCTGTCTTTTCATCACGCCGTGTATAAAATGAAATTAATGGAAGTATTAATTTAGGTCATTACGCGGTGTGCCTAGCTCAAGGTTTTCTTAGAAATGCAGTACACGTTTTATGGTAGAAAGCGTGTAGTGATGCAGTAGGCTTTACTATCAACGTGAAACGTTACAATTTGCAGACGAAGTAGAAAACAAAGGGATTTTTTTGTACGCCATTGTGACAGCACTGTACTTTTACCATTTCTCTTTCCTTTTATTGAATTTATGTGTTAGGCTTTACATTTACCTGATAATTTATATATGTGGACTAGAATTTCTCATGACAGTTATGTATACTTTAAAAAGAAGTGAAAACACTTATTCTGGTCATGGTGGTGCATCAAAAAATCAAAGAGTTTGATGACAGAGGCATTATGAATGTTGTGATGGATTTCAACACCAGTATGCATAATGCTAAAGTACTGGAAGATTGGCTACATAGCTACCTACGGCCACTTCCTCAACCTGGTAAAGACCCCTCACTCCTTAGCAGCTATCGAATCATCACATTACAGAATGTCTACGGCATATTACTTGAGAAGATAGTGGCGAGACTATTAATGAACCACCTTGAATATGTACACATCCTCCCTGATACCCTGGGCAGTTATAGACCAATACAAGTAAATATAGGGTAACGCTGGAACATTTGATTATGATGTATATGAGGGTTTTCAGGGTAAACAAGAAATGATGGCTGTGGCTATTGACCTAGAGGATGCTTACAACAGTGTTGACTTTTCAACCTTAATGGACTGTGTAATGGAATGGGGTGTAAACCCATGACTAACAAGGTGGATAGCAGCTGCCTTAACTTAGAGAGCAATTCATTTCGCTCGGGAACATAGACATCAGAACCAATGCACATTTGATCGGAATTAGCTCACGGTTCTCCATTACCGCCGGGGTCTATTTAACATATATGCAGCAAAAATAGCTGCAATCCAACCAACAGGTATGGGAAGAACATTAACTTTTGCCGATGACTTGCTCATTTACAGGATTGCCACAGATAGACATGAAATGATTAAAAGCTTACATGAAATACTTCCAGCAGTTTCTAAATGATGCGACGAAACTAGCTTCAAGGTCAAACCCTAACAAAGCCTGTGTGTTTTGGTGCTCCTTGAATAGCTCCACTTTGAAAGCAGATCTTCCAGACATTACTTTCAGTGGACAGAAAATTGAAAAGCTGGACAAGTTGAAATACCTTGGAGTAACATTCGATCTCGGGCTATCGTATAAGCTCCATGTTGATCACATCATACAGATGTACAAGAGAGGTCTGGCAGCCCTAAAAACAATGGCTGCAGCGCACCTTGTGCAGAGACTACAGTTTCTCCTGAATCATCAGCTGGTGTTGTCTGTAATCGAGGATTGCCTGGGAATACTCACGCTGTCAATATCACAATGTGAACGAATAAGGGATGCGTATAGTCTTGGGCTGTATGCGAGATACCCCATTGCGATGATGCGGCACATGGTTGGATTGCTGTCAGTTAGATCCAGATATGTGATAGCCCATGTAAACCAGGTAAAAGCGTAAATGCAAGTAACCACAAACAAAAGGCATCTCCTTCATGGGAACATAGCTGGTTTAGTTTAGTTTTGTTTTTAAGGACAACCTTCATTGTACACGGACAACTCCATCAGTGCTCCGATCTCCTCCTTTAGATCACACAAGGACGATCTCAGGAAAGGTCACAAGCTCTGTAGCACCGGCGAGAATCCTAACGTGTATATAAACGAATCATACATTCTATAAATATGTTTGTGGTGGGTAGGTTTCTAATTTTGTTTAATTTTCCAAGGCAGCGGCCTAATAGGCCTACTCTTTACGATTTCCAACTGCCGAGAGATTTTTAACTTGCACAACTTACACAATGAACCTCCGATTTTTCGCCCTTATCCGAGAAGGCTAGGCATCCGATCTCACTACCCAGGACACCAAAAGGGAGGGGGGAGGGAGTATGACCTCATTAGGACCACTGGTTCTGAAATAGTCCATACATTATATTCCCTCAACTGGGAGACGAATCCTGTACCTCTAGAATTCATGGCGGACGCCATACCTCTTAGCCACTCATACGCTCCGAAAGGGGGGTGGGGGGGGGGGGGGGGGGACATAGCTGACATCAAAAGAGCAAGACTAAAGAGGGGGATGTCATGGATGGCACAGGCCGAGGCGACTATTAGACAAGTGACCAGAGTTGACAAATATAGTCAAGGGAGAAGAGTGGAATAAGTCAGATGAGAGCTGATTTAACTTGGAAAAGAATGCAGAACTTGGGCTAGTGGGAGAGCAGGGCTGGAAATTGATCAGCTTATAAATGATAATGCTGGGAATGATGATGCCATTGTGTACACTGATGGGTCTGTAACCCGAGGTAATAAATCATGGTATTGCTTCTCTAATCACTCCCTTATTTTACCTGATCATGTCACAGAATATGATTGTGGCACCCCTGCTTCATCCTAATTACTGTTTCACTACGGCGGTAACGGTACATTTGTGGTACGGATTTTATTGCATGCTTTCAATTGTCGCACTTTCTTTCTTTCTTTCTCTGCTAAGTAGCAGATATTTTGTAGTTAGATTATTTTGCTACTTTCAGTATATTGTGTCTTGTCTGTTTATCTGACACTCCTGTTGGATGATAATACTAAACATTTGCAGGAGCGGCTGAGAGAACATTATCGACAACCAAGTTGGTTAATCGCAGGCGCGGCCGACATAAGTACACAAATTAACACGTACATCGCCCCAGCGCAATCTGCTTAATCACTGATAAGGCATGGGTGCGTCTCCGCCAAGGTTGTGAAGAGTCGGATGTTAAGTATGCTCAAGTAACAGAAAAGACGTTACTTTAGCGAAAGTTTTGTGTTACATGTGACACACGTTGTCATATGAGGTTAACGACATGTTCACGAATTTGTACACAAGGCATCGTATGTCTTATTGCTATATGTGGTAATACGTGACCTTTTGTTTTACGCACCTTATTTCACGTGGAAATATGAAAGCACCACACCCTAACCTGACTGTTTGAAAATAACTGGAGATTTTGGTTATACTCCATAACAAACAGATGCATGGGAAGGCAGTGAATATAACCTGACGCTTCAGTCAGATAGAATTACTGTGAAGATCGCTTGCCAAGACAGCAGACCTTGCTAAAGTGAAGCCGAGAATTCAAAATTCCATTTTTTCATACCGGACTGCTTTTATTTGAGTAGTTATCAGGACTTAGAAAAACAGCCCATGAAATGTCTATTATTTTAATAAGGAAAGCCAAAGAACAACTGAAAGAAACACACAGGGGAGGCAATAAAGTCACAGATCGCTCGACGTAATTTTGACATAAAATGGACTTAAACAGAGCGAACATGAAACTGTGATTTTTTCGCTTATCGCTAGCTCCAGACGGAGTAAGAGTCTACAAGGAGCGACATTCTTATTGTTAACACAGACTTGTTTTTTGGGAATACACGTGCCACCGGGTTGCCGCATGATAAGGATGAGAGCTCGAAAACATGAAATGATAAAATAAATAGCAGATCTCACTGAGATGCAGGAAATGTCCATCTAGCTAAAGATTAAGACAAGGACTTCCGGCAAATGAAATTGGTTGTAATAAACAATTACAAGGAAATAATATGTGGAAGGAGATTATAATGTTAAATGTGTGAAGTATTGAATTTGGAAACATTACATTCGAAACGGAAGAAACGAAATCTTATATAGTCATAAAAGACATCCAAATAAATTTGTAAATGACATGTAAAGAAAATATATTATGTGTCATGCAGGAAGTTCTACAGATGACTGTAGTGCTGGTAAAGAGACCCCTACCGATATCAGACACTTATTAATTCATGGTTGGGTTGGCATGGAAGTGCTAAAATAAGCCACTGCTAATGGGAGCTTTTTCCCAACGAAACCACATGGACACGTGAGCGAAAATGTCTCTTATAATATGCAGCATTTTGGGACTACTTCATTGCATTTCCATCTCGTCAAAAAGACACTTCAGACGTAAGGATAACGAATAGAAACAAGATTCTAACATGAGGATAGGGCTATGTATTATGGGATCTTATGATGTTAAACATAACGAACACTCGACTATAGAACTGGAAACCACGAGTCCTAGGAACCTACGTACATAATAACAGGGGATTCTATTTAAAGTATACACCAACCACCTGTAAGACGGCCTATTAAAACCAATTTCCTGACACTCTTCTTAAGTTTTCTCTCTGCAAGGAGTCCGTAAATTCACTCCCGATAATTCGGGTAAGTTGTAATATTTACATTTTATCATTTTATATTTTTGCATTTAACATGCGTAGATTTTTGTGTGCCTGTGTACAGGTACATACGAGGCTGGCAACGTCAGCACTTAAAATTATTGGATTCACTAACCACCACTGTAAGAAATGGGGACAGTTTCGTGCTGGTTTCATCACAAGGAACCAAAAAGCAGAGACAGCCCCAGGCTCCATTTGGAGCAGGAAGTTGATTGTTATGATAACTTGACGTACATATTTATTGTATTACCTTTTTATTAAGTTTATGTGTATATTCAAACATGTTTAAATAATGCAACTGTCATTTTCCGCTGCCTGTCACAGATTACCTTCCCTTAGATCTGCAGTAGTGGTCTATCAGTGGCCAAAACGCACGAGTATATAAAATAAGGCGTCAAATATGTCTACCTTCGCCCAAGATTACCATTGGTAGAGTTGTTTATAGAAGGGTAATGACGCTTTTATCTCAAGGGAGTATTTATAAGATATTTCCGAAGTCAAGAACAATGCTACATTGGCAGGGCAATAGTTAACTTACATCGGTCCGCCGCCTTTTATGAAGAATTAACTAATACTTATAGCCCGTTCATACGTTTGCTTTTACATTTATAATAACTGAACTATCTATAATTGTTAAGTTTTAAAATAATATGTAACACATTTGATAATTAATTAATTTTAACATGTTAAAATATAGATCAAATGATGGTGAATTTTAGATGAAAGTTGTATCTTCATAGAGACTGGATAGAAGAATGTTAATGTTCTTTGCTGTTGTCTTTTAGTATGCACTTAGCTTACAATCGATTACTAATGCAGCCGCGGTTTCATCAATTCTTCTGTAATGTGGGTACTTCTCCACACAACTTGTTCAATTTAGGCCGTTAGTGTTGATTCCCTGCTTTTAGCGTAGAGCTTCCGTCTTTCCGCTTCGTATCACGAACTTTAGACAAAATTAAAAGAACAAATGCCTCTGCTAAGTACATTGTGGGTTGCAAATTGACCGTCTCGATGTCCACCCGCCAATGTTAGTCTCTCTGAATAATTATTCTTGAGTATAAACAACGTAGCTCAGGAAAGATGATTAGAAATCACCAATATTCTTCTGGGTATTAAACTGGGACAATTTGTGCATGGACAGCGTGAAATGTAATGATTTGTCTGAATTGCAATTAACAAGGTACAAATATCTCACAAAAGTGTATGATACACTTTAGATTCATGTGATGTAATCATCACTCATCACTGATCCAGTCGGAGTCTGGGGTTTCTGTTGCTTTGGCGTGTCTATGCGAATTAGTATAAAACAAACACCAGCGCTTGCTGTAGTGGTTTACGAAAATACTATAATATTTTGAGGTTAACAGCCTCATATATAACCACGTAGCAAGGAAAGCATGTCAAATTCACATGTGTAAAAATAAATGTTTACACTTACCCCAAAGTAGCTTTTGAGAACACACTCTCCAGCACAGTTTAGAATGGACACTAGCAACTTAGGTAAGATGCTTTCGAATCACTTGGTCTGTACATGTTTCTGATGAATGGTGATCTGATTCCTTATTACTCCAGTCTTTGTAATTAATAAATGCTAGTTTACTTTTTTAAGTTTCAAGTTGCCCAAATACTCCGATCTTGGTCCTTTAAGTTAGCAGTCTCGTATTTAAAATGCGGGTTTGCTTTTAAGTTTAAAGTTGCCCAAATACCCCGATCTGTCACTTACAATTTTGGAATCCTTTGACCGATCTTTCTTTTTCTGGCTCAGGTGAATTGCTAGCTTGACGTTGCGATAAAGTCTGATCTGTGCTAGATTATGTTTCGCTTGATTATGTTTCCAGTTCTCCGTTCAAATCCCAGATTGTTCTTCCCGGAAAACGTGCCAATGGGAACCAATGTCTATTCCTGCTATCCATTTAAGCCAATGGTAAGCTCTGAACTTTTTTCTTCGTGGTGTTAAATCATAATCTTCCCCCCTCCTCCACCGCGTGTTTTAACATATTACATTTAAAATTCCAACGCGAACGTCTTTCTAATAAGGCGAGAATACTTCCGCTTGCATCTTTATGCAAACTCACAAACAAATCTGTGAACTCATTCCCGCCAAAACGTAGTCTCTCCAGACAGGTTATCAGTAATATTGATACCAAGACGATCCAGAGGAAGTGATAATCTAATTATCACCTGTGTCCTCGTGCATCCGCCTGACGGTTTTCTCAAACACACAACTTGGCTTTCTTTTCATCGATCGTGCGCGATGATATTGTGTCAATAAAGAGAGTCTCTAACAAAGGTGGCTAGACGTCTAAGGTGATAAATGTATTATCCTCTGACAAGTCTTCTTAACCTCGATAATACTACAGCTCACCTGGTGAAACGTAAATAAGTCTGGGAGCGGCGGAGCAAAAATAGAGGAGCATTAAATATGTCAAAATATAGGACGAAGAATGCGGAAAATGAAGAAATACAGTGATAATTCTGGAGATAATGAAAGTGATGTAAAAGGAGATACACAAATATCGTTACACTGTCGTACCGCACTTTCATTGGAAAAACTTTGTTTAACATTACTCCTCAGGGAAGGCAACGTTTCTGGGGAAGATTAAGTGGTGGAATTGAAGCAGAGGGCGCCTGATTCTCATGCCTATACTAAGAAAAGAAACATTTATTTTCTATCAGTTTGTGGTACACCTTTGCAGTACAGGTCTGTGATTAAAGTTGCCATCAGTCTACGCTAGATGCCTACATCAAACGGATCTTGAAGGCGCTTATCTTGACAATTGGAGTGGTTACACCCAGCATTACTGCCAGGGACGTGCTACTGCCACATAATTTGACGATTGACGGAACAGTCAATAACACTCTTGGGAACAATCAATGACGGAACCGAACACCAACAACAAATCATCGCCAACAACTGACAAGTTACGTATTACACATAGGCCCAGCGAAAGAATTTTTTTTTTTAACGATAGGAACTTTAAAGTCACTACCATTGATAGCAACATCAGTGAATCATTATTTTATAAAAATATCTAATGTAACTTTCTTAACTGCAATTGATTATTAAATATATTTTCTGTAAATACAAATTCATAGTTGATTTAATAATTATTGAGTGAATTGTACCAGTTAATTTAAATATATAACTACCAATAGCTTTTAAAGTAATATTTTACTGAATCATTTCAGTTGGAGGCTCAGAAAGTACGAGAAAATGTCTTTTTCCTCATATAAGTCATGTAAGTCATATAAGTCATATATGTCATATAAGTTCTTCTTCTTCTTCTTCGTTCGCCCTGAAAAGGACGGTGGTTGCGTTGTGTCTGTTTACAACGTAGCTGTGATATCTGCACCTTTCGGTCGACACATCCGACTTCTGCACGGCATTTTTTAGGACCGGGTTTGCCTTCCCATTTCGATCCACACTCGCTCAGCCAGCCTGCACAGCTGCAGACTGTTTCCAGGACCACCACGTGGAGGTGGAGTGCGGTCTTGACCAGCTCTGGTTCGCTGGTCCTGACGCAGGCAGTCAAGCTATGAGTCGCTGACTGCGGTCTCTATTGCTGCGTCTTGAGGTCCCAAATATAAGTCATATATGTCATATAAGGCGAGGGATGATACAATTGTACAACAGCTTAGATGATCTCAGTTGTTATGCTGTATTTCTGAAAGTTCCTGTGACGCTCCCTGAAACAGAAGCATCATTCTTCTTTTTGTATCTCTGCCAAGAGTAATTTCGAGCGAAGAAGACCCCTCATTTAAAAACCCTCATTTTAATACTCTTCGTTTGGCCATTGTTAGAACACCGCTACACAGCAGGGAGACAAATACGCCATAATTTTTACAACAAAATATAAAAACTGCTTATGTAAGGGAGTTGACAAATTCAATGATATTCGATATATTCAGGATTTAAATATTTGATTTTCACAGCAGTTGAATCAAACAAGTAATTAGTGTGATCTGTGGCACTAGATGTCATCGGCCTACATTTCATAGTTATGAGTGTACTATGATGTTCCTGCATGCAAACAGTCACCTAGATGAGCATCAGTGAACCGCGACCTGCGGTTAGATTTAACAGTGTCTATTGTTGAAAATAATAATTCGTAGAGATATGTGGAGCCAAAATAATATTGTATCTTATATGCCCCATCCGCGGAACGTTTGCCGCCAAGGTGAGTTTTTAGTTGACCAAACAGGTGGAGATCGCTCAGAGCTAAGTCGTGGCTGTAAGGCGGATGTTCAAGAAGTTGCCACCCTAGTTGTTCAATTTTCTCCTGGGTTAATTGAGCCGCATGTAGTCTGTAAATTAGTATGAGACAAACATAAAGGTATGTTTTCAGGCAATCGTAAGAAATAAAGAAGTAGAACACTAGACAACAGAAAAACAACAGGCGTGATTGGCTTACTTAGGATTCAAACCCTAGACCTTCCGTGCGACAATCCCTCCTAGCTATGAGAGCGTATTACACTATCCTCTCTGCCATCTAGGCATCACCAATAAATGATGCTTCGCTGACAGGTCATTAGTGCGAACCGCAAGACATAACACCGGAAGTTTTACCATGGGCAGTTCAGCTTATTAATGACGCAATCACTTAAGTTGTTCCCCTATTATACAGTATAGGCCAGTCCAAACAAGACAAAGACCTTAATACTGTGTCTAGTACATGATAGTAGACTTAGAACAGTAAGAACAGAACATAGGGTAGGTTTGGTATTGTATAAACACGTATAATACATCAGGAAGGGAAACCCGACTGGCATTGTCGTGATGGAATAGTACTCCTCTAGTCAGTAGGCCTGGACTTTATCTTCGAATTGCATCCCGACGCATCAACATAACTTCACAGTACCATGCAGCATTCACATTCTCACCTGTCTTCTGAAATGGGTTAACAGCATTCCTTGAGAATCCCAAAACACTGTTAGCATAACATTCCCTGCTGATGGCGTAACCTTGAATTTCTAGACAGAAGGTGAAGAAGGATGGTTCCATTGCATTGAAGCACACTTTGATTCGGGTTAGTAGTGATGCATCCGTGAGTTGTCCTCAATAACAATCCTGCTAAGCATGTCTTATCCTTCACCTGTGTACCGAAAGAGATGACAGGCCCATTGGGTTCATTTTGTGTTCCTTAGTTAGTTGTCTGGGCACCCACCGTGAGTCCACTTTTCGAAAATTCAAACAATCATGCATTGTGCTGTAGGCTAAACCATGAGAACACCATAATGCAGTTGCTATACTGTTTATCGTTACTCGCCTGTCAGCTTGAATCATCTTCCCCACCCGCCGCACAGATGCTTCTGTCGCAATCTGAAGAGGACGACCAGGCCGGTTTTCATCAGCAATTTTTGAGCGTCCTTGAGAAAATTTATCGACCCAGTTATGTACTGCTTTTAGCGACAGCCACTTCTCACCGTAAAAAATAAACATTTCCTTACGACTATCCTTTGCAGGAAGTCCTTTTGCGCCCCCCCCCCCCCCCCCCCCCACCAAAAAAAAAAAAACGCACAACAGCACGCTGTTCTTTGGTCGTACACTCCACGAGCACGGTCGTTATTTTTATCTGAGCTGCTTGTCCTACACGTAGCATAAAGTAATCTCAAGCTGGATGTTGATGCTACCTAATGACAGCCTTGGAAACTAACAACTATAACTTCCAGCAATCCCATATCAGTTTGTGACCTACTTACTGACTTCCCCTCGTGTGACATTTACATATACAATTTGACTGCGAAAAACTTTACAGCGACGGTAATTTGCGCCACCTGTTTTTTCCTCCTCAAACGTCAAATACAAACTGTCCATTTTGCCGATAACATCTGTGAGGAAAGCGAAATCCAGTAGCCAGGAAGGATCAGTAAGTGCTACAAAGTTAGTATTCTTGGACGTTAGAAAGTCTTTTGTCTCCTAGGTCAAGCTGGAAAAACGAGCGAGAGCTTTACCTTTGCTCAATAACGTACTTATGTGTGCAATGTTAAATCAGTTTACAAACTCTTCCAAAAGACTTTTACAGTGCCAGTGTTGTAGTGCAGGTGCTCGAATTGAATTTATTATGTTTAAAGCAGCATTCATGAGATGTCCAAATTTAAGTATTTTAATACACAAAAGCATCCTGGTGGATAATGTCGTGATAGGATACAAAGTCAGGAAAAGTTTTTTTTTCCTTTTTTATTTTTAACATAGAGGGCTATTAATGCATTGGTGGTGCCCAACGTTTCAGGTGCACCATCAATAGAGACTGCTGATAATTCGTGAAGCGGCACAGGAATTTATATTTCATATGCTTTAAATTTCTTTTATATATATATATATATATATATATATATATATATATATATATATATATATATATATATATATATATATATATATATATATATATATATATATATACTGAAGCACATTAAAAACGCACCACCTGTATAATCCAGGAACAGAGTGTGAAATGTAAATATAAGTGTGTACAAGTTTACATATTTGGAATCTTTATTCATTTTCCTATGAATCCATGCTGGTCATTAATTTGTACATTTGATTGTTATGAAATTCATTGCATTCTGTGCAGGCAAGGGAGAAAACCAAAAATACAAAAAAAAATGCACGTGCGTTATCCTGCTGGAGAAGCTGCAAGTCTGGATAAATTGTGAACGCAGGAGCAACCAGTGCATCCAGAACCTCATCTCGATATGTCACAGCATTAACATTTCCACGGAAGACGTGAAGAGGCAAGCGATGGTGAAAACTGAATCCTCCCCAAATGTGAATACTGCCACCTCGAAATCGGTTGACACAGCAATCTGCAAAGCGCTCTTCACACCGTCGCTAAATCCGCATACGTCCATCTGCAAAGGATATGTTGAATCTGTTCTCGTCTGTGAATAGGACAGCATTCAACTGCAGTCTAGTCCATCTGATATGTTGCTCTGCCCATTGCAGGCGCTGCTAACGATGTCTGTGAGTCAAGTTTGGCCCAACATAAGGTCGTCTTGCAGTAAGGCCTGTATCTCTGAGTCGTCGTATGACTGTCATTCGAGAGACTTGCCCATGTCTACCCACTATTGCTCTTGCTGTTTGACTTGCCGGGAGAGTCAATTCCTTAGGTGACTCAGCACAATATGACGATCTTGCGCAGGGGTAGTAACTCGTGGTTGGCCACTCCGAAGTCTATCCCGGGCACTGCCAGTGGTTCCGTAACGTTCATTGAGACGTACAATAGTGCTGTGGTGGCAATTCATCCTTCTGGCAATGGCCCGCGAGCTCATTCCGGTCTCCAACATACTAATGGCTCGTTGGCGGTCGTTTTCAGATAGTCGTGGCATTTCAAGCACATGTACTGGGTGTTTTGTCTCAACGGCCTTTTTATACCGAGTATACTGCCACAACGCGTACACATTTTCAGGGTCATAGCTGTTGAGAATCGTGTTGCACGTGTAACTTTCATCGTTTTCATGTAGTCTGTACACACACCCATGGGTTGAATCTTGCACTTTCCATTCCAGCAGCCATTCGCTCTCTACCGCATGGCACACACGGGGAAAATCCATTCCCACACTTTTTTTTGCCAGCTTCTCGGCATCAGTATATATAATAGTGGTGCGTTTTTAATGTGCTTCAGTATATATATATATATATATATATATATATATATATATATATATATATATATCCTCAACACGTGTTTGTCCTTTCATTCATAATAATTTAATAGCCCCTATTTCACGGTGAAGTCATAAAATATCATTCATACAACGATGGCTGACAGTGCAGTGTCGGATATATCTGACGACTCACTGAACGTAAATGAAAACAGGGGACCCAAAGATGCAGCAATAGTGAAAGCAGTCAGCGACCCATAGCTTGACTGCTTGCATCAGGACCAGCGAACCAGAGCTGGTCAAGACCGCACTCCACCTCCACGTGGCGGTCCTGGAAACAGTCTGCAGCAGTGCAGTCTGGCTGAGCGAGTGCGGATCGCAATTGGAAGGCAAACCCGGTCCCTAAAAAATGCCGTGCTGAAGTCGGATGTGTCGACCGAAAGGTGCAGTTGTCACAGCTACGGCGTAAACAGACACAACGCAACCACCGTCCTTTTCAGGGCGAACGAGGAAGAAGAGGAAGAAGAAATGAAAACTATTCCCACAGTTCCAAGTCGGTCACAAAGTGCGTTTGCAAGTCACTTGGAAAAACCTGTATACTCCAGGTAACAGTGCTATCAGATAGCTGTAAGTCTTGTAGTGTTGGCATAAGTTCATGCTCGTTAGAGAAACCTTCAAAAAGAAGGACCAATAAGGACTCCATCTTTCAGCAACTCAACATCTTGATATGGTTTTTCGTTTTCTTCTTTGTAAGCAAGTGAGAAATATTGAGCGAAGTAGTGAATGCGTATTTAGATCTTACCACATGTCTGGTGAAAACTGACTGCTGGTCTGAGAGTTTTTATTTTAATTCCATTTTTACCCTTTTATTAACTCAAATTTGGGAATATATGTCGCACTGAACGAGAAGTGAATTGTTTCAAAATGACATTCCACATTAAGATTTTGTCGGCATTGCAACATTACTACGATACAGTAACGAACAAAACTCAGAATCATATAGGAAGAAATTTTAAACTGCTAAGTATTTGCCTGGAGAGAATTATCAGCAATTTATAGCAAGACTGGAGACTTATCTACTGTGGTTGTTTAAGTTAGGAAATTTCAATCAGGATTTTGAAGGGTTAAATTGGATGCTGTTGATAGAACAACTACTAGATACTATAACCCCTGAAACTAAGAAGTTCCTGATTGAGAACAACACAGATTAGCACTCTTCAGACCGGATATAAAAAAAATCGTTACAAATGGAACGATGACTTTTGAAGTAAAAAAAGCACATTTATTTTTTAATTCTGACTTCAAATCTATGTTTTATATTAAGATTACATGTTAAAAATTATATTTGTGCTAAAAAATATACAGCTTTCACTTATTTTGACTTTGAAATTACACGCAGAAAAACGTAAACACCGAATTTGTCCGTCTGCCATTTTGGATTTTTTCCGATCAACTCGACTTAACAGGTCGTAAACAAAATGCAGTCTGAAAATGACTACAATGCATCTAGTGATGTAGATTCCTGTTTTGATGATTATTCAGAGGACTTGGAAACGTCTGATGAGTTGGATGGCGAAAATACAGCTCAGAACAACTCAGATCACCAGCCGTACATGTAAAGGTAATGTTACTTCGTTAACGAAATGACAGCTGATTTTGAAAAGTAGTAAAACAGTCGTTTTAGTGGGCTATTGTAGTCAGTATAGCTGCTTTCTGTTTGTTTTTGAAAAAAAAGAAACAAATATTTCACCTTTCAAACAGTTAACACAGAACTCATGGCACCAGGAAATAAATATAAAGTGGATCTGACGTAACTTCTGAATCAGCTGATTTTTCTGACCTAATTTGCCCTGTGTCTCTGCTTTAAAAAATTCTTATTTACATCATATGACTTTATGATTGACAGTATTCCTTTGTACGGAAAATGTAATGTGTGTCAATTTTCCTGTGTACACTAAACTGTAACTTTGAATTCTATTGTTGATCTGTAAAAATTAATTTTAAATTGTTCTTCTTGCAGATGTTTTGGTTATGATTGACTTGATGAAGGCCCACCTTCCAACCCTCCACCTTTTTCGCCTGCGAGGGTTCCAGTCTGCAACTGTCAGAGGTAAGCACCAGAGAAAATACAAAGCAGTTTTTGAGACCCATTGACTTCTTCAAACTGTAATTTTATGAAAGAATATAAGAAAATATATATAAGAAAAGGGTGTTTTCTTTTTGACAGTATATTAGAGACAAGCCAACAAAATGGGGGATGAAATTATGGGTTCTTGCTGATGCTGTTAGTGGATATACTTTGATGTTTATTTAGGTAGGATCACTGCAAATGGACCATTTGGTTTAGCTTATACTGTAGTTAGTTATGAAAGTAGTGGACAAGAGTGACCAGCCAATTAACAAGTACAATGTTTTGAGAAAGACCAATAAATATTGGAAAACTCTTTTTTTCATTTTCTGGATATTACTATGGTAGATGCTTACATTTTATTTCAAGACTATCAGAAAAAACACCCAGATGTGGAAGACCAGCTAGATATGGTCAGCTAGATTTTACAGAAGAACTAATCTGGAATTGGGGAACATAAGTTTGTATGATGATGCACTACTCACTTCAAAGCCACCAGTTTTTTCTCAGCACACCATGGACCCCAAGTTTACAGAGACAAAAAGAAGTGGTAAGCTTTGATATCAGATTGTAAAGATTGAAAGAAAAATAAAAAGTTAAATGTAAAGTTTGTGATTTTTTTTTTTAAAATGTTTTCATGCAGGTAGGAATTGTCTGTCAGAATACCACAAGCCATAGTAGGAAATATATAAAGATGTGTTGAGTCTTTATTATGTCACCCTCATAACTGATTTTACTTATGTGTTAGTGATCATACAGTGTTACACTAGAAATATGTCTACTGAAGTCATATTTCATTATTTTAGCTAAGATGTTGCAGCTACCTAAAATAACTGTCATGTATTCAGTGGAAGATTTTTTTATTTTTTTTTTGGAAAAGCATAGTTATGTAACATTTCAAAAACTTGCATAATTTTATTATTTAATGTTGAATTGTTTTGGAAATGTAACATATAATGCAGAAATGGTCAGACTACAATAAAATATGACTGTTGTTAATTGTTCTGATAATACTTTATTTTTTTCTTCTTTGTGAAATATCATTTTTATAATTTTTGTGTATTTTTCCTGTTGACTTTCCTTCAATTTTTTAAAACTCACATCAATATAAATTTTTAAAATATTAATTTAACATCTAAATATGGTAGTCTGTTCAATTACAAACAAATTGATGTATAACACTCTTGGGTAGACATCAAATTATAATGTATCAAGGAACATTAGAAGTCAGATATGTCAGAGTATGAGAAAATGATACAAAATATCAGGTCTGAAGAGAGTTAGTGGACATAATCACTTATGCAGAAAGTCACCAAATGGCTCAGTATATGACCCAAGGAAATAAGAAGAAACTGGGTGAAAGTTTTAATGCACCACAAAACTATGCCAGTATGAACAAAAGGATCATACAACAAACAAGCAACGATTTGACTATAAAGACAAAAACCCTCTAGGATCTGATACGAAACCTTGAAAAAAGAAAGATAAATGGTACAAACTTGCAAATTGAGTAACCACCATACTGCAGACTGCATAAGGAAAAACCGTCCTTATCACGCTGCATGTCTTACAACAGAGAATAAGGAAAGGAAGAAACTGGCAGTTAGTCAGAAGGACCTCCAACATTCCCCTGTTTGTGAGGAAGTGACCCAAGTACTGTGCTTGTATGACACAATCTTGGACTTTGACACAATAGTGTGCTCTTCTCTGGTGAGTCCTGAAAAGATAACCACAGGGAAAATAAGAGGACCAATCAAGGGAGCAGGAACCAAACATTTTATAGTACAAATCGACCACCAATCTTTAACTTTCTTGGCTGTATCTAAGAAGTTAAATTAGCGATTACTACGATGGAGTCTTCTTTTGTCTCCATATTCATTTACGGTGAATTATTTTCCGGGAAAGCAGAATGTTGGAGCGGATTTTCAAAGCTGTCACCCCAATACACTGGAAAGAAAGCCAAAGAACAAATAACCACAGCATGTGTCTACAATTGACAGCTGTCCCAAGTAACAGCTTAGAAGGGAGGGCATGTATAGCATGGGACTTCACTATTTTCATACAAACTTCTAGTTCTGTTTCTTCAGTACTACTACTAATAGTATACACAATAAAAACCGTTCACCACAAGATTACTGAAAGTCAAGCTAACACGCATCGTCGCCATCAACGCAGACGTAATGTAATTTTTCATCATTTCTCAATCAAGTATTACATATTAATATTTGTGTGGGGGTTGGAGTGGCTGAATGGTAATGTGTCCGCCTCGAATTCCTGAGGTACCAAGTTCAAATCCCAGTTGAGGGAAATAATTTATGGAAATTTTTTTTCAGAACCCGTTGTCCTAAAAATACCATACACTCCTCTGGTCTCTTGGGTAGTGAGATTGGATGCCAAGCCTTATCGGATAAGGGCGAAAACATAGGAGATGTGCACGTTTAAAATCCCAAGGCAGTTGGAAATCTGCCCTGGCAAAATTTAAGAAAATTAGAAACCTCCCCACCACAAAAATATTTATAAAATGTGTGATTCCCAAATACATACATTGGGATTCTCACCGGTGCTACGGAGTTTGTGCACTGTGCAGGGATCCTCCTTGTTTGATTTAATGGAGGAGATCGGAGCGCTGATAGAGTTTTCCGTGTGCAGGGAAGATAATCCTTAAAACCAAACCAATATGTTTGTTGTTTACAATTTTTACATAATTGAGTAACCTACCAATATCTAACCCTTCTCATTAGCTTTTTACAAGTTGATGTAGGTCACAATGTTACTATTGTTTTCTCCCCTTTCAGGACCCGAACAAATGCTAGAATGGAACTTAGCTCTTTACACTGGATTTATGAACTATCAAAACGCATTTGACAGTGTAGACAAAGAATCACATGAAAATTGATGAAGCATCATGGAGTCCCACTGAAGATCAATATAAAAACGTATAAAGAAGGGAGATGCAGGTTTCTCCATAAAAGGACATCTTAAGGACAACTTATTAAAACATTTGTGTAAAGAACTGGAGTGTTAAACGGATGCCTCTTAGCACAATTTCTCATCATATTGGCTATACATTGGGGTATGAAAACATCTAGTAACAAAGGTAAACAATATTGAGATGGTATGACAGTCACCATTGTAGAGCTAAAGACAAGAACTGGACAAGCATTTCCATTAGTTAAAAAGTATTAAATTTAGCTCTTTCTTAGTTTACACAAGTAGTATGTGCTGGTAAGCATACAAACGCTGAAGTCACCGTCTCTTCTCACTACACCACACAACCTGAGACCATGTAATGCTGATGATTTTGTGCAACCAACGTTCACATAATGCAACATAGGATGGATTAGTTGTTCATGCACACAACATTGCGTGCAACTCGGGTGTTGCGTGCATATTTTGACGCACATATTACAAAAATCGATATGGCTATTTAATATGGGAAAAATATAGACATTCATTCATTTGTGTATGAAAATGCTGTCTATGGTAAAAGCGAGATAATCCATGTTTGATTCACACTTTTGATTATAGGAGTAATCGTTCTTGATATTGATCCGGCGCATGGATTGCTCTTACGTTTGTACTTATTTTTTAGGGCCAGAAAATATATTAATTTGCTTATTGTGTTTATGGCCTGAATTCATATGTATTACATATTATTAGTACAAGTAGAATCAGTCCTATATTGTATATTTTGGATGGGTAGGAGGGACTAGATTCTTGTTATTCCGGTCTAGCGGAAGTATGAGTTGTCTTGTCAAGTCGTGATGAGTTCCGATGTACCGTGATAATGGCGGGTACGCACTTTTCAAAGGGCTGGTAGATTCTTAAGGAAATATGATTCATGAAGTGGTTTTCTTCTAAAGGAGATGGTATCTCTACTATAGTTTATGTTAGAGATTCTCCTAAGGTACGGTACAATGTATAATTCGGACTCCATGTATTGCCAGACCCTATTTTGATGATCTCATGTCGATTCGACCTAGATGGAACATTGTGCTTCGTATCGCTAGGGTCGTGTTTTGTATCGACGAAGATGACAGACTTTCCTACAGCGGTTATGGCTACGTGAATTAACCTGATCACCGTAGAGCTGTATGGAAACATTTATGAAATCATTTATATACCCATTATAAATTAACTCTGGCTTATATTCTCCTTCCTATGAATGAGTGAACGACAACTCAGGGAGGCGGCCATGTTAGATTTCGGTCATCATATGTTTTGATCACTGCCAAGAGAACAGATTATTTATCCTATTATCGGACAGTGACAGGGAGATCTCAATCTTGCTAGAAACCCCCTCTTTCGTGGTTTCATAATATATACTACAAACTATGGACGTCAAGTAACTTTAGTTATTTACCGATCTGCCTTCACTGACGCGTTTAGTCAGATAGGGGGATGCGGCCATAATGTATCATGACAATTGAACTTTTGATGTACTGCCCATTATTTCTGAATGTGTCATGACTTCAGATCTGCTATGTATACCTACAAATTGATATGTCAACATACCATGATGTACTCGTATGTCCCAGTGTGTACGTCTGAATAAATTGAGTAAACAAAGATTCCAGCAGTCTGCATTGGTGCCTTGTAGACACAAGTGTATGAGTGGTTATATTGGTCAGCACACGAACAGTACACAATTCGCGGTAATCACACTCTACACTTCTACTTCATACATACACCATCCTGCGTCGGTTGGAGTGACCAAGTTTAGGGCCTGCTTCCCCTGGAGCCTTTGCCTTCCCTAACTCAGGACTAGGGTGAGTTACCCATTTACAGCTGGGTAGACTGGAGCATGCCTGATCTCAACAACACACCACTCTTCCTTACAGAGCATACAGTCTGACACTTTACAGAGTGGGAAATAAACATATAAAGAAGAAAAGAAACTTTACATCGGGGCAAAATGTTTTTTGTAATTACCAAGGGAGTCAATTTATTTTGAACAGGATAAAACGTGTATTGCATGAATCACGTTTGCTTTCTAATTGTTCAATTGTTTTTGTTTTATTAGTTAGAGGAAACAAAGTTTTTGGCTGATGCACAACATATGCTATATGTTTACATATTAAATACAACAGTTATATACATAATCTTAAATAAAATAAAAATGTACAATAAACATTAGTTCTACATTGTGAATATTTATATTCTATATGTTACCAGGGTCGTAGCTTTTCATAATTGATAAATGCTTTATTTCTGATTTGCAAGAGTGTCACAAAAGTTGATGTTGTGATACATCAGTACAATATCTTCCTAGTGTGCTACGATGCTGTTTTTAGATCCATGCTATTAATTTTTACACGCTTCTATTTAACATGACTTGTATGTCACGATCGTGTCACTTTCGTATCACATTAAAATTTGCAATCGATTTTTTAATCACTTCCAGATGAGCAATAGCTCTGAAACTTGGCAAAGTTGTGTATTCCCCATGACAATACAATAATCTGTCGTAAAAAAATAATAAAATGAATAAAATTAAAAATAATTATCATTTTTTGCCGCATTATTTGTTTGTATTGTAGGAATATACAAGGGATATAATTCTCGACCACTCTTTCATCTTCAATAATTTATAGATGACCGTTTCCAAGTACCAGTTATTCTGATAATTTTCAACCTTTTCAAATTATTATTTCATTTTGCTGAGAACATAACGAAATCCTACAGCAGCTACAGCAGGTTAAAATACAAACAGGAAAAAGAATCATTGAGTATGTCAAAATAGATGATGTCATGCATGACAAGTTTCTTTTTAAGGACGCTGTTCATTTAGTCAGTGCTTACGAGTGTTGTATACAGTTGGTAGCGATACAAGGGAAATAATTTAAGCGTGAATCCTACTGTGCTAAAGTGGTCCTATTTTTTACACGCTTTTATTTAACTTCACTTGTATGTCACTGTCACGTAGACATTTATGATCTATATATTGCATATATCCTCGTTTTTTTCTGTCATCCGTATCCTCTATTTTTTTTTTATCATTTTATCCTTTTTCCTGTATTTTCGCATTCGTTCGTTGCGAAAAATATATTTCTTTCCCATCATCGTTTTTCTTTCTCATACTGACTAGTAACCTTATTGCGTCAGATGTCATTCGCGCAGTTTGACGAGAGGTGCGATTATGTCTCAGTCCATCTCAGATATAGCGCCGACCTATCGTATAGCATTTTCACCTGTCACAGCGTTTTTCAGGCGGGTTTCTCGGAAAGTGTGAATATCGCCCTCTGCATTCGCACCTGATATGAGCGCTCACGGTCCGATAGTTAGACGGAGGCGTGAACCATGCCAGACGCATTAGCTCAGAGCAGACATTTGTCTGGGAGATTCGCAATTGACATGCGCACTCTCGGTCAGTAGGTGGCAGTTACGACATGCGTTTAGGTGTTAAACGTAGTGTTATAGACGGAAAGGGGGATTAATTCGGTTTGTCGAAATTAACGTTTACCTCTTTGTCTGGTAATAGATAACCAGAGTTTGAAAATTTATTTTCATTCAGTCCTCTAAATTCGCAGTAGACAGGTTGCTCGGAACAGTATAAGCTGTATAGCGAAGTTTCTCAGTTTGTTTCGACAATTTGTCGAACTTCTAGACTTCCATAAATATAAGCATATAATTCTTAAGTTGTGCGACTACCTGTAGTTCTGTGTGAGGTAAAATATATATATAATATATTATATTCTAGTATTTTGTGAAGTGTTAAAGTAGTAAATCGCTTAATTTATTTCTCTAGTTAGATTTGGTGCAGAGCGCTTAATACATAAGTCTGTATTATTTTCTAGTGACGTGTTTCAGTGGAAAGCAGAATAAATTAAAATTTCTAGCTTAAACAACAATGTAGCTATAATGAACTTAATTTTACTGCTAAATAATCAGACGAGAACAAATTTTTCTAAACTAACTTATAAATGCTAGAAGCCTCATGAGGGTTGACGGAATACGCACGTATTCATGAGGATTGATGATTTTTTTAAATATAACTTATTCCACAGGAAGTGTTAAATTATAAGACAAGCTACGCTTGCAGTTTAAATTATCAGTGTATCCGAGTACATAGTATGTATAATTATTTTATATGTGCTTTTTCCATTTTATATAGTGAAACTGTGGTACCCAAACTTTACCAGCGTTTTAGTACAAGAGACATACCTGTGAGAAACATAAACAGTTTTTTATCTTTTAACCACGTGGGTTTGCAAGTTAACACCTGTCTGACAGTGCTTGTGTCTTCATAAATAGACAGAGTAAAACTCTCACTAACGGGTTTTTTTTTTATAGAGACTAAACTGTTTTTTTTAAGTACTGGGCCTTTGAGCCAGATCAGATTTCTGCACAAACTCTATGTACAAAATTTGGCCGGTGTGGCAATTAACATATTAACGTCAGTAACATTTGACGGAGTTTCGACTAGTGGTGTGGTGATCAAATATAGTACCTTCCTGAAAGTAGACACCGATCTGACATTCCTTAATTCTCGAAACCTAAGCTAGTGACACTGTGCTCTGCTAACTTTCGTGCCTGGACAAATTTTATGTGACTTAACAGACATCCGAAAAATAAGAACACCCAAGGAATCATTCCCTGAGACAGAGAATTCAGTACGTCTTGTTGAAACTGGGGATTTCGTGGTCGAGACTGCATTTACGGGTCTGTGTGAAGGTCCTAGAATTTATTATGTTCCCAGAGGCAGCGATCAAAGCTGTAAGTATAAATGTGCACACGTGGCCACGGTTGAATGAATAAGAGGGAACGCAAGTCTGAGTGTTATTTCACCGTTGTATTTTGACACCTATTTGCTGTCATAACTTTCTTCATGCAAGTTTGTTTTTGCTAACAATATTTTTTTTCTTAAACTAGATTATAGTATCAGGTCTGTTAATACCTTAAACGGGGAAAATTCTTAGACTCAATCATATGTATCTGGGACTCTCTTTGTGTTATCATCTTTCTCCTGACGGGGCTGTGGGCTATCCATCGAGGGAAGATCATCACTGTGGGTCTACCAGTTCTTGTAGCATTCCTTGATTTGCTTATGACTTTGTGTATATGCCCTTTTTGATGTAATTTTATATGTTGTGACGTAAGTTTACAAATGATAAATAAACTTAACAATAAATTAATCAGCATGTTGGTCAGCTCGTTCTAAATATCTATATAATCATTTGTTATAGTTCCCACGTCTGTGCGTCTACCTGTCGTCACTTGAATGTGCGTGCACGTCAGTGGATATATATATATATATATTTAATGTATATGTGTTAGACTGTCTGACTACTTTAGTTCTGTCGTAGAAGATATGTGAGAGAGAGAGAGAAGATTTCCCGCTCTCAGAGACAGCCTCTATCACTATTCTACCACCTCACTCGTGGAAACCTATTTTTGTATTTCTATCTCACTCTGTGACTATCACTCATTCCAACCTATTCAGAAGGGACCAACCCAAGTCTTAATTCTCCTATCAAAAATCTACGACAGTCACCTTCAAATCTTGCAATATATTTTGCAATCACTTCCAGATGAGCAAATGCTCTGAAACTTGGCATAGTTGTGTATTTCCGATGACAATACAATAATCCGTCAGTTATTAATAATTTAATAATGTAATTATGACATTATGAGTAATTAATTTTTTTCGTAAACAAATATATACAAATCAGGGGCCATAATCAAGATAATTAAAAATTCAATAGTACGTGACGTGCGTTACGTCGCCTAAAGTCGAGTTCGATCTCTAGATGGCCTTCAAATTGAAGAAATTGATTAAAAGAAATGGATCGCTTAAGAAATGTTAGACCAGATTTACAATAAGTAAAAATATTGTTTAGTAAACACTAAAATGAAGAAAATAACAAATAAAAAATACATTTTTAAACACAGCTTTTTAATGCACTAAAAACCCCAAAATAATTGTTCAAGGAGTTTATAGCTTGCAGTAAAAAAGTGTAACATCAAATTGACAACAAGCTGATTCTGCATGAAATTAACTTCTGCTTTATATTTTATTAGACACTTATGGATAAATATATAAGTGTTTAAGCGCACCACGCGTTTTGTCAATTCGATGTTATATGTTTTGGCTGCAAGATATTAACTCGTGAAAAATTATTTTTGGGTTTGTAATGCATTAAAAGCATGTGTTTAAAATAGTTTTATTATATTTTTTTATTTCCCTCTCCAACATCGGTCTTTCATTTATAACCCTCCACTCCCAAAGGAGCATAGGCCTTCAACATACACATGCCAAGTCCTCCTGTTCTTTCCACGTTCTCCTCATCATTTTCACCTCTCCTTCCAGCTCTCTTCTCCATGTGCTTCTTGGTCTACCTCTGCCTCTCTTGCCCTGGGGGTTCCAGAACAAGGACTGCCTGTTAATGCTATCAACAGGTTTCCTCAGTGTGTGTCCTATCCATCGCCATCGTCTTCTTCTCATCTCTTGTTCCACTGGCACTTGTCTAGATCTTCATCAGTTCCACGTTGGTAACCTTGTCATACCATTTTAATCCCTCTATGCTACGCAAGCACCCATTTATGAAAGTCTGTAGCTTTTTGGTTGTTGTCTTTGTTGTTCTCCATGTCTCAGAGCCATACAATAGGACTGACTTCACATTTGAGTTGAAGATTCTTATTTTCGTGTTGGATCCGAATTCTCTTGATCTCCATATATTTCCCAATGCAATGAAAGCTCCTCTTGCCTTTTGTATTCTTATTTTGATATCGCTGTCTGTCCCTCTAACTTTGTCTATATTACTGCCAAGATATAGGTACGATTCTACATCTTGTATTGGCGTTTCTTCAAGTTCAACCCTGTTATCATTACCGGCATTTATTCTCATTATTTTTGTCTTTTCCCTGTGTATTTTCAGACCCAATTGCTGTGACCTCTCATCGAGTGTTTTCAATTTGTTCTGCATCTGATTACGGTTATGGGACAGAAGAGCCAAGTCATCAGCAAAATCCAGATCATCAAACTGCTTAGTCAGAGTCCACTGGATTCCATTTCTGTTGTGTGTTGTCGATGATCTCATAACCCAGTCTATTGCTAGTAAGAAAAGAAATGGAGACTAGAGGCGTCCCTGTCGCACTCCTGTTCCTATCCCAAATGGTTCTGTAAGCTGTCCTTCGTGAAGAACTCTGCATGTCATGTCTTCATATGTTTTCTTAATTAAATTAATGATCTTCAGGGGAACTTCATAATGTCTCATCAATTTCCAAAGTGATTCTGTGTCTACACTGTCAAATGCCTTTTCGTAGTCCACAAATCCGATGTATAGTGGTGAATTCTATTCCAGACTTTGTTCAACTATTATTACATCGGTCCTTGCAATAGTTTATAATCCATTCTTTAGATACCCATAAGATCTTCGATAGTGCTCCGTAGCACCACACAATATAGGCTACCGTTTATCGTATTATCTAGCTTTGTTTTGTTTATTTATTGTCCATGATTCGCTTTCACGCAACACACGCACTTAAAAACAATAATCAGTTAATCCCTCTTCACTCACAGCCCTCACCCAACCTGGATACAATCAGTTTACGTGAAGAGAAAATGTAACGTATAATACCATCTCTAGAAGACAAGACTAATAGGGTTGTCCTTTTTTTCTGTCTTTCTATGATCTGTGTCGTATAATTGTGTAGGCCAATCTCTCCTTTTCTACGTCTGTATTTAGTTACATTTGTTGAGAGTACTGTTTACGTGCAAATTTCGTCGTGGGCACTATTCTTTATCTGCTGTCAAGCAGATAATAGCTATTTTAAAATCATCTTACATTCCTTTCAATAATAGTCGTTATGTCTGTTTGTTTACCTGCCTATCCCTGCTGATAGAGTAGAAGGTGATGCAATACTGACCGACTGAAATCCTAGTGTACCAAACGGGTGCGACTGTTTTCACACATAAATGGCCAAGCGAGTTTACTGAACGCTGAAATGGCTTGTGTGACCTGCAAATTATTGTCGTGATAAGATCCCCCTAACGGGGGGCAGAATGATGAAAGGTGCCTCATTGGAATCGACCAGACCCGTTACACGGACTTCAAGCTCTGAACAACGGCTGAAAATTCCATGTGCGTGTGGTAGAAATTCTCTACTCAGAGAGAAATGAAAATCCACAGAACAAAAAATGGGTGTGGGAGTTATACGTTAGAAGAACGCAGCCAGGAGTCAATCCACAGTGCTGAGTATATTCGAGGGGATCTGCCTGATGATGATCTCACACATTTCTTGGACGGGAAGAGAGATGCAATCCCATTTCTACCTGCCAGTGCAAAAGGGCTTTGGGAACAGCTGGGTGAAGCCTTGGCAAAAGAGTTGGAAAACAACCTGAAACATATAACTTTGGAGAAGAAGATGGAAATCTTCTGCGACATGGTATATCTTCACTGTCGCAAAAGTGTTTGGAGTCAGGGAGGTGTTACGAGTAGATCCTATGGAAGGGAAGTGATCTTTGGAATGTTTTTTGGACAAGTTAAATTGTGGGTTGCGGCCCTTGTACGCTCGATTAAGCGGAGGCTTGTTTAACTTTATAATAGAAATATCTCCTTCTATTTTGAGTGTCAGAGTACAGAAAAAGCGTGGTGAACGCTGTTATCTCAAATGCTGAGATGTATTTATTCAGTACTGTTTTGAGCTGTGTTCTAAACAGCCGAGTCTCGTGATTGGGTTTTTTGGCGGGACTAGTGTGTGATTGAAGGGAGTCAAGTATTGGGCGTGGACCGAGCGGGTCGAAGCCCTGGGTTGTGATAATGTATGCCTACGTAGTGCTGGAGGAAATGTCGACTTATATTTTTCGCTGTGTGTACAGCATATTTGATAAACTGCAGTAAAGATTTGAGTAGGCCAAGATTAGTTTAGGCCATAGATATTTGGTGAGTACTTTAGGCCATTATTTATGTGAACTGCTGTGTGCAGTCTTATAGCACAGAATTGAGTCATGAGGACTTTAGGCCTTTATTTATGTGAACTGCTGTGTGCAGTATTATAGCGCAGAGATGAGTCGTGAGGACTTTAGGCCATTATTTATGTTAACTGCTGTGTGCAGTATTATAGCGCAGAATTGAGTCGTGAGGACTTTAGGCCATTATTTATGTTAACTGCTGTGTGCAGTATTATAGCGCAGAATTGAGTCGTGAGGACTTTAGGCCATTATTTATGTTAACTGCTGTGTGCAGTATTATAGCGCAGAATTGAGTCGTGAGGACTTTAGGCCATTATTTATGTTAACTGCTGTGTGCAGTATTATAGCGCAGAATTGAGTCGTGAGGACTTTAGGCCATTATTTATGTTAACTGCTGTGTGCAGTATTATAGTGCAGAGATGAGTCGTGAGGACTTTAGGTCATTATTTATGTGAACTGCTGTGTGCAGTATTATAGCGCAGAGATGAGTCGTGAGGACTTTAGGCCTTTATTTATGTTAACTGCTGTGTTCAGTATTATAGCGCAGAGATGAGTCGTGAGGACTTTAGGCCTTTATTTATGTTAACTGCTGTGTGCAGTATTATAGCACAGAGATAAGTCATGAGGACTTTAGGCCATTATTTATGTGAACTACTGTGTTCAGTATTATAGCGCAGAGATGAGTCGTGAGGACTTTAGGCCTTTATTTAAGTTAACTGCTGTGTGTAGTATTATAGCGCAGAGATGAGTCGTGAGGACTTTAGGCCTTTATTTATGTTAACTGCTGTGTGCAGTATTATAGCGCAGAATTGATTCGTGAGGACTTTAGGCCTTTATTTATGTGAACTGCTGTGTGCAGTATTATAGCGCAGAATTGAGTCGTGAGGACTTTAGGCCATTATTTATGTTAACTGCTGCGTGCAGTATTATAGCGCAGAGATGAGTCGTGAGGACTTTAGGCCTTTATTTATGTTAACTGCTGTGTGCAGTATTATAGCGCAGAGATGAGTCGTGAGGACTTTAGGCCTTTATTTATGTTAACTGCTGTGTGCAGTATTATAGCGCAGAGATGAGTCGTGAGGACTTTAGGCCTTTATTTATGTTAACTGCTGTGTGCAGTCTTATAGCGCAGAGATGAGTCGTGAGGACTTTAGGCTTTGATATATATCTGCTGATGAATGTTTAAGAGTATCTTGGATGATGCTGGGAAGTGGAGTAGCTGAGAAGTGGAGTATTGTATTGCTGTGACTTGTAATTTGACTATGTGTGTATTCAATGTTAACGTGTGGTGAGGTAAATAAACTGTTATTAACTGTTGCCTGCCGTTACACCATTCTATGACTCGTGTGTACGTTACTGTGAGTGACTGTTCCAAAATACACACTCACTTCGTCACCTCACTTATCACACCAACACACAACCGCGTAGTATCAGTTAATGGCCAGCATTCCCTATTATCACAAAAATGTAGTATCAGTGATGTAGTATCCCTAAACTGTGCAGTATCAGTGGTGGCCAGTACAATGCAGTATCAGTGGTGGTTTTCAGTTTAAAAGGATATGAAATCTACGATATTCGTGTTGATAGCCTATGTGGCGTAGTTCTTGTATCTGTATCATTTGGTATCATTTAAGAAGTTCCTGTGTGGCGTTGGTATTAAGAAGTTTTCGACCTACTTTCATGATTAGCCTGAGTGGCGTGTAGACACAGTGACATTTGACTTTTCAGCGTGGCCTGAATCTCCTGTGCTTTAAAACGGTGACCTAGTTTGTAATCTGCCTGTGAGGCGCAGTTGGGAAACCACGCACGCCTTATTATCGTGGTAATATTCAGCTTTTTAGCAGTGACGGTTGTCAACCTATTTCAAGCTTGTACAACACAACAACGTCTACAGTCTACAACATTCGCTATCAGATGTGTGGCGAAATTTTCGAGGAACGAGCCAACAGGTTATGAAGAGGTCCAACAGCGGAAGAATAGCGTGTACAAGATCGAATATATGTTCAGTTGTACCAGTCATTTTGCAAGTATACCTCAAGTCAAGAGCGGGTTTCCTGTGTTCCTGTTACTGTCATCATGTGCTCCTATGCAGTATTATAGCACATACCTTACTGAAGCGAGGACCTAAACGGAAGAAAATCTAGTTCCAGTACTTTTCTGCGGTGGGCTGTTTTAGCGTCAAAATTATGTGATATCCAATGTCCAGCGGAGGGGAACGGAATATTGACAGATAAGTGATTTTTTTCTTGTGTAAATTGTGTCACTTCACGCATATCATCAAGTCTTCTGATTTCTATGCATTCCTTATTCTGTTGTTATAGTTGTTTATGTCTATAGTGACATATAAGTAGAATTTGATGCATAAGTAATTTATGGCTATATGACATATGTTGACTTCCATGATATGGATATGACCATATAAAGGTTCTTTGAACAGAAATTGATGTGATAGTAATTAGGAATAGTTGGAATTTGTTGAATAGTTATTTAACTGTGAAGGGTAGAGAGTTGATTAATACATATACAGTGATCTCTATAAGTAAGTCACTATGGATGATGACGATATGGATCCTGACGATATGAGGCCTGTATTGACTTATTTGTTTGAAGAAGGAAGGGATTTTCAGGGATTAGAGGGCGGAGAGCTTGAGGCACATGTGATGGACAGATTTTTGGTCAATGCGTCAAGAGCCCTAAAATATTTTGCTGAGGAGAATTTTCAGTCTCATCCTCATTTAATGATGGCTAAAGAGTTAGCGGATTTGATACTTTTGGAATTTCGTGGATTTGTGTACAACTATATTAATGTTAAACACGATCACATAAGGAGGGGAATACACAGGATGATTCAATACGGCATTTCTGATGGTCAAAAAAGGAGTTAGGAGATGAGGAGCAAATAAGAAAGAACAAACGGAGTGCATTACAGGAAAAGAAGAATTGTTTAGGTAATATTGCTCAAGAAAGTAAATTACATGAGAAACTGTCTCTACTTACAAGTGATTTAAGTAAATCAAACTCGGAACTTGTTGGTGTGCAAGCAAGTTTGGATTCAGCATTATTGAAGATAAAGGAGTTGGAAATTGAGATAGAAAATAAACATAGCGAGATTTCTAACCTATTGCAAGAAGTTCAAGAAGAGAAAGAAATGGTTAAGAAATTGAAAGACGAGAGCAAAGAACATAAGAACACTTATAGAGAAATGCTTCATGATATGATCGATAATAATGTGATTCTCAGTAACCAAACTAAGGAGATGAATACTGTACCTCCCATGAAGAGTAATGAGATGATGAATAACAATGTTGATATTAAAATTGAGGCACTTTAAATGGAAGTAACACAGTTAAAGGCAAATAAAGATATCAATGAGAAAGAGAGATTAGATAAGTTGGCGGCGGAGAGAGAAAAGATTGTACAGGTTGATAAATTACTCACAGAGGAGAGATGCAAATGGTTGATAGTTGATAAACTAAACAAGAAATTAAGTGAAGAGATTGCACATAAAGATATTGAAATTTCAGAGGCCAGAAAACGAGTAGATGGCCTGCTTGACATTGTCTTGAATAAAATAATGTGGTCTTCTGTCAATGTTGACAGTGATAGACAGAAAGTTGCGAAAAGTCAGCCCCATACACTTTTTGCTCATAGAGAGATCATAGATGGTAAATATAGAACTTATCGTGGGAAATATAACTTTCCTAGTTCTAATGTTACTAGTGACTCTATTCATAATTCTTGGCGTCAAACCAATAAAGATTCTAGTATAGCAGCCAGTTCTATTAATTACGATAAGAAATGTGAGAAATTGCAGGGTGAGGCTCCTATGATCAATCCGGTGTTTACTGTTGCAAATTCTGATAAATTTGTAACAGGGAATAAACATTCTAGTAGTGTGATTACTTGTCAAACTCAGCACAGTCAGTTTGAAGCGTTTGATAAATATATTCCCATATGTGAAAAGAAGAACAATGTTAATACGGGAGATAATCCCAAGAGTAAACAATCGCAAGGAAATTCATCAAGGGGTAATTTTTATTCTCCAAATTACTGTAAACAATCTAGCAGATTTCAACATTTTGATACAAAAAATTCTGGAAATTATAGGACAAATAACTATAAAAAAGACTATCAATATGGTGATAATTTTGCTACTAGAAAGCAAGTGCTGTCTGGTGGACATTTTTGTCAAAGAAGATATGTTAACAGCAACAATGCTAATTTAAGTTATAGACATAACATTTGTCATAAGAGAGGAAATAATAATTTCCGTAGAGATAATGGCTCTACAAATGTTGCTTTACATCACCAAAGTAACTTGGCTCAACACAAGACTAAAGTCATTATTTGTAAACAAGGCAACTGTAATGATAAATATTTTTATCATAGGACAAATAACAAGAGCAACTATGCTAACTTTGCTCAACATGAGCCCAGAGTTAATTGTAATCAAGATAGACAGTGTAACAATAACAGTGGAGTTTTAAATACTATATCTGATAATGTTGTTCATCACGAGAAAGTGTCTCGGTGTTGTGAATATATCACTTTGTTTCAGCCTACGGCAATGACGACATAGTGCTCCGGTCAAGTTGTCCCATAGTCTTCTGTGGTGTCTAGATGTGATAAAAGAAAAGTTGATGTCAACGTGGAGAGACCATTACTTTACACAAGCCGCGGTGCTGGGTAATTGTCAATTTGACTTCTACGTTTTTTCTCCTTAGATTTCACCATTGAGTAAAATGGAAATTTTCATTTGTATTTTTTGACAGAAACAACTTTGCGATAGGAGTCAATGCTCCAGTGACATATTGCGGTGAGAAATGTAGGTCAACTTTACGCTCGTGTGTTTAGTCAAGCGAAACCTGTCAACGTCTAACTAGCATCTGATGTTTACTTTGGAGGGTCAGGACATGTTTTCACGAGAGTGGGAAATTTTGCGTCTGATTTTTTTTTTTAGATAGTAAATATTTTTGTATTAGATATTAGTACATGACATGTTGTTGTTTTGAAATAACATATAATTTTGTTGTAATGATTATTTCTATGCATCATTTGATTGCCATAATTTTTTTTTATTGTTGTCATTTTTATGTCGGTAGTTTGATGACATGTTAATACATTTCTATGCTATTTATATATTATTGTGTTGATAATGTGTAGCATGTAATTATTGTCTTTTATACTACTCTATTCAACTTAGAATTTTTGCAACTGTGTTGTTTAAGATAGTTTTTGTACATGATGAGATTGCCAGCCCTAAGCACAAACTCATTTACTGTGTTAATATAGTGGTAGTTTTTAGATAGTCCTGAGTGTTCGTTATTCACTTAATTAAAAATTTTTCTCATGTTTTGATGTCATGGTTAATTAATATATAGAACATACAGAGAAGATGTGAATTATCTGTTATGTTGTGAAATGTAATTTTGAAAATAGCTTGCATGTATCATAAATGATCTTGTATTTGGATTTGTTTACATATTGTGAAACTTTGATTTTTCCAGAACTTGATTTCTTGCCAGTCAGGCATGCAGATTATTTTCTTAGCAGATTGCTTGTAGATATTTTTATAGGATTTTTTTTTAGTATTTCATAGTAGCAACAGATTGTAGATTTAGTTCTAATGTATATCATATCAAGTTGAGTAAGAGATAAAGTTATGGCTAAATAGCACTGTAGCTGAGCTGAACGTAATTGTCAGCCGGAAGAACTTTAAGGATAAATTAAATTTACATGTGTTGATTTAAGGGTTTGTTCGAGATAGGATTTTTGTATTATGTTTCACTCATTTTGTTAAAAGTTAATTTCATTATTAGTGTTTTAGTGGTTTTGAATTACTTAAAAATTGAATAGTGTTTTTATGTAACTTATCGTTTCAAAATATATTTGTATGGTACTTTTGAAAAAAAAAATTATTTATTTTTTTTTGCATTGTAATGTTGTGTGTGTGTGCCTAGCATTTGTCAGTGCGATATGATTATTATGTAGAGTGATTAGTTCTTGTAAAAAGTTGTTTTTTGTTATGATGTATTTTTATTTTATTTTAACGCTTGATTATGCGTTGGCCATATTAGTTATAGCAATGCTATTACTTGTTTGTTCGATGCCTATAATTTATTTATTTTAGTTTTGTATAACTCTTGTAACTTGGTTAAATTACTTATTTGGTTTTGTTTAGTTATAAATTATTTTTTGGTGGTGTTAGTATAGATATACTTTGATATTTTGTGTTGTGCCTTTCGATCATGTTTATATATTTATTTTTGAATATGTTGTCTGATCAAAACAGTTATAAGTATGTATTGTTTTTCACTTTCACTGCGTTCGTTCCTATGCTTTCTATTTGTCTTTGGTGACTATTCTTCATTTCATTCTATCTTTCTGTTGTCTTTTCGATATGTGTTCATATCTTGTTTATACTTTCATTCTTTGTATTGTTGAAATGGTTAGATGACGTGATATAGTATATCTACTTGTGATAGTTGTATTTATTGTACATGTAAGTGTCCAACTTAGTTATATGTGATTTTGATTCTGAGTTCTTACTTTCCTTTACTACAGATCATTCTTCTTTTGCCTGATCTTGTTCTTTCACTTACCATTGGTTGTTTTTTTGTACTAAATGTACTTAGCTTGGTTTTGTATTAGATTAATTTTGGTATGCTTGGATGATTATGATGGATGCTTTAGTTGTTATTTTACACTTTACCGCTGATATTTTTTGTAGATATATAATTTTGATTTAAAATAAGGTGATTTTTGTAAGCATATGTTAGAACATAATTGTCTTTTAAATTTTTTGTTTTGGGAGTTAATTTTTTTCAAAATAATGATAGAATCATTTTTCCCCCGGGTGTGTGGGAAACTGTTACGAGTAGATCCTATGGAAGGGAAGTGATCTTTGGAATGTTTTTTGGACAAGTTAAATTGTGGGTTGCGTCACTTGTACGCTCGATTAAGCGGAGGCTTGTTTAACTTTATAATAGAAATATCTCCTTCTATTTTGAGTGTCAGAGTACAGGAAAAGCGTAGTGAACGCTGTTATCTCAAATGCTGAGATGTATTTATTCTGTACTGTTTTGAGCTGTGTTCTAAACAGCCGAGTCTCGTGATTGGGTTTATTGGCGGGACTAGTGTGTGATTGAAGGGAGTCGAGTATTGGGCGTGGTCCGATCGGGTCGAAGCCCTGGGTTGTGATAATGTATGCCTACGTAATGCTGGAGGAAATGTCGACTTATATTTTCGCTGTGTGTACAGTTTATCTGATAAACTGCAGTAAAGATTTGTGTAGGCCAAGATTAGTGTAGGCCATAGATATTTGGTGAGTACTTTAGGACTTTATTTATGATAATTGCTGTGTGCAGTCTTATAGCGCAGAGATGAGTCGTGAGGACTTTAGGCCATTATTTATGTGAGCTGCTGTGTGCAGTATTATAGCGCAGAATTGAATCGTGAGGACTTTAGGCCATTATTTATGTTAACTGCTGTGTGCAGTATTATAGCGCAGAATTGAGCCGTGAGGACTTTAGGCCATTATTTATGTTAACTGCCGTGTGCAGTATTATTGCGCAGAATTGAGTCGTGAGGACTTTAGGCCATTATTTATGTTAACTGCTGTGTGCAGTATTATAGCGCAGAATTGAGTCGTGAGGACTTTAGGCCATTATTTATGTGAACTGCTGTGTGCAGTATGATAGCGCAGAATTGAGTCGTGAGGACTTTAGGCCATTATTTATGTTAACTGCTGTGTGCAGTATTGTAGCGCAGAATTGAGTCGTGATGACTTTAGGCCTTTATTTATGTTAACTGCTGTGTGCAGTATGATAGCGCAGAGATGAGTCGTGAGGACTTTAGGACATTATTTAATTGAACTGCTGTGGGCAGTAAGATAGCGCAGAATTGAGTCGTGAGGACTTTAGGCCATTATTTATGTTAACTGCTGTGTGCAGTATTGTAGCGCAGAATTGAGTCGTGAGGACTTTAGGCCATTATTTATGTTAACTGCTGTGTGCAGTATTATAGCGCAGAATTGAGTCGTGAGGACTTAAGGCCATTATTTATGTGAACTGCTGTGTGCAGTATGATAGCGCAGAATTGAGTCGTGAGGACTTTAGGCCATTATTTATGTGAACTGCTGTGTGCAGTATTGTAGCGCAGAATTGAGTCGTGAGGACTTTAGGCCATTATTTATGTTAACTGCTGTGTGCAGTATTGTAGCGCAGAATTAAGTCGTGAGGACTTTAGGCCATTATTTATGTGAACTGCTGTGTGCAGTATGATAGGGCAGAATTGAGTCGTGAGGACTTTAGGCCATTATTTATGTTAACTGCTGTGTGCAGTATGCAGTATTATAGCGCAGAATTGAGTTGTGAGGACTTTAGGCCTTTATTTATGTGAACTGCTGTGTGCAGTATTATAGCGCAGAGATGAGTCGTGAGGACTTTAGGCCTTTATTTATGTTAACTGCTGTGTGCAGTCTTATAGCGCAGAGATGAGTCGTGAGGACTTTAGGCTTTGATATATATCTGCTGATGAATGTTTAAGAGTATCTTGGATGATGCTGGGAAGTGGAGTAGCTGAGAAGTGGAGTATTGTATTGCTATGACTTGTAATTTGACTATGTGTGTATTCAATGTTAACGTGTGGTGAGGTAAATAAACTGTTATTAACTGTCGCCTGCCGTTACACCATTCTATGACTCGTGGTGTACGTTACTGTGAGTGACTGTTCCAAAATACACACTCACTTCGTCACCTCACTTATCACACCAACACACAACCGTGTAGTATCAGTTAATGGCCAGCATTCCCAACTGCACAAATATGCAGTATCAGGAGGCAAGGGAAAGTATCCCACCGCGAAAAAGTAGAAGACAAATTAAGATAGAAGAAATCAGGAAACAGAAGAAGCATGCCCCAAAACTGTTCAAGAACGCAGTTGTCACAGATAAGGAAGGGTTACGACAGGTTTGGGAGCACCTGAAATGCCAACATAATGCCCTTTGTAGAGCAAAAAGGTTGTGCAGGAAGAGAAGGAAGACTCGAAGGGATAGGGAAAGATTCTTCAGGGAGCCCTTCAAATTTACCAAAGAACTGTTTAGCAGCCACGGTCGGGAATGCTAAACATCAGGAAAGAAGACCTGGAAGAACACCTTAGAATTACCTATTCAGATGGTTGCAAAGACTGCCGCTCAGCAGCATGGCAGGCCATAAATGGTCTAATAAGCCAGGAGCTGAATTGAACACCAAGCCCCCAACGATGCAAGAGGTAGAAAGCATTGTCAAGAAAGCTCGGTGCAAGTCAGTTCTAGGTCATAATGGTATTCCATATGTTGCGTATAAGAGATGTCCTGAAGTGCTCAAACGACTGCTCCGTTTACTGAAGAATGCGTGGGAAACTCAGCTTGTAAGCAAGGAATGGAGAATGGGGAATGGAGTCTACATCCCGAAGAAACAAAATTCCACAGACATCAGTCAGTTCAGGCCAATCTCACTACTTAATGTGGAAGGGAAGATGTTTTTCTCAGTGATGGCAAAAAGGCTCACAACATACCTCATGGCAAATGGGTACATTGACACTACTATTCTGAAAGGAGGTATTACAGGTACACACGGATGTCTAGAGTATGCCACTATGATCTGGGAAGCAATTCAAAAGGCAAAGTATGACAGAACACACCTCTATGTAATCTGGTTGGATCTAGCAAATGCTTATGGATCCGTTCCACACCAGATGTTGTGGCAGGCCCTAGAAATGTATCATGTTCCATAAGAGACTGCAGCAATGCTGAAGCTGTATGTCGCAGGGTTCTCTGTCAGATTTTCAACCAGAAAGTACACAACGAAGTGGATTGGTCTTGAAGTTGGAATTGCGATGGGATGTACCATCTGGCCGATACTGTTCGTGATTGCTATGCAGGTAATCCTCAATGCGGATAAAGGAACGGCTTTAGATCCAAAGTTCAGTAAATGTGTCACATGCCACTACTCAAAGCATTCATGGATGACACAACATTTCTGACATCAGATGAACATCAAGCCTGAAGGATGTTAGCACGCCTGGATGAACTAGTCAGTTGGTGCAGAATGAGCTTCAAACCCAAGAAGTTGAGAAGCCTGTCAGTCAGGAAAGGGAAGATAGCAGAGGTCATATTCATGGTTTCCAACCAAAGAATCCCTATTGTCATTGAGGAATCTGTTAAAAGTCTTAGCAGGGTGTACGATGCCTCATTAAAAGACTCGAAGACAGTGCAACAGACAATACCAATGGCAGGCAAAGGGCTACAGACCATAGACGAAAGCAGACTCCTAGGAAAATTAAAACTGTGGTGCCTCCAGTTCATGTTGATACCGAAGTTGCTGTGGCCACTGCTTATATATCAAATATGCACAAGTGCAGTGGAAACTATGGAGCGGAAGGTCAACAAGTTCATGAGGGAATGGCAAGGGGTACCACCAAGTCTGTCAGATGTAGCACTGTACTGAAAAAAGTTAAAATTTCTGCTACCTTTCAAGTTAGTTGTTGAAGAGTACAAAGTTGGAAACGCAAGGCTTGCAATGATGCTACGTGAGTCAGCAGATGACGTGGTGAAATCCAATCAGCCAAAACTGAAAACAGGAAGGAAGTGGAGAATGGAAGAAGCTGTTGATGCTGCCCAAGAGTCGCTCAAACTGAGGGAGGTAATCGGATACACACAAACGAACATACGGGGATTTGGTCATGGAGACATTCCCTGGTGATACAAGGCATCAAGCAGGGAGCGCAGAGACATGGTAGTTCAGGACATACGAGGAGCTGAGAATGATAAGAAGTTGCAAAAAGCAGTGCAGCAGGCCCAACAAGGCCAATGGACTACATAGGATGGAGCTCTGTAAAGGTCCTTGACATGGAATGACATACGACATATGACATCTTTTAGGCTTAGCTTCGTTATTAGATCAATGTATGACCTCCTGCCATCGGCCACAAACCTTGTGAGACGGGGAAAGTCGGATGATGAGCAGTGCCACCTGTGCCATGAGAGGCAGACAGTTGAACACGTGCTCTCAGCTTGCAAGGTGTCATTAGGGCAAAGGCGATACACATGGCGCTTCAACAATGTGCTAAATGAGCTGGCTGTGACAATAGATCTGGCAAGGATGAAGGCAAACAGCAATGTCAGGCCGAACATCGCAAACATATACTTTCTGAGAGCAGGAAGGCCAGCACACCCAAAACCCGAGAAAATTAAATAGTAGTGTACCACCTCTCCTTGACTGTGTAAATGACTGGAAGATGGCGCTAGACCTACCTGGACGAGGGACATATCCAAAGAGTACCAGGAAATCTCGAAGACGGCCCGAAACTGCTGCATTCGTCAACATCGCACAAGGTTATATTGATTGAACTGACCGTGCCATTTGATTCCAGATTAGAAAAGCCACATTTGTTCAAAGAGCCCAAGTTTAGTGATCTGGCCGCGGATCTGAGACACGACGGGTTATGGCTGTTGACGTGGGTGCAAGAGGGTTCGTGGCTGCATCAGTGTATGATTTATTGAAACTGTTGGGGCTGAGGGGACAGTCGAAAACAAGGGCACTGAAGAGGTTTAGTGAAACTGCAGAAAAGGCATCATGCTGGCTGGGGAACAACCACAATCGGCTATGGAACTCGGGACAGTAAACTATATCCCCATCTGCGTTACAGGAAATATCCGGAAAGTGGAAATTTTTCTATGTCTGCAATACATTGAGTTTTTTCGTTATATTGGTGAAGGGCGGTGGCTTACAGGCAACACGCGGCGTTTATTATATGAGATGTCGGGCGCAAGCAGATTTCAGTTGCTAGCGTGCAGTGGCTTCAAGCCTTGTTGGCTTTGCGCAGGTGGGTCAGTGTTTGTCCCTAGTCGTGGTTTGCTGTGGTACAATAATTTGTTTTCAACATAAAGGTTACTTTTATAGTTGCCTTCGGCTGACAGAATTGTGGATTTTAAAAATCAAACCAAGGTGGAGTGGGTTCATTTTCTACATAAGACAATAGGAGGCGGAGACACTAGTGAGTCATGACCCAGGTGCCCCCACATCCCCGTTAAAGTGTAAAGGGGTATACCGGGCCGAAACACTTAATCTCGGGGGGACGCTCTTCCGATAATCAGATTGCCCTCTGTTGCAGCGCTATGTATAGAGTTTCCTATCACAGCCCAGATGGTCTAATGGGGGTTTGTGTTGGGACAAGAAGCGCCGGTCAAGTATCGACCTGTAGTATGACAGACACACCTGAGCGGATATGTTGTAATATTCCCGGGTAGATGTAAGAAATCGTATGTAATCATTGTGAAGGATAACTGAATGTCACGAAGCCATATATGGAAGACGTGCCCTTGGCAATCACGCGCAGATCTTTCCGTGAAGAAATTGTTAAATAACCCATTCTGCCATACGCATGTTTGAAACTCTTGCCCGGCCTTCGAGATGTAAGCATAACAACATTTCTGATTGGAGCCTGATCTAATAGTCAACAGATATGTGCTTGGAACGTCAAGTGGAATATAACCTGATACTTTTACAGTTTTACGACACTGTGCAAAATAAAGCTCGCGGCAAAACGACAACCAGATTGCCAGAGTTAAGAACAGATTCCATTTATCAGACCGGACTTTGTTGGAGCATTGTGAGAAATATTAGCCAGGAAAACTCTATCATTTTAACAAGGAAAACCGTAATCTGAGGATACTGAAACACAAAGTCAAAGTGGGAACATATTGTTAAAGTAACAACACCCCAGGACACGTGTAAGAGGCATCATCAAAAATTGCCTTAACTAATTTCTATGAGCCAGCAGTCTTTGAGCCCAAGATTGGCTTGGTGGTTCCAGTTGAAGGTACTATCTCTGGAACAAGGAGGGTATAAGTGCCCTGAAGTCGACGCTAGACAACATCATAAAACGGATGCCATGTGCTTTTACTGTAGTAGTTGGAGGATCACAGGCTCTTCACCGTCTAGAGTAAAATATGGTTCGCTTACAAAAAAAGCGTTGAGATAATCTTGTAACAATAACTCTGACCCCGTTCACGCCATATAAAATAATCGTTATACACTCAACATCACTATTTTACCATAACACATAATCCATTCACTCAATATAAAATAATCGTTATATACTCGACATCAATGTTGTAACAATAACACTGACTCTATTTACTCCATGTAAAATAATCATTAAATACTTGACATCAAAGATTTAACAGTAAGACTGACTAAATTCACTCCACATAAAATAATTGTTATATATTTGACATCATCATCATTTGTTTGCTCTTCTTAAGAAGCGTGGATTAACCACTACAACATGTCCCACAGGAAGCCTGCACGAAACAGTTACAAGTTCTGGTAGTAGTGGTCCTTGTAGAAATATGTTTTACATGATGAGGTTGTCGCCCCCATTCACGACCTGGTATCAGTCGCCTTCAACGACATGTCTTTATGTGCAGTGGGCATATTCTGTCTTTACTTCTTCACTGACCCCCGTGAGCTATGCGACATGCACTGTAGATTATTGATAACAAATACGGGAAATATACGACATGCTCTCTAGATTACTGATAACAAATATGGGAACTTTACGACATGCTCTCTACATTATTGATAACAAATACGGGAACTATACGACATGCTCTCTAGAGTATCGATAACAAATACGGGAACTTTACGACATGCTCTCTAGAGTATCGATAACAAATACGGGAACTTTAGGACATGCTCTCTAGAGTATCGATAACAAATACGGAAGCTTTACGACATGCTCTCTAGAGTATCGATAACATATATGGAAACTTTACGACATGCTCTCAAGAATATCGATAACAAATACGGGAACTTTACGACATGCTCTCTTAATATTGATAACAAATACCGGAACATTACGAAATGCTCTCTACATTATTGATAACAAATACTTGAACTTTACAACATGCTCTCTACATTATTGATAACAAATACTTGAACTTTACGACATGCTCTCTACATTATTGATAACAAATACGGGAACTATACGATTTGCTCTCTAGTTTACTGATAACAAATACGAGAGCTTTGCGACATGCTCTCTACATTATTGATAAAAAATACGGGATCTTTAAGACATGCTCTCTTCTTTATTGATAACAAATATGGGAACTTTACGACATGCTCTTTAGATTATTGATAACAAACAAGGGAAATTTGCGACATGCTCTCTACATTATTGATAACAAATACGGGAACTATACGACATGCTCTCTAGAGTATCCATAACAAATACGGAAGCTTTACGACATGCTCTCTAGAATATCGATAACACATATGGGAACTTTACGACATGATCTCCAGAATATCAATAACAAATACGGGAATTTTACGACATCCTCTCTTCATTATTGATAACAAATACCGGAACAATACGACATGCTCTCTACATTATTGATAACAAATACTTGAACTTTACGACATGCTCTCTACATTATTGATAACAAATACTTGAACTTTACGACATGCTCTCTACATTATTGATAACAAATACGGGAACTATACGACATGCTCTCTAGATTATTGATAACAAATACGAGAACTTTGCGACATGCTCTCTACATTATTGATAACAAATACGGGATCTTTAAATCATGCTCTCTACATTATTGATAACAAATATGGGAACTTTGAGACGTGCTGCTCTATAGAGTATCGATAACAAATACCGGAACTTTACGACATGCTCTCTACATTATTGATAACAAATACTTGAACTTTATGACATGCTCTCTACATTATTAATAACAAGTACGGGAACTATACGACATACTCTCTATATTATTGATAACAAATACGAGAACTTTGCGACTGCTCTCTACATTATTGATAACAAATATAGGAACTTTACGACATGCTCTCTAGATTATTTATAATAAGTACGGGAACTTTGCGACATGCTGCTCTCTAGAGTATCGATAACAAATACGTGAACTTTACGACATGCTCTCTAGAGTATCGATAACAAATACGAAAACTTTACGACATGCTCTCTAGAGTATCGATAACAAATACGGAAGCTTTACGACATGCTCTCTAGAGTATCGACAACATATATGGGAACTTTAGGACATGCTCTCCAGAATATCGATAACAAATACGGGACCTTTACGACATGCTCTCTTCATTATTGATAACAAATACCGGAACATTACGACGTGCTCTCTACATTATTGATAACAAATACTTGAACTTTACGACATGCTCTCTACATGATTGATAAAAATACTTGAACTTTACGACATGCTCTCTACATTATTGATAACAAACACGGGAACTTTACGACATGCTCTCTACATTATTGATAACAAATACGGGACATTTACGACATGCACTTTACATTATTGATAACAAATACGAGAACTTTGCGACATGCTGTCTACATTATTGATAACAAATACGAGAACTTTACGACATGCTCTCTACATTATTGATAACAAATACGGGAACTTTGCGACATGCTCTCTAGAGTATCGATAACAAATACGGAAACTTTACGACATGCTCTCTAGAGTATCGATAACAAATACGGGAATTTTACGACACGCTCTCTACATTATTGATAACAAATACCGGAACTTTACGACATGCTCTCTACATTATTGATAACAATTACTTGAACTTTACGACATGCTCTCTACATTATCGATAACAAATAATTGAACTTTACGACATGCTCTCTACATTATTGATAACAAATACGTGAACTTTACGACATGCTTTCTTTATTATTGATAAAAATACGGGAACTTTACTACATGCTCACTACGTTATTGATAACAAATACGGGAACTTTACGACATGCTCTCTACATTATTGATAACAAATACTTGAACTTTACGACATGCTTTCTACATTATTGATAACAAATACGGGAATTTTACGGCATGCTCTCTACATTATTGATAACAAATATGGGAACTTTACGACATGCTCTCTACTTTATTGATAACAAATACGAGAACTTTACGACATGATCTCTACATTATTGATAACAAATACTGGAACTTTACGACATGCTCTCTAGATTATTGATAACAAGTACGGGAACTTTACGACATGCTCTCTACATTATTGATAACAAATTCTTGAACTTTACGACATGATCTCTAGATTATTGATAACAAATACGAAAACTTTGCGACATGCTCTCTACATTATTGATAACAAATACGGGATCTTTAAGACATGCTCTCTACATTATTGATAACAAATATGGGAACTTTACGACATGCTCTCTAGATTACTGATAACAAATACGGGAACTGTGCGACATGCTGCTCTCTAGAGTATCGATAACAAATACGGGAACTTTACGACATGCTCTCTAGAGTATCGATAACATATATGGGAACTTTACGACATGCTCTCCAGAATATCGATAACAAATACGGGAATTTTACGACATGCTCTCTTCATTATTGATAACAAATACCGGAACATTACGACATGCTCTCTACATTATTGATAACAAATACTTGAACTTTACGACATGCTCTCTACATTATTGATAACAAATACTTGAACTTTACGACATGCTCTCTACATTATTGATAACAAGTACGCGAAATATACGACATGCTCTCCAGATTATTGATAACAAATACGAGAACCTTGCGACATGCTCTCTAGATTATTGATAACAAATACGGGAACTTTGCCACATGCTCTCTATTTTATTGATAACAAATACTAGAACTATACGACATGCTCTCTAGATTATTGATAAAAAATACGAGAACATTGCGACATGATCTCTCCCTTATTGATAACAAGTACGGGATCTTTAAGACATGCTCTCTACATTATTGATAACAAATATGGGAACTTTACGACATGCTTTCTAGATTATTGATAACAAATACGGGAACTTTGCGACATGCTCTCTACATTATTGATAACAAATACGGGAACTATACGACTTGCTTTCAAGATTATTGATAACAAATACGAGAACTTTACGACATGCTCTCTACATTATTGATAACACATATGGGGAACTTTACGACATGCTCTTTAGATTATTGCTAACAAATGCGGGATGTTTACGAGATGATCTCTACATCATTGATAACAAATACGAGAACTTTACGACATGCTCTCTACATTATTGATAACAAATAGTTGAACTTTACGACATGCTTTCTACATTATTGATAACAAATACGAGAACTTTACGACATGCTCTCTACATTATTGATAACAAATAGTTGAACTTTGCGACATGCTGTCTACATTATTGATAACAAATACGGGAACTTTACGACATGCTCTCTTCATTATTGATAACAAATACCGGAACATTACGACATGCTCTCTAGGTTATTGATAACAAATACGAGAACTTAGCGACATCCTCTCTACATTATTGATAACAAGTACGGGAACTATACGACATGCTCTCTAGATTATTGATAACAAATACGAGAACTTTGCGACATGCTCTCTACATTATTGATAACAAATACGGGATCTTTAAAACATGCTCTCTACATTATTGATAACAAATATGGGAACTTTACGACATGCTCTCTAGATTACTGATAACAAATACGAGAACTTTACGACACGCTCTCTACATTATTGATAACAAATAGTTGAACTTTACGACATGCTCTCTACATTATTGATAACAAATATGGGAACTTTACGACATGCTCTCTAGATTACTGATAACAAATCGCAAAGTTCCCGTATTTGTTATCAATAATGTAGAGAGCATGTCGTAAAGTTCTCGTATTTGTTATCAATAATGTAGAAAGCATGTCGTGAAAGTTCAACTATTTGTTTATCAATAATGTAGAGAGCATGTCGTAAAGTTCTCGTATTATGTTATCAATGATGTAGAGATCATCTCACGTAAACATCCCGCATTTGTTAGCAATAATCAAAGAGCAAGTCGTAAAGTTCCCCATATGTGTTATCAATAATGTAGAGAGCATGTCGTAAAGTTCTCACGTATTTGTTATCAATAAATCTTGAAAGCAAGTCGTATAGTTCCCCAGTATTTTTTGTTATCAAATAATGTAGAAGCAGCATGTTCGCAAAGTTTCCGTATTTTTGTTATCAATAATCTAGAAAGCATGTCGTAAAGTTCCTCATATTTGTTATCAATAAATGTAGAGAGCATGTCTTAAAGATCCCGTACTTGTTATCAATAAGGAGAGATCATGTCGCAATGTTCTCGTATTTTTTATCAATAAATCTAGAGAGCATGGTCGTAATATGTTCCCCCAAGTATTTGTTATCAATAAAATAGAGAGCATTGTGGCAAAGGTTCCCCTGTATTTTAAGTATATCAATAATCTAGAGAGCATGTCGCAAGGTTCTCGTATTTGTTATCAATAATCTGGAGAGCATGTCGTATATTTCGCGTACTTGTTATCAATAATGTAGAGAGCATGTCGTAAAGTTCAAGTATTTGTTATCAACAATGTAGAGAGCATGTCGTAAAGTTCAAGTATTTGTTATAATAATGTAGAGAGCATGTCGTAATGTTCCGGTATTTGTTATCAATAATGAAGAGAGCATGTCGTAAAATTCTCGTATTTGTTATCGATATTCTGGAGAGCATGTCGTAAAGTTTCCATATATGTTATTGATACTCTAGAGAGCATGTCGTAAAGTTCCGGTATTTGTTACAGATACTCTAGAGAGCAGCATGTCGCAAAGTTCCCGTATTTGTTATCAGTAATGTAGAGAGCATGTCGTAAAGTTCCCATATTTGTTATCAATAATGTAGAGAGCATGTCTTAAAGATCCCGTATTTGTTATCAATAATGTAGAGAGCATGTCGCAAAGTTTTCGTATTTGTTATCAATAATCTAGAGATCATGTCGTAAAGTTCAAGAATTTTGTTATCAATAATGTAGAGAGCATGTCGTAAAAGTTCCCGTACTTGTTTATCAATAATCTAGAGAGCATGTACGTAAAGTTCCAGTATTTGTTATCAATAATGTAGGGAGCATGTCGTAAAGTGCCCGCATTTGTTATCAATAAAGTAGAGAGGGCATTGTCGTAAAGTTCCCATATTTGTTATCAATAATGTAGAGAGCATGCCGTAAAATTCCCGTATTTGTTATCAATAATGTAGAAAAAGCATGTCGTAAAGTTCAAGTATTTGTTATCAATAATGTAGAGAGCATTGTCGTAAAGTTCCCAGTATTTGTTATCAATAACGTTAGTGACATGTAGTAAAGTTCCGTATTTGTTATCAATAATAAAGGAAAAAGCATGTCGTAAAGTTCACGTATTTGTTATCAATAATGTAGAGAGCATGTCGTAAAGTTTAATTAATTTGTTATCGATAATGTAGAGAGCATGTCGTAAAGTTCAAAGTAATTGTTATCAATAATGTAGAGGCATGTCGTAAAGTTCCGGTATTTGTTATCAATAATGTAGAGAGCGTGTCGTAAAATTCACCGTATTGTTATCGATACTCTAGAGAGCATGTCGTAAAGTTTCCGTATGTGTTTTCGATTACACTAGAGAGCATGTCGCAAAGTTCCCGTATTTGTTATCAATAAATTGTAGATCAGCAATGTCGTAAAAGTTCTCCGTATTTGTTATCAATAATGTTAGACAGCATGTCGCAAAGTTCTCGTATTTTGTTATCAATAATGTAAAGTGCATGTCGTAAATGTCCCGTATTTGTTATCAATAATGTAGAGAGCATGTCGTAATGTTCCCGTGTTTGTTATCAATAATGTAGAGAGCATGTCGTAAAGTTCAAGTATTTTTATCAATCATGTAGAGAGCATGTTTGCGTAAGTTCAAGTATTTGTTATCAATAATGTAGAGAGCACGTCCGTAATGTCCGGTATTTGTTATCAATAATGAAGAGAGCATGTCGTAAAGGTCCCGTAATTTACGTTATCGGGATATTCTGGAGAGCAAAGTCCTAAAGTTCCCATATATGTTGTCGATACTTAGAAGAGCATGTCTGTAAAGCTTCCGTATTTGTTATCGATACTCTAGAGAGCATGTCGTAAAAGTTTTAGTTCGTATTTGTTATCGATACTCTAGAGAGCATGTCGTTAAGTTACACGTATTTGTTATCGATACTCTAGAGAGCGGCAAGCATGTCGCTAAGTTCACCGTACTTATTATATAATAATATAGAGAGCATGTCGTAAAGTTCCTATATATTTGGCTTTATCAATAATGTAGAGAGCAGTCGCAACAAAGTTCTCGTAATTTGTTTATCAATAATATAGAGAGTATGTCGTATCGGTTCCCGTACTTGTTATTAATATGCTATGTAGAGAGTCATGTCATAAAGTTCAAGTATTTGTTTATCAATAATGTAGAGAGCATGTCGTAAAGTTCCGGTATTTGTTATCGAAGAAAATTACTCTATAGAGCAGCAACGTCTCAAAGTTCCCATATTTGTTATTCAATAATGTTAGAGAGCATGATTTAAAGATCCCGTATTTGTTATCAATAATGTAGAGAGCATGTCCGCAAAGTTCTCGTATTTGTTATCAACTAATCTAGAGAGCATGTCGTATTAGTTCCCGTATTTGTTAATCAATAATGTAGAGAGCATGTCGTAAAAGTTCAAGTAATTTGTTATCAATAATGTAGAGAGCATGTCGTAAAAGTTCAAGTATTTGTTAATCAATAATGTAGAGAGCATGTCGTATTGTTCCGGTATTTGTTATCAATAATGAAGAGAGGATGTCGTAAAATTCCCGTATTTGTTATTGATATTCTGGAGATCATGTCGTAAAGCTTCCGTATTTGTTATCGATACTCTAGAGGAGAGCATGTCGTAAAGCTTCCGTATTTGTTATGGATACTCTAGAGAGCATGTCGTATAGTTCCCGTATTTGTTATCAATAATGTAGAGAGCATGTCGCAAATTTCCCTTGTTTGTTATCAATAATCTAAAGAGCATGTCGTAAAGTTCCCATATTTGTTATCAATAAAGAAGAGAGCATGTCTTAAAGATCCCGTATTTTTTATCAATAATGTAGAGAGCATGTCGCAAAGCTCTCGTATTTGTTATCAGTAAACTAGAGAGCAAATCGTATAGTTCCCGTATTTGTTATCAATAATGTAGAGAGCATGTCATAAAGTTCAAGTATTTGTTATCAATAATGTAGAGAGCATGTCGTAATGTTCCGGTATTTGTTATCAATAATGAAGAGAGCATGTCGTAAAGTTCCGGTATTTGTTATCAATATTAAGAGAGCATGTCGTAAAGTTCCCGTATTTGTTATCGATATTCTTGAGAGCATGTCGTAAAGTTTCCATATATGTTATCGATACTCTAGAGAGCATGTCGTAAAGCTTCCGTATTTGTTATCGATACTCTAGAGAGCATGTCGTAAAGTTCCCGTATTTGTTATCGATACTCTAGAGAGCATGTCGTAAAGTTCCCGTATTTGTTATCGATACTCTAGAGAGCATGTCGCAAAGTTACCGTATTTGTTATCAATAATGTAGAGAGCATGTCGCAAAGTTCTCGTATTTGTTATTAATAATCTAAAGAGCATGTCGTATAGTTCCCGTATTTGTTATCAATAATCTACAGTGCATTTGTCGCATAGCTCACGGGGTGTCAGTGAAGAAGTAAAGACACAGAATATGCCCCACTGCGGCCACATAAAGACATGTCGTTGAAGGCGATTGATACCAGGTCGTGAATGGGGGCGACAACCTCATCATGTAAAACATATTTCTACAAGGACCACTACTACCAGAACTTGTAACTGTTTCGTGCAGGCTTCCTGTGGGACATGTTGTAGTGGTTAATCCACGCTTCTTAAGAAGAGCAAACAAATGATGATGATGTCAAATATATAACAATTATTTTATGTGGAGTGAATTTAGTCAGTCTTACTGTTAAATCTTTGATGTCAAGTATTTAATGATTATTTTACATGGAGTAAATAGAGTCAGTGTTATTGTTACAACATTGATGTCGAGTATATAACGATTATTTTATATTGAGTGAATGGATTATGTGTTATGGTAAAATAGTGATGTTGAGTGTATAACGATTATTTTATATGGCGTGAACGGGGTCAGAGTTATTGTTACAAGATTATCTCAACGCTTTTTTTGTAAGCGAACTATATTTTACTCTAGACGGTGAAGAGCCTGTGATCCTCCAACTACTACAGTAAAAGCACATGGCATCCGTTTTATGATGTTGTCTAGCGTCGACTTCAGGGCACTTATACCCTCTTGTTTCCAGAGATAGTACCTTCAACTGGAACCACCAAGCCAATCTTGGGCTCAAAGACTGCTGGCTCATAGAAATTAGTTAAGGCAATTTTTGATGATGCCTCTTACACGTGTCCTGGGGTGTTGTTACTTTAACAATATGTTCCCACTTTGACTTTGTGTTTCAGTATCCTCAGATTACGGTTTTCCTTGTTAAAATGATAGAGTTTTCCTGGCTAATATTTCTCACAATGCTCCAACAAAAGTCCGGTCTGATAAATGGAATCTGTTCTTAACTCTGGCAATCTGGTTGTCGTTTTGCCGCGAGCTTTATTTTGCACAGTCTCGTAAAACTGTAAAAGTATCAGGTTATATTCCACTTGACGTTCCAAGCACATATCTGTTGACTATTAGATCAGGCTCCAATCAGAAATGTTGTTATGCTTACATCTCGAAGGCCGGGCAAGAGTTTCAAACATGCGTATGGCAGAATGGGTTATTTAACAATTTCTTCACGGAAAGATCTGCGCGTGATTGCCAAGGGCACGTCTTCCATATATGGCTTCGTGACATTCAGTTATCCTTCACAATGATTACATACGATTTCTTACATCTACCCGGGAATATTACAACATATCCGCTCAGGTGTGTCTGTCATACTACAGGTCGATACTTGACCGGCGCTTCTTGTCCCAACACAAACCCCCATTAGACCATCTGGGCTGTGATAGGAAACTCTATACATAGCGCTGCAACAGAGGGCAATCTGATTATCGGAAGAGCGTCCCCCCGAGATTAAGTGTTTCGGCCCGGTATACCCCTTTACACTTTAACGGGGATGTGGGGGCACCTGGGTCATGACTCACTAGTGTCTCCGCCTCCTATTGTCTTATGTAGAAAATGAACCCACTCCACCTTGGTTTGATTTTTAAAATCCACAATTCTGTCAGCCGAAGGCAACTATAAAAGTAACCTTTATGTTGAAAACAAATTATTGTACCACAGCAAACCACGACTAGGGACAAACACTGACCCACCTGCGCAAAGCCAACAAGGCTTGAAGCCACTGCACGCTAGCAACTGAAATCTGCTTGCGCCCGACACCTCATATAATACACGCCGCGTGTTGCCTGTAAGCCACCGCTCTTCACCAATATAACGAAAAAACTCAATGTAATGCAGACATAGAAAAATTTTCACTTTCCGGATATTTCCTGTAACGCAGGTGGGGATATAGTTTACTGTCCCGAGTTCCATAGCCGATTGTGGTTCTTCCCCAGCCAGCATGATGCCTTTTCTGCAGTTTCACTAAGCCTCTTCAGTAGCCCTTGTTTTCGACTGTCCCCTCAGCCCCAACAGTTTTAATATATCATACACTGATGCAGCCACAAACCCTCTTGCACCCACGTCAACAGCCATAACCCGTCGTGTCTCAGATCCGCGGCCAGATCACTAAACTTGGGGCTCTTTGAACAAATGTGGCTTTTCTAATCTGGAATCAAATGGCACGGTCAGTTCAATCAATATAACCTTGTGCGATGTTGACGAATGCAGCAGTTTCGGGCCGTCTTCGAGATTTCCTGGTACTCTTTGGATATGTCCCTCGTCCAGGTAGGTCTAGCGCCATCTTCCAGTCATTTACACAGTCAAGGAGAGGTGGTACACTACTATTTTTAATTTTCTCGGGTTTTGGGTGTGCTGGCCTTCCTGCTCTCAGAAAGTATATGTTTGCGATGTTCGGCCTGACATTGCTGTTTGCCTTCATCCTTGCCAGATCTATTGTCACAGCCAGCTCATTTAGCACATTGTTGAAGCGCCATGTGTATCGCCTTTGCCCTAATGACACCTTGCAAGCTGAGAGCACGTGTTCAACTGTCTGCCTCTCATGGCACAGGTGGCACTGCTCATCATCCGACTTTCCCCGTCTCACAAGGTTTGTGGCCGATGGCAGGAGGTCATACATTGATCTAATAACGAAGCTAAGCCTAAAAGATGTCATATGTCGTATGTCATTCCATGTCAAGGACCTTTACAGAGCTCCATCCTATGTAGTCCATTGGCCTTGTTGGGCCTGCTGCACTGCTTTTTGCAACTTCTTATCATTCTCAGCTCCTCGTATGTCCTGAACTACCATGTCTCTGCGCTCCCTGCTTGATGCCTTGTATCACCAGGGAATGTCTCCATGACCAAATCCCCGTATGTTCGTTTGTGTGTATCCGATTACCTCCCTCAGTTTGAGCGACTCTTGGGCAGCATCAACAGCTTCTTTCCATTCTCCACTTCCTTCCTGTTTTCAGTTTTGGCTGATTGGATTTCACCACGTCATCTGCTGACTCACGTAGCATCATTGCAAGCCTTGCGTTTCCAACTTTGTACTCTTCAACAACTAACTTGAAAGGTAGCAGAAATTTTAACTTTTTTCAGTACAGTGCTACATCTGACAGACTTGGTGGTACCCCTTGCCATTCCCTCATGAACTTGTTGACCTTCCGCTCCATAGTTTCCACTGCACTTGTGCATATTTGATATATAAGCAGTGGCCACAGCAACTTCGGTATCAACATGAACTGGAGGCACCACAGTTTTAATTTTCCTAGGAGTCTGCTTTCGTCTATGGTCTGTAGCCCTTTGCCTGCCATTGGTATTGTCTGTTGCACTGTCTTCGAGTCTTTTAATGAGGCATCGTACACCCTGCTAAGACTTTTAACAGATTCCTCAATGACAATAGGGATTCGTTGGTTGGAAAACCATGAATATGACCTCTGCTATCTTCCCTTTCCTGACTGACAGGCTTCTCAACTTCTTGGGTTTGAAGCTCATTCTGCACCAACTGACTAGTTCATCCAGGCGTGCTAACATCCTTCAGGCTTGATGTTCATCTGATGTCAGAAATGTTGTGTCATCCATGAATGCTTTGAGTAGTGGCATGTGACACATTTACTGAACTTTGGATCTAAAGCCGTTCCTTTATCCGCATTGAGGATTACCTGCATAGCAATCACGAACAGTATCGGCCAGATGGTACATCCCATCGCAATTCCAACTTCAAGACCAATCCACTTCGTTGTGTACTTTCTGGTTGAAAATCTGACAGAGAACCCTGCGACATACAGCTTCAGCATTGCTGCAGTCTCTTATGGAACATGATACATTTCTAGGGCCTGCCACAACATCTGGTGTGGAACGGATCCATAAGCATTTGCTAGATCCAACCAGATTACATAGAGGTGTGTTTTCTGTCATACTTTGCCTTTTGAATTGCTTCCCAGATCATAGTGGCATACTCTAGACATCCGTGTGTACCTGTAATACCTCCTTTCAGAATAGTAGTGTCAATGTACCCATTTGCCATGAGGTATGTTGTGAGCCTTTTTGCCATCACTGAGAAAAACATCTTCCCTTCCACATTAAGTAGTGAGATTGGCCTGAACTGACTGATGTCTGTGGAATTTTGTTTCTTCGGGATGTAGACTCCATTCCCCATTCTCCATTCCTTGCTTACAAGCTGAGTTTCCCACGCATTCTTCAGTAAACGGAGCAGTCGTTTGAGCACTTCAGGACATCTCTTATACGCAACATATGGAATACCATTATGACCTAGAACTGACTTGCACCGAGCTTTCTTGACAATGCTTTCTACCTCTTGCATCGTTGGGGGCTTGGTGTTCAATTCAGCTCCTGGCTTATTAGACCATTTATGGCCTGCCATGCTGCTGAGCGGCAGTCTTTGCAACCATCTGAATAGGTAATTCTAAGGTGTTCTTCCAGGTCTTCTTTCCTGATGTTTAGCATTCCCGACCGTGGCTGCTAAACAGTTCTTTGGTAAATTTGAAGGGCTCCCTGAAGAATCTTTCCCTATCCCTTCGAGTCTTCCTTCTCTTCCTGCACAACCTTTTTGCTCTACAAAGGGCATTATGTTGGCATTTCAGGTGCTCCCAAACCTGTCGTAACCCTTCCTTATCTGTGACAACTGCGTTCTTGAACAGTTTTGGGGCATTGCTTCTTCTGTTTCCTGATTTCTTCTATCTTAATTTGTCTTCTACTTTTTCGCGGTGGGATACTTTCCCTTGCCTCCTGATACTGCATATTTGTGCAGTTGGGAATGCTGGCCATTAACTGATACTACACGGTTGTGTGTTGGTGTGATAAGTGAGGTGACGAAAGTGAGTGTGTATTTTGGAACAGTCACTCACAGTAACGTACACCACGAGTCATAGAATGGTGTAACGGCAGGCGACAGTTAATAACAGTTTATTTACCTCACCACACGTTAACATTGAATACACACATAGTCAAATTACAAGTCATAGCAATACAATACTCCACTTCTCAGCTACTCCACTTCCCAGCATCATCCAAGATACTCTTAAACATTCATCAGCAGATATATATCAAAGCCTAAAGTCCTCACGACTCATCTCTGCGCTATAAGACTGCACACAGCAGTTAACATAAATAAAGGCCTAAAGTCCTCACGACTCATCTCTGCGCTATAATACTGCACACAGCAGTTCACATAAATAAAGGCCTAAAGTCCTCACAACTCAATTCTGCGCTATAATACTGCATACTGCACACAGCAGTTAACATAAATAATGGCCTAAAGTCCTCACGACTCAATTCTGCCCTATCATACTGCACACAGCAGTTCACATAAATAATGGCCTAAAGTCCTCACGACTTAATTCTGCGCTACAATACTGCACACAGCAGTTAACATAAATAATGGCCTAAAGTCCTCACGACTCAATTCTGCGCTACAATACTGCACACAGCAGTTCACATAAATAATGGCCTAAAGTCCTCACGACTCAATTCTGCGCTATCATACTGCACACAGCAGTTCACATAAATAATGGCCTTAAGTCCTCACGACTCAATTCTGCGCTATAATACTGCACACAGCAGTTAACATAAATAATGGCCTAAAGTCCTCACGACTCAATTCTGCGCTACAATACTGCACACGGCAGTTAACATAAATAATGGCCTAAAGTCCTCACGACTCAATTCTGCGCTATCTTACTGCCCACAGCAGTTCAATTAAATAATGTCCTAAAGTCCTCACGACTCATCTCTGCGCTATCATACTGCACACAGCAGTTAACATAAATAAAGGCCTAAAGTCATCACGACTCAATTCTGCGCTACAATACTGCACACAGCAGTTAACATAAATAATGGCCTAAAGTCCTCACGACTCAATTCTGCGCTATCATACTGCACACAGCAGTTCACATAAATAATGGCCTAAAGTCCTCACGACTCAATTCTGCGCTATAATACTGCACACAGCAGTTAACATAAATAATGGCCTAAAGTCCTCACGACTCAATTCTGCGCAATAATACTGCACACGGCAGTTAACATAAATAATGGCCTAAAGTCCTCACGGCTCAATTCTGCGCTATAATACTGCACACAGCAGTTAACATAAATAATGGCCTAAAGTCCTCACGATTCAATTCTGCGCTATAATACTGCACACAGCAGCTCACATAAATAATGGCCTAAAGTCCTCACGACTCATCTCTGCGCTATAAGACTGCACACAGCAATTATCATAAATAAAGTCCTAAAGTACTCACCAAATATCTATGGCCTACACTAATCTTGGCCTACACAAATCTTTACTGCAGTTTATCAGATAAACTGTACACACAGCGAAAATATAAGTCGACATTTCCTCCAGCATTACGTAGGCATACATTATCACAACCCAGGGCTTCGACCCGATCGGACCACGCCCAATACTCGACTCCCTTCAATCACACACTAGTCCCGCCAATAAACCCAATCACGAGACTCGGCTGTTTAGAACACAGCTCAAAACAGTACAGAATAAATACATCTCAGCATTTGAGATAACAGCGTTCACTACGCTTTTCCTGTACTCTGACACTCAAAATAGAAGGAGATATTTCTATTATAAAGTTAAACAAGCCTCCGCTTAATCGAGCGTACAAGTGACGCAACCCACAATTTAACTTGTCCAAAAAACATTCCAAAGATCACTTCCCTTCCATAGGATCTACTCGTAACAGTTTCCCACACACCCGGGGGAAAAATGATTCTATCATTATTTTGAAAAAAATTAACTCCCAAAACAAAAAATTTAAAAGACAATTATGTTCTAACATATGCTTACAAAAATCACCTTATTTTAAATCAAAATTATATATCTACAAAAAATATCAGCGGTAAAGTGTAAAATAACAACTAAAGCATCCATCATAATCATCCAAGCATACCAAAATTAATCTAATACAAAACCAAGCTAAGTACATTTAGTACAAAAAACAACCAATGGTAAGTGAAAGAACAAGATCAGGCAAAAGAAGAATGATCTGTAGTAAAGGAAAGTAAGAACTCAGAATCAAAATCACATATAACTAAGTTGGACACTTACATGTACAATAAATACAACTATCACAAGTAGATATACTATATCACGTCATCTAACCATTTCAACAATACAAAGAATGAAAGTATAAACAAGATATGAACACATATCGAAAAGACAACAGAAAGATAGAATGAAATGAAGAATAGTCACCAAAGACAAATAGAAAGCATAGGAACGAACGCAGTGAAAGTGAAAAACAATACATACTTATAACTGTTTTGATCAGACAACATATTCAAAAATAAATATATAAACATGATCGAAAGGCACAACACAAAATATCAAAGTATATCTATACTAACACCACCAAAAAATAATTTATAACTAAACAAAACCAAATAAGTAATTTAACCAAGTTACAAGAGTTATACAAAACTAAAATAAATAAATTATAGGCATCGAACAAACAAGTAATAGCATTGCTATAACTAATATGGCCAACGCATAATCAAGCGTTAAAATAAAATAAAAATACATCATAACAAAAAACAACTTTTTACAAGAACTAATCACTCTACATAATAATCATATCGCACTGACAAATGCTAGGCACACACACACAACATTACAATGCAAAAAAAAATAAATAATTTTTTTTCTTCAAAAGTACCATACAAATATATTTTGAAACGATAAGTTACATAAAAACACTATTCAATTTTTAAGTAATTCAAAACCACTAAAACACTAATAATGAAATTAACTTTTAACAAAATGAGTGAAACATAATACAAAAATCCTATCTCGAACAAACCCTTAAATCAACACATGTAAATTTAATTTATCCTTAAAGTTCTTCCGGCTGACAATTACGTTCAGCTCAGCTACAGTGCTATTTAGCTATAACTTTATCTCTTACTCAACTTGATATGATATACATTATAACTAAATCTACAATCTGTTGCTACTATGAAATACGAAAAAAAAAATCCTATGAAAATATCTACAAACAATCTGCTAAGAAAATAATCTGCATGCCTGACTGGCAAGAAATCAAGTTCTGGAAAAATCAAAGTTTCACAATACGTTAACAAATCCAAATACAAGATCATTTATGATACATGCAAGCTATTTTCAAAATTACATTTCACAACATAACAGATAATTCACATCTTCTCTGTATGTTCTATATATTAATTAACCATGACATCAAAACATGAGAAAAAATTTAAATTAAGTGAATAACGAACACTCAGGACTATCTAAAAATTACCACTATATTAACACAGTAAATGAGTTTGTGCTTAGGGCTGGCAATCTCATCATGTACAAAAAACTATCTTAAACAACACAGTTGCAAAAATTCTAAGTTGAACAGAGTAGTATAAAGGACAATAATTACATGCTACACATTATCAACACAATAATATATAAATAGCTTACAAATGTATTAACATGTCATCAAACTACCGACATAAAAAACATTATGGCAATCAAATGATGCATAGAAATAATCATCATAATATTACAACAAAATTATATGTTATTTCAAGACAACAACATATCATGTACTAATATAGAATACAAAAATATTTACTATCTAAAAAAAAAATCAGACGCAAAATTTCCCACTCTCGTGAAAACATGTCTTGACCCTCCAAAGTAAACATCAGATGCTAGTTAGACGCTGACAGGTTTCGCTTGACTAAACACACGAGCGTAAAGTTGACCTACATTTCTCTTTCACCGCAATATGTCACTGGAGCATTGACTCCTATCGCAAAGTTGTTTCTGTCAAAAAATACAAATGAAAAATTTCCATTTTACTCAATGGTGAAATCTAAGGAGAAAAAACGTAGAAGTCAAATTGACAATTACCCAGCACCGCGGCTTGTGTAAAGTAATGGTCTCTCCACGTTGACATCAACTTTTCTTTTATCACATCTAGACACCACAGAAGACTATGGGACAACTTGACCGGAGCACTATGTCGTCATTGCCGTAGGCTGAAACAAAGTGATATATTCACAACACCGAGACACTTTCTCGTGATGAACAACATTATCAGATATAGTATTTAAAACTCCACTGTTATTGTTACACTGTCTATCTTGATTACAATTAACTCTGGGCTCATGTTGAGCAAAGTTAGCATAGTTGCTCTTGTTATTTGTCCTATGATAAAAAATATTTATCATTACAGTTGCCTTGTTTACAAATAATGACTTTAGTCTTGTGTTGAGCCAAGTTACTTTGGTGATGTAAAGCAACATTTGTAGAGCCATTATCTCTACGGAAATTATTATTTCCTCTCTTATGACAAATGTTATGTCTATAACTTAAATTAGCATTGTTGCTGTTAACATATCTTCTTTGACAAAAATGTCCACCAGACAGCACTTGCTTTCTAGTAGCAAAATTATCACCATATTGATAGTCTTTTTTATAGTTATTTGTCCTATAATTTCCAGAATTTTTTGTATCAAAATGTTGAAATCTGCTAGATTGTTTACAGTAATTTGGAGAATAAAAATTACCCCTTGATGAATTTCCTTGCGATTGTTTACTCTTGGGATTATCTCCCGTATTAACATTGTTCTTCTTTTCACATATGGGAATATATTTATCAAACGCTTCAAACTGACTGTGCTGAGTTTGACAAGTAATCACACTACTAGAATGTTTATTCCCTGTTACAAATTTATCAGAATTTGCAACAGTAAACACCGGATTGATCATAGGAGCCTCACCCTGCAATTTCTCACATTTCTTATCGTAATTAATAGAACTGGCTGCTATACTAGAATCTTTATTGGTTTGACGCCAAGAATTATGAATAGAGTCACTAGTAACATTAGAACTAGGAAAGTTATATTTCCCACGATAAGTTCTATATTTACCATCTATGATCTCTCTATGAGCAAAAAGTGTATGGGGCTGACTTTTCGCAACTTTCTGTCTATCACTGTCAACATTGACAGAAGACCACATTATTTATTCAAGACAATGTCAAGCAGGCCATCTACTCGTTTTTCTGGCCTCTGAAATTTCAATATCTTTATGTGCAATCTCTTCACTTAATTTTCTTGTTTAGTTTATCAACTATCAACCATTTGCATCTCTCCTCTGTGAGTAATTTATCAACCTGTACAATCTTTTCTCTCTCCGCCGCCAATTATCTAATCTCTCTTTCTCATTGATATCTTTATTTGCCTTTAACTGTGTTACTTCCATTTAAAGTGCCTCAATTTTAATATCAACATTGTTATTCATCATCTCATTACTCTTCATGGGAGGTACAGTATTCATCTCCTTAGTTTGGTTACTGAGAATCACATTATTATCGATCATATCATGAAGCATTTCTCTATAAGTGTTCTTATGTTCTTTGCTCTCGTCTTTCAATTTCTTAACCATTTCTTTCTCTTCTTGAACTTCTTGCAATAGGTTAGAAATCTCGCTATGTTTATTTTCTATCTCAATTTCCAACTCCTTTATCTTCAATAATGCTGAATCCAAACTTGCTTGCACACCAACAAGTTCCGAGTTTGATTTACTTAAATCACTTGTAAGTAGAGACAGTTTCTCATGTAATTTACTTTCTTGAGCAATATTACCTAAACAATTCTTCTTTTCCTGTAATGCACTCCGTTTGTTCTTTCTTATTTGCTCCTCATCTCCTAACTCCTTTTTTTGACCATCAGAAATGCCGTATTGAATCATCCTGTGTATTCCCCTCCTTATGTGATCGTGTTTAACATTAATATAGTTGTACACAAATCCACGAAATTCCAAAAGTATCAAATCCGCTAACTCTTTAGCCATCATTAAATGAGGATGAGACTGAAAATTCTCCTCAGCAAAATATTTTAGGGCTCTTGACGCATTGACCAAAAATCTGTCCATCACATGTGCCTCAAGCTCTCCGCCCTCTAATCCCTGAAAATCCCTTCCTTCTTCAAACAAATAAGTCAATACAGGCCTCATATCGTCAGGATCCATATCGTCATCATCCATAGTGACTTACTTATAGAGATCACTGTATATGTATTAATCAACTCTCTACCCTTCACAGTTAAATAACTATTCAACAAATTCCAACTATTCCTAATTACTATCACATCAATTTCTGTTCAAAGAACCTTTATATGGTCCATATCCATATCATGGAAGTCAACATATGTCATATAGCCATAAATTACTTATGCATCAAATTCTACTTATATGTCACTATAGACATAAACAACTATAACAACAGAATAAGGAATGCATAGAAATCAGAAGACTTGATGATATGCGTGAAGTGACACAATTTACACAAGAAAAAAATCACTTATCTGTCAATATTCCGTTCCCCTCCGCTGGACATTGGATATCACATAATTTTGACGCTAAAACAGCCCACCGCAGAAAAGTACTGGAACTAGATTTTCTTCCGTTTAGGTCCTCGCTTCAGTAAGGTATGTGCTATAATACTGCATAGGAGCACATGATGACAGTAACAGGAACACAGGAAACCCGCTCTTGACTTGAGGTATACTTGCAAAATGACTGGTACAACTGAACATATATTCGATCTTGTACACGCTATTCTTCCGCTGTTGGACCTCTTCATAACCTGTTGGCTCGTTCCTCGAAAATTTCGCCACACATCTGATAGCGAATGTTGTAGACTGTAGACGTTGTTGTGTTGTACAAGCTTGAAATAGGTTGACAACCGTCACTGCTAAAAAGCTGAATATTACCACGATAATAAGGCGTGCGTGGTTTCCCAACTGCGCCTCACAGGCAGATTACAAACTAGGTCACCGTTTTAAAGCACAGGAGATTCAGGCCACGCTGAAAAGTCAAATGTCACTGTGTCTACACGCCACTCAGGCTAATCATGAAAGTAGGTCGAAAACTTCTTAATACCAACGCCACACAGGAACTTCTTAAATGATACCAAATGATACAGATACAAGAACTACGCCACATAGGCTATCAACACGAATATCGTAGATTTCATATCCTTTTAAACTGAAAACCACCACTGATACTGCATTGTACTGGCCACCACTGATACTGCACAGTTTAGGGATACTACATCACTGATACTACATTTTTGTGATAATAGGGAATGCTGGCCATTAACTGATACTACGCGGTTGTGTGTTGGTGTGATAAGTGAGGTGACGAAGTGAGTGTGTATTTTGGAACAGTCACTCACAGTAACGTACACACGAGTCATAGAATGGTGTAACGGCAGGCAACAGTTAATAACAGTTTATTTACCTCACCACACGTTAACATTGAATACACACATAGTCAAATTACAAGTCACAGCAATACAATACTCCACTTCTCAGCTACTCCACTTCCCAGCATCATCCAAGATACTCTTAAACATTCATCAGCAGATATATATCAAAGCCTAAAGTCCTCACGACTCATCTCTGCGCTATAAGACTGCACACAGCAGTTAACATAAATAAAGGCCTAAAGTCCTCACGACTCATCTCTGCGCTATAATACTGCACACAGCAGTTAACATAAATAAAGGCCTAAAGTCCTCACGACTCATCTCTGCGCTATAATACTGCACACAGCAGTTAACATAAATAAAGGCCTAAAGTCCTCACGACTCATCTCTGCGCTATAATACTGCACGCAGCAGTTAACATAAATAATGGCCTAAAGTCCTCACGACTCAATTCTGCGCTATAATACTGCACACAGCAGTTCACATAAATAAAGGCCTAAAGTCCTCACGAATCAATTCTGCGCTATAATACTGCACACAGCAGTTAACATAAATAAAGGCCTAAAGTCCTCACGACTCATCTCTGCGCTATAATACTACACACAGCAGTTAACTTAAATAAAGGCCTAAAGTCCTCACGACTCATCTCTGCGCTATAATACTGAACACAGTAGTTCACATAAATAATGGCCTAAAGTCCTCATGACTTATCTCTGTGCTATAATACTGCACACAGCAGTTAACATAAATAAAGGCCTAAAGTCCTCACGACTCATCTCTGCGCTATAATACTGAACACAGCAGTTAACATAAATAAAGGCCTAAAGTCCTCACGACTCATCTCTGCGCTATAATACTGCACACAGCAGTTCACATAAATAATGACCTAAAGTCCTCACGACTCATCTCTGCACTATAATACTGCACACAGCAGTTAACATAAATAATGGCCTAAAGTCCTCACGACTCAATTCTGCGCTATAATACTGCACACAGCAGTTAACATAAATAATGGCCTAAAGTCCTCACGACTCAATTCTGCGCTATAATACTGCACACAGCAGTTAACATAAATAATGGCCTAAAGTCCTCACGACTCAATTCTGCGCTATAATACTGCACACAGCAGTTAACATAAATAATGGCCTAAAGTCCTCACGACTCAATTCTGCGCTATAATACTGCACACAGCAGTTAACATAAATAATGGCCTAAAGTCCTCACGACTCATCTCTGCGCTATAATACTGCACACAGCAGTTCACATAAATAAAGGCCTAAAGTCCTCATGACTCAATTCTGTGCTATAAGACTGCACACAGCAGTTCACATAAATAATGGCCTAAAGTACTCACCAAATATCTATGGCCTAAACTAATCTTGGCCTACTCAAATCTTTACTGCAGTTTATCAAATATGCTGTACACACAGCGAAAATATAAGTCGACATTTCCTCCAGCACTACGTAGGCATACATTATCACAACCCAGGGCTTCGACCCGCTCGGTCCACGCCCAATACTTGACTCCCTTCAATCACACACTAGTCCCGCCAAAAAACCCAATCACGAGACTCGGCTGTTTAGAACACAGCTCAAAACAGTACTGAATAAATACATCTCAGCATTTGAGATAACAGCGTTCACCACGCTTTTTCTGTACTCTGACACTCAAAATAGAAGGAGATATTTCTATTATAAAGTTAAACAAGCCTCCGCTTAATCGAGCGTACAAGGGCCGCAACCCACAATTTAACTTGTCCAAAAAACATTCCAAAGATCACTTCCCTTCCATAGGATCTACTCGTAACACCTCCCTGACTCCAAACACTTTTGCGACAGTGAAGATATACCATGTCGCAGAAGATTTCCATCTTCTTCTCCAAAGTTATATGTTTCAGGTTGTTTTCCAACTCTTTTGCCAAGGCTTCACCCAGCTGTTCCCAAAGCCCTTTTGCACTGGCAGGTAGAAATGGGATTGCATCTCTCTTCCCGTCCAAGAAATGTGTGAGATCATCATCAGGCAGATCAACTCGAATATACTCAGCACTGTGGATTGACTCCTGGCTGCGTTCTTCTAACGTATAACTCCCACACCCATTTTTTGTTCTGTGGATTTTCATTTCTCTCTGAGTAGAGAATTTCTACCACACGCACATGGAATTTTCAGCCGTTGTTCAGAGCTTGAAGTCCGTGTAACGGGTCTGGTCGATTCCAATGAGGCACCTTTCATCATTCTGCCCCCCGTTAGGGGGATCTTATCACGACAATAATTTGCAGGTCACACAAGCCATTTCAGCGTTCAGTAAACTCGCTTGGCCATTTATGTGTGAAAACAGTCGCACCCGTTTGGTACACTAGGATTTCAGTCGGTCAGTATTGCATCACCTTCTACTCTATCAGCAGGGATAGGCAGGTAAACAAACAGACATAACGACTATTATTGAAAGGAATGTAAGATGATTTTAAAATAGCTATTATCTGCTTGACAGCAGATAAAGAATAGTGCCCACGACGAAATTTGCACGTAAACAGTACTCTCAACAAATGTAACTAAATACAGACGTAGAAAAGGAGAGATTGGCCTACACAATTATACGACACAGATCATAGAAAGACAGAAAAAAAGGACAACCCTATTAGTCTTGTCTTCTAGAGATGGTATTATACGTTACATTTTCTCTTCACGTAAACTGATTGTATCCAGGTTGGGTGAGGGCTGTGAGTGAAGAGGGATTAACTGATTATTGTTTTTAAGTGCGTGTGTTGCGTGAAAGCGAATCATGGACAATAAATAAACAAAACAAAGCTAGATAATACGATAAACGGTAGCCTATATTGTGTGGTGCTACGGAGCACTATCGAAGATCTTATGGGTATCTAAAGAATGGATTATAAACTATTGCAAGGACCGATGTAATAATAGTTGAACAAAGTCTGGAATAGAATTCACCACTATACATCGGATTTGTGGACTACGAAAAGGCATTTGACAGTGTAGACACAGAATCACTTTGGAAATTGATGAGACATTATGAAGTTCCCCTGAAGATCATTAATTTAATTAAGAAAACATATGAAGACATGACATGCAGAGTTCTTCACGAAGGACAGCTTACAGAACCATTTGGGATAGGAACAGGAGTGCGACAGGGACGCCTCTAGTCTCCATTTCTTTTCTTACTAGCAATAGACTGGGTTATGAGATCATCGACAACACACAACAGAAATGGAATCCAGTGGACTCTGACTAAGCAGTTTGATGATCTGGATTTTGCTGATGACTTGGCTCTTCTGTCCCATAACCGTAATCAGATGCAGAACAAATTGAAAACACTCGATGAGAGGTCACAGCAATTGGGTCTGAAAATACACAGGGAAAAGACAAAAATAATGAGAATAAATGCCGGTAATGATAACAGGGTTGAACTTGAAGAAACGCCAATACAAGATGTAGAATCGTACCTATATCTTGGCAGTAATATAGACAAAGTTAGAGGGACAGACAGCGATATCAAAATAAGAATACAAAAGGCAAGAGGAGCTTTCATTGCATTGGGAAATATATGGAGATCAAGAGAATTCGGATCCAACACGAAAATAAGAATCTTCAACTCAAATGTGAAGTCAGTCCTATTGTATGGCTCTGAGACATGGAGAACAACAAAGACAACAACCAAAAAGCTACAGACTTTCATAAATGGGTGCTTGCGTAGCATAGAGGGATTAAAATGGTATGACAAGGTTACCAACGTGGAACTGATGAAGATCTAGACAAGTGCCAGTGGAACAAGAGATGAGAAGAAGACGATGGCGATGGATAGGACACACACTGAGGAAACCTGTTGATAGCATTAACAGGCAGTCCTTGTTCTGGAACCCCCAGGGCAAGAGAGGCAGAGGTAGACCAAGAAGCACATGGAGAAGAGAGCTGGAAGGAGAGGTGAAAATGATGAGGAGAACGTGGAAAGAACAGGAGGACTTGGCATGTGTATGTTGAAGGCCTATGCTCCTTTGGGAGTGGAGGGTTATAAATGAAAGACCGATGTTGGAGAGGGAAATAAAAAAATATAATAAAACTATTTTAAACACATGCTTTTAATGCATTACAAACCCAAAAATAATTTTTCACGAGTTAATATCTTGCAGCCAAAACATATAACATCGAATTGACAAAACGCGTGGTGCGCTTAAACACTTATATATTTATCCATAAGTGTCTAATAAAATATAAAGCAGAAGTTAATTTCATGCAGAATCAGCTTGTTGTCAATTTGATGTTACACTTTTTTACTGCAAGCTATAAACTCCTTGAACAATTATTTTGGGGTTTTTAGTGCATTAAAAAGCTGTGTTTAAAAATGTATTTTTTATTTGTTATTTTCTTCATTTTAGTGTTTACTAAACAATATTTTTACTTATTGTAAATCTGGTCTAACATTTCTTAAGCGATCCATTTCTTTTAATCAATTTCTTCAATTTGAAGGCCATCTAGAGATCGAACTCGACTTTAGGCGACGTAACGCACGTCACGTACTATTGAATTTTTAATTATCTTGATTATGGCCCCTGATTTGTATATATTTGTTTACGAAAAAAATTAATTACTCATAATGTCATAATTACATTATTAAATTATTAATAACTGACGGATTATTGTATTGTCATCGGAAATACACAACTATGCCAAGTTTCAGAGCATTTGCTCATCTGGAAGTGATTGCAAAATATATTGCAAGATTTGAAGGTGACTGTCGTAGATTTTTGATAGGAGAATTAAGACTTGGGTTGGTCCCTTCTGAATAGGTTGGAATGAGTGATAGTCACAGAGTGAGATAGAAATACAAAAATAGGTTTCCACGAGTGAGGTGGTAGAATAGTGATAGAGGCTGTCTCTGAGAGCGGGAAATCTTCTCTCTCTCTCTCACATATCTTCTACGACAGAACTAAAGTAGTCAGACAGTCTAACACATATACATTAAATATATATATATATATATCCACTGACGTGCACGCACATTCAAGTGACGACAGGTAGACGCACAGACGTGGGAACTATAACAAATGATTATATAGATATTTAGAACGAGCTGACCAACATGCTGATTAATTTATTGTTAAGTTTATTTATCATTTGTAAACTTACGTCACAACATATAAAATTACATCAAAAAGGGCATATACACAAAGTCATAAGCAAATCAAGGAATGCTACAAGAACTGGTAGACCCACAGTGATGATCTTCCCTCGATGGATAGCCCACAGCCCCGTCAGGAGAAAGATGATAACACAAAGAGAGTCCCAGATACATATGATTGAGTCTAAGAATTTTCCCCGTTTAAGGTATTAACAGACCTGATACTATAATCTAGTTTAAGAAAAAAAATATTGTTAGCAAAAACAAACTTGCATGAAGAAAGTTATGACAGCAAATAGGTGTCAAAATACAACGGTGAAATAACACTCAGACTTGCGTTCCCTCTTATTCATTCAACCGTGGCCACACGTGTGCACATTTATACTTACAGCTTTGATCGCTGCCTCTGGGAACATAATAAATTCTAGGACCTTCACACAGACCCGTAAATGCAGTCTCGACCACGAAATCCCCAGTTTCAACAAGACGTACTGAATTCTCTGTCTCAGGGAATGATTCCTTGGGTGTTCTTATTTTTCGGATGTCTGTTAAGTCACATAAAATTTGTCCAGGCACGAAAGTTAGCAGAGCACAGTGTCACTAGCTTAGGTTTCGAGAATTAAGGAATGTCAGATCGGTGTCTACTTTCAGGAAGGTACTATATTTGATCACCACACCACTAGTCGAAACTCCGTCAAATGTTACTGACGTTAATATGTTAATTGCCACACCGGCCAAATTTTGTACATAGAGTTTGTGCAGAAATCTGATCTGGCTCAAAGGCCCAGTACTTAAAAAAAACAGTTTAGTCTCTATAAAAAAAAAACCCGTTAGTGAGAGTTTTACTCTGTCTATTTATGAAGACACAAGCACTGTCAGACAGGTGTTAACTTGCAAACCCACGTGGTTAAAAGATAAAAAACTGTTTATGTTTCTCACAGGTATGTCTCTTGTACTAAAACGCTGGTAAAGTTTGGGTACCACAGTTTCACTATATAAAATGGAAAAAGCACATATAAAATAATTATACATACTATGTACTCGGATACACTGATAATTTAAACTGCAAGCGTAGCTTGTCTTATAATTTAACACTTCCTGTGGAATAAGTTATATTTAAAAAAATCATCAATCCTCATGAATACGTGCGTATTCCGTCAACCCTCATGAGGCTTCTAGCATTTATAAGTTAGTTTAGAAAAATTTGTTCTCGTCTGATTATTTAGCAGTAAAATTAAGTTCATTATAGCTACATTGTTGTTTAAGCTAGAAATTTTAATTTATTCTGCTTTCCACTGAAACACGTCACTAGAAAATAATACAGACTTATGTATTAAGCGCTCTGCACCAAATCTAACTAGAGAAATAAATTAAGCGATTTACTACTTTAACACTTCACAAAATACTAGAATATAATATATATAATATATTTTACCTCACACAGAACTACAGGTAGTCGCACAACTTAAGAATTATATGCTTATATTTATGGAAGTCTAGAAGTTCGACAAATTGTCGAAACAAACTGAGAAACTTCGCTATACAGCTTATACTGTTCCGAGCAACCTGTCTACTGCGAATTTAGAGGACTGAATGAAAATAAATTTTCAAACTCTGGTTATCTATTACCAGACAAAGAGGTAAACGTTAATTTCGACAAACCGAATTAATCCCCCTTTCCGTCTATAACACTACGTTTAACACCTAAACGCATGTCGTAACTGCCACCTACTGACCGAGAGTGCGCATGTCAATTGCGAATCTCCCAGACAAATGTCTGCTCTGAGCTAATGCGTCTGGCATGGTTCACGCCTCCGTCTAACTATCGGACCGTGAGCGCTCATATCAGGTGCGAATGCAGAGGGCGATATTCACACTTTCCGAGAAACCCGCCTGAAAAACGCTGTGACAGGTGAAAATGCTATACGATAGGTCGGCGCTATATCTGAGATGGACTGAGACATAATCGCACCTCTCGTCAAACTGCGCGAATGACATCTGACGCAATAAGGTTACTAGTCAGTATGAGAAAGAAAAACGATGATGGGAAAGAAATATATTTTTCGCAACGAACGAATGCGAAAATACAGGAAAAAGGATAAAATGATAAAAAAAAATAGAGGATACGGATGACAGAAAAAAACGAGGATATATGCAATATATAGATCATAAATGTCTACGTGACAGTGACATACAAGTGAAGTTAAATAAAAGCGTGTAAAAAATAGGACCACTTTAGCACAGTAGGATTCACGCTTAAATTATTTCCCTTGTATCGCTACCAACTGTATACAACACTCGTAAGCACTGACTAAATGAACAGCGTCCTTAAAAAGAAACTTGTCATGCATGACATCATCTATTTTGACATACTCAATGATTCTTTTTCCTGTTTGTATTTTAACCTGCTGTAGCTGCTGTAGGATTTCGTTATGTTCTCAGCAAAATGAAATAATAATTTGAAAAGGTTGAAAATTATCAGAATAACTGGTACTTGGAAACGGTCATCTATAAATTATTGAAGATGAAAGAGTGGTCGAGAATTATATCCCTTGTATATTCCTACAATACAAACAAATAATGCGGCAAAAAATGATAATTATTTTTAATTTTATTCATTTTATTATTTTTTTACGACAGATTATTGTATTGTCATGGGGAATACACAACTTTGCCAAGTTTCAGAGCTATTGCTCATCTGGAAGTGATTAAAAAATCGATTGCAAATTTTAATGTGATACGAAAGTGACACGATCGTGACATACAAGTCATGTTAAATAGAAGCGTGTAAAAATTAATAGCATGGATCTAAAAACAGCATCGTAGCACACTAGGAAGATATTGTACTGATGTATCACAACATCAACTTTTGTGACACTCTTGCAAATCAGAAATAAAGCATTTATCAATTATGAAAAGCTACGACCCTGGTAACATATAGAATATAAATATTCACAATGTAGAACTAATGTTTATTGTACATTTTTATTTTATTTAAGATTATGTATATAACTGTTGTATTTAATATGTAAACATATAGCATATGTTGTGCATCAGCCAAAAACTTTGTTTCCTCTAACTAATAAAACAAAAACAATTGAACAATTAGAAAGCAAACGTGATTCATGCAATACACGTTTTATCCTGTTCAAAATAAATTGACTCCCTTGGTAATTACAAAAAACATTTTGCCCCGATGTAAAGTTTCTTTTCTTCTTTATATGTTTATTTCCCACTCTGTAAAGTGTCAGACTGTATGCTCTGTAAGGAAGAGTGGTGTGTTGTTGAGATCAGGCATGCTCCAGTCTACCCAGCTGTAAATGGGTAACTCACCCTAGTCCTGAGTTAGGGAAGGCAAAGGCTCCAGGGGAAGCAGGCCCTAAACTTGGTCACTCCAACCGACGCAGGATGGTGTATGTATGAAGTAGAAGTGTAGAGTGTGATTACCGCGAATTGTGTACTGTTCGTGTGCTGACCAATATAACCACTCATACACTTGTGTCTACAAGGCACCAATGCAGACTGCTGGAATCTTTGTTTACTCAATTTATTCAGACGTACACACTGGGACATACGAGTACATCATGGTATGTTGACATATCAATTTGTAGGTATACATAGCAGATCTGAAGTCATGACACATTCAGAAATAATGGGCAGTACATCAAAAGTTCAATTGTCATGATACATTATGGCCGCATCCCCCTATCTGACTAAACGCGTCAGTGAAGGCAGATCGGTAAATAACTAAAGTTACTTGACGTCCATAGTTTGTAGTATATATTATGAAACCACGAAAGAGGGGGTTTCTAGCAAGATTGAGATCTCCCTGTCACTGTCCGATAATAGGATAAATAATCTGTTCTCTTGGCAGTGATCAAAACATATGATGACCGAAATCTAACATGGCCGCCTCCCTGAGTTGTCGTTCACTCATTCATAGGAAGGAGAATATAAGCCAGAGTTAATTTATAATGGGTATATAAATGATTTCATAAATGTTTCCATACAGCTCTACGGTGATCAGGTTAATTCACGTAGCCATAACCGCTGTAGGAAAGTCTGTCATCTTCGTCGATACAAAACACGACCCTAGCGATACGAAGCACAATGTTCCATCTAGGTCGAATCGACATGAGATCATCAAAATAGGGTCTGGCAATACATGGAGTCCGAATTATACATTGTACCGTACCTTAGGAGAATCTCTAACATAAACTATAGTAGAGATACCATCTCCTTTAGAAGAAAACCACTTCATGAATCATATTTCCTTAAGAATCTACCAGCCCTTTGAAAAGTGCGTACCCGCCATTATCACGGTACATCGGAACTCATCACGACTTGACAAGACAACTCATACTTCCGCTAGACCGGAATAACAAGAATCTAGTCCCTCCTACCCATCCAAAATATACAATATAGGACTGATTCTACTTGTACTAATAATATGTAATACATATGAATTCAGGCCATAAACACAATAAGCAAATTAATATATTTTCTGGCCCTAAAAAATAAGTACAAACGTAAGAGCAATCCATGCGCCGGATCAATATCAAGAACGATTACTCCTATAATCAAAAGTGTGAATCAAACATGGATTATCTCGCTTTTACCATAGACAGCATTTTCATACACAAATGAATGAATGTCTATATTTTTCCCATATTAAATAGCCATATCGATTTTTGTAATATGTGCGTCAAAATATGCACGCAACACCCGAGTTGCACGCAATGTTGTGTGCATGAACAACTAATCCATCCTATGTTGCATTATGTGAACGTTGGTTGCACAAAATCATCAGCATTACATGGTCTCAGGTTGTGTGGTGTAGTGAGAAGAGACGGTGACTTCAGCGTTTGTATGCTTACCAGCACATACTACTTGTGTAAACTAAGAAAGAGCTAAATTTAATACTTTTTAACTAATGGAAATGCTTGTCCAGTTCTTGTCTTTAGCTCTACAATGGTGACTGTCATACCATCTCAATATTGTTTACCTTTGTTACTAGATGTTTTCATACCCCAATGTATAGCCAATATGATGAGAAATTGTGCTAAGAGGCATCCGTTTAACACTCCAGTTCTTTACACAAATGTTTTAATAAGTTGTCCTTAAGATGTCCTTTTATGGAGAAATCTGCATCTCCCTTCTTTATACGTTTTTATATTGATCTTCAGTGGGACTCCATGATGCTTCATCAATTTTCATGTGATTCTTTGTCTACACTGTCAAATGCGTTTTGATAGTTCATAAATCCAGTGTAAAGAGTTAAGTTCCATTCTAGTATTTTTTCGGGTCCTGAAAATGGAGAAAACAATAGTAACACTGTAACCTACCATCAACTTGTAAAAAGCTAATGAGAAGGGTTAGATATGGGTGGGTTACTCAATTATGTAAAAATTGTAAACAACAAACATATTGGTTTGGTTTTAAGGATTATCTTCCCTGCACACGGAAAACTCTATCAGTGCTCCGATCTCCTCCATTAAATCAAACAAGGAGGATCCCAGCACAGTGCACAAACTCCGTAGCACCGGCGAGAATCCCAATGTATGTATTTGGGAATCACACATTTTATAAATATTTTTGTGGTGGGGAGGTTTCTAATTTTTTAAATTTTGCCAGGGCAGATTTCCAACTGCCTTGGGATTTTAAACGTGCACATCTCCTATGTTTTCGCCCTTATCCGATAAGGCTTGGCATCCAATCTCACTACCCAAGAGACCAGAGGAGTGTATGGTATTTTTAGGACAACGGGTTCTGAAAAAAAATTTCCATAAATTATTTCCCTCAACTGGGATTTGAACTTGGTACCTCAGGAATTCGAGGCGGACACATTACCATTCAGCCACTCCAACCCCCACACAAATATTAATATGTAATACTTGATTGAGAAATGATGAAAAATTACATTACGTCTGCGTTGATGGCGACGATGCGTGTTAGCTTGACTTTCAGTAATCTTGTGGTGAACGGTTTTTATTGTGTATACTATTAGTAGTAGTACTGAAGAAACAGAACTAGAAGTTTGTATGAAAATAGTGAAGTCCCATGCTATACATGCCCTCCCTTCTAAGCTGTTACTTGGGACAGCTGTCAATTGTAGACACATGCTGTGGTTATTTGTTCTTTGGCTTTCTTTCCAGTGTATTGGGGTGACAGCTTTGAAAATCCGCTCCAACATTCTGCTTTCCCGGAAAATAATTCACCGTAAATGAATATGGAGACAAAAGAAGACTCCATCGTAGTAATCGCTAATTTAACTTCTTAGATACAGCCAAGAAAGTTAAAGATTGGTGGTCGATTTGTACTATAAAATGTTTGGTTCCTGCTCCCTTGATTGGTCCTCTTATTTTCCCTGTGGTTATCTTTTCAGGACTCACCAGAGAAGAGCACACTATTGTGTCAAAGTCCAAGATTGTGTCATACAAGCACAGTACTTGGGTCACTTCCTCACAAACAGGGGAATGTTGGAGGTCCTTCTGACTAACTGCCAGTTTCTTCCTTTCCTTATTCTCTGTTGTAAGACATGCAGCGTGATAAGGACGGTTTTTCCTTATGCAGTCTGCAGTATGGTGGTTACTCAATTTGCAAGTTTGTACCATTTATCTTTCTTTTTTCAAGGTTTCGTATCAGATCCTAGAGGGTTTTTGTCTTTATAGTCAAATCGTTGCTTGTTTGTTGTATGATCCTTTTGTTCATACTGGCATAGTTTTGTGGTGCATTAAAACTTTCACCCAGTTTCTTCTTATTTCCTTGGGTCATATACTGAGCCATTTGGTGACTTTCTGCATAAGTGATTATGTCCACTAACTCTCTTCAGACCTGATATTTTGTATCATTTTCTCATACTCTGACATATCTGACTTCTAATGTTCCTTGATACATTATAATTTGATGTCTACCCAAGAGTGTTATACATCAATTTGTTTGTAATTGAACAGACTACCATATTTAGATGTTAAATTAATATTTTAAAAATTTATATTGATGTGAGTTTTAAAAAATTGAAGGAAAGTCAACAGTAAAATACACAAAAAAATTATAAAAATGATATTTCACAAAGAAGAAAAAAATAAAGTATTATCAGAACAATTAACAACAGTCATATTTTATTGTAGTCTGACCATTTCTGCATTATATGTTACATTTCCAAAACAATTCAACATTAAATAATAAAATTATGCAAGTTTTTGAAATGTTACATAACTATGCTTTTCCAAAAAAAAAATAAAAAAATCTTCCACTGAATACATGACAGTTATTTTAGGTAGCTGCAACATCTTAGCTAAAATAATGAAATATGACTTCAGTAGACATATTTCTAGTGTAACACTGTATGATCACTAACACATAAGTAAAATCAGTTATGAGGGTGACATAATAAAGACTCAACACATCTTTATATATTTCCTACTATGGCTTGTGGTATTCTGACAGACAATTCCTACCTGCATGAAAACATTTTAAAAAAATATCACAAACTTTACATTTAACTTTTTATTTTTCTTTCAATCTTTACAATCTGATATCAAAGCTTACCACTTCTTTTTGTCTCTGTAAACTTGGGGTCCATGGTGTGCTGAGAAAAAACTGGTGGCTTTGAAGTGAGTAGTGCATCATCATACAAACTTATGTTCCCCAATTCCAGATTAGTTCTTCTGTAAAATCTAGCTGACCATATCTAGCTGGTCTTCCACATCTGGGTGTTTTTTCTGATAGTCTTGAAATAAAATGTAAGCATCTACCATAGTAATATCCAGAAAATGAAAAAAAGAGTTTTCCAATATTTATTGGTCTTTCTCAAAACATTGTACTTGTTAATTGGCTGGTCACTCTTGTCCACTACTTTCATAACTAACTACAGTATAAGCTAAACCAAATGGTCCATTTGCAGTGATCCTACCTAAATAAACATCAAAGTATATCCACTAACAGCATCAGCAAGAACCCATAATTTCATCCCCCATTTTGTTGGCTTGTCTCTAATATACTGTCAAAAAGAAAACACCCTTTTCTTATATATATTTTCTTATATTCTTTCATAAAATTACAGTTTGAAGAAGTCAATGGGTCTCAAAAACTGCTTTGTATTTTCTCTGGTGCTTACCTCTGACAGTTGCAGACTGGAACCCTCGCAGGCGAAAAAGGTGGAGGGTTGGAAGGTGGGCCTTCATCAAGTCAATCATAACCAAAACATCTGCAAGAAGAACAATTTAAAATTAATTTTTACAGATCAACAATAGAATTCAAAGTTACAGTTTAGTGTACACAGGAAAATTGACACACATTACATTTTCCGTACAAAGGAATACTGTCAATCATAAGTCATATGATGTAAATAAGAATTTTTTAAAGCAGAGACACAGGGCAAATTAGGTCAGAAAAATCAGCTGATTCAGAAGTTACGTCAGATCCACTTTATATTTATTTCCTGGTGCCATGAGTTCTGTGTTAACTGTTTGAAAGGTGAAATATTTGTTTCTTTTTTTTCAAAAACAAACAGAAAGCAGCTATACTGACTACAATAGCCCACTAAAACGACTGTTTTACTACTTTTCAAAATCAGCTGTCATTTCGTTAACGAAGTAACATTACCTTTACATGTACGGCTGGTGATCTGAGTTGTTCTGAGCTGTATTTTCGCCATCCAACTCATCAGACGTTTCCAAGTCCTCTGAATAATCATCAAAACAGGAATCTACATCACTAGATGCATTGTAGTCATTTTCAGACTGCATTTTGTTTACGACCTGTTAAGTCGAGTTGATCGGAAAAAATCCAAAATGGCAGACGGACAAATTCGGTGTTTACGTTTTTCTGCGTGTAATTTCAAAGTCAAAATAAGTGAAAGCTGTATATTTTTTAGCACAAATATAATTTTTAACATGTAATCTTAATATAAAACATAGATTTGAAGTCAGAATTAAAAAATAAATGTGCTTTTTTTACTTCAAAAGTCATCGTTCCATTTGTAACGATTTTTTTTATATCCGGTCTGAAGAGTGCTAATCTGTGTTGTTCTCAATCAGGAACTTCTTAGTTTCAGGGGTTATAGTATCTAGTAGTTGTTCTATCAACAGCATCCAATTTAACCCTTCAAAATCCTGATTGAAATTTCCTAACTTAAACAACCACAGTAGATAAGTCTCCAGTCTTGCTATAAATTGCTGATAATTCTCTCCAGGCAAATACTTAGCAGTTTAAAATTTCTTCCTATATGATTCTGAGTTTTGTTCGTTACTGTATCGTAGTAATGTTGCAATGCCGACAAAATCTTAATGTGGAATGTCATTTTGAAACAATTCACTTCTCGTTCAGTGCGACATATATTCCCAAATTTGAGTTAATAAAAGGGTAAAAATGGAATTAAAATAAAAACTCTCAGACCAGCAGTCAGTTTTCACCAGACATGTGGTAAGATCTAAATACGCATTCACTACTTCGCTCAATATTTCTCACTTGCTTACAAAGAAGAAAACGAAAAAACCATATCAAGATGTTGAGTTGCTGAAAGATGGAGTCCTTATTGGTCCTTCTTTTTGAAGGTTTCTCTAACGAGCATGAACTTATGCCAACACTACAAGACTTACAGCTATCTGATAGCACTGTTACCTGGAGTATACAGGTTTTTCCAAGTGACTTGCAAACGCACTTTGTGACCGACTTGGAACTGTGGGAATAGTTTTCATTTCTTCTTCCTCTTCTTCCTCGTTCGCCCTGAAAAGGACGGTGGTTGCGTTGTGTCTGTTTACGCCGTAGCTGTGACAACTGCACCTTTCGGTCGACACATCCGACTTCAGCACGGCATTTTTTAGGGACCGGGTTTGCCTTCCAATTGCGATCCGCACTCGCTCAGCCAGACTGCACTGCTGCAGACTGTTTCCAGGACCGCCACGTGGAGGTGGAGTGCGGTCTTGACCAGCTCTGGTTCGCTGGTCCTGATGCAAGCAGTCAAGCTATGGGTCGCTGACTGCTTTCACTATTGCTGCATCTTTGGGTCCCCTGTTTTCATTTACGTTCAGTGAGTCGTCAGATATATCCGACACTGCACTGTCAGCCATCGTTGTATGAATGATATTTTATGACTTCACCGTGAAATAGGGGCTATTAAATTATTATGAATGAAAGGACAAACACGTGTTGAGGATATATATATATATATATATATATATATATATATATATATATATATATATATATATATATATATATATATATATATATATATATATATATATATATATATATACTGAAGCACATTAAAAACGCACCACTATTATATATACTGATGCCGAGAAGCTGGCAAAAAAAAGTGTGGGAATGGATTTTCCCCGTGTGTGCCATGCGGTAGAGAGCGAATGGCTGCTGGAATGGAAAGTGCAAGATTCAACCCATGGGTGTGTGTACAGACTACATGAAAACGATGAAAGTTACACGTGCAACACGATTCTCAACAGCTATGACCCTGAAAATGTGTACGCGTTGTGGCAGTATACTCGGTATAAAAAAGGCCGTTGAGACAAAACACCCAGTACATGTGCTTGAAATGCCACGACTATCTGAAAACGACCGCCAACGAGCCATTAGTATGTTGGAGACCGGAATGAGCTCGCGGGCCATTGCCAGAAGGATGAATTGCCACCACAGCACTATTGTACGTCTCAATGAACGTTACGGAACCACTGGCAGTGCCCGGGATAGACTTCGGAGTGGCCAACCACGAGTTACTACCCCTGCGCAAGATCGTCATATTGTGCTGAGTCACCTAAGGAATTGACTCTCCCGGCAAGTCAAACAGCAAGAGCAATAGTGGGTAGACATGGGCAAGTCTCTCGAATGACAGTCATACGACGACTCAGAGATACAGGCCTTACTGCAAGACGACCTTATGTTGGGCCAAACTTGACTCACAGACATCGTTAGCAGCGCCTGCAATGGGCAGAGCAACATATCAGATGGACTAGACTGCAGTTGAATGCTGTCCTATTCACAGACGAGAACAGATTCAACATATCCTTTGCAGATGGACGTATGCGGATTTAGCGACGGTGTGAAGAGCGCTTTGCAGATTGCTGTGTCAACCGATTTCGAGGTGGCAGTATTCACATTTGGGGAGGATTCAGTTTTCACCATCGCTTGCCTCTTCACGTCTTCCGTGGAAATGTTAATGCTGTGACATATCGAGATGAGGTTCTGGATGCACTGGTTGCTCCTGCGTTCACAATTTATCCAGACTTGCAGCTTCTCCAGCAGGATAACGCACGTGCATTTTTTTTTGTATTTTTGGTTTTCTCCCTTGCCTGCACAGAATGCAATGAATTTCATAACAATCAAATGTACAAATTAATGACCAGCATGGATTCATAGGAAAATGAATAAAGATTCCAAATATGTAAACTTGTACACACTTATATTTACATTTCACACTCTGTTCCTGGATTATACAGGTGGTGCGTTTTTAATGTGCTTCAGTATATATATATATATATATATATATATATATATATATATATATATATATATATATATATATATATATATATATATATATATATATATATATAAGAAATTTAAAACATATGAAATATAAATTCCTGTGCCGCTTCACGAATTATCAGCAGTCTCTATTGATGGTGCACCTGAAACGTTGGGCACCACCAATGCATTAATAGCCCTCTATGTTAAAAATAAAAAAGGAAAAAAAAACTTTTCCTGACTTTGTATCCTATCACGACATTATCCACCAGGATGCTTTTGTGTATTAAAATACTTAAATTTGGACATCTCATGAATGCTGCTTTAAAAAATAATAAATTCAATTCGAGCACCTGCACTACAACACTGGCACTGTAAAAGTCTTTTGGAAGAGTTTGTAAACTGATTTAACATTGCACACATAAGTACGTTATTGAGCAAAGGTAAAGCTCTCGCTCGTTTTTCCAGCTTGACCTAGGAGACAAAAGACTTTCTAACGTCCAAGAATACTAACTTTGTAGCACTTACTGATCCTTCCTGGCTACTGGATTTCGCTTTCCTCACAGATGTTATCGGCAAAATGGACAGTTTGTATTTGACGTTTGAGGAGGAAAAAACAGGTGGCGCAAATTACCGTCGCTGTAAAGTTTTTCGCAGTCAAATTGTATATGTAAATGTCACACGAGGGGAAGTCAGTAAGTAGGTCACAAACTGATATGGGATTGCTGGAAGTTATAGTTGTTAGTTTCCAAGGCTGTCATTAGGTAGCATCAACATCCAGCTTGAGATTACTTTATGCTACGTGTAGGACAAGCAGCTCAGATAAAAATAACGACCGTGCTCGTGGAGTGTACGACCAAAGAACAGCGTGCTGTTGTGCGTTTTTTTTTTTGGGGGGGGGGGGGGGGGCAAAAGGACTTCCTGCAAAGGATAGTCGTAAGGAAATGTTTATTTTTTACGGTGAGAAGTGGCTGTCGCTAAAAGCAGTACATAACTGGGTCGATAAATTTTCTCAAGGACGCTCAAAAATTGCTGATGAAAACCGGCCTGGTCGTCCTCTTCAGATTGCGACAGAAGCATCTGTGCGGCGGGTGGGGAAGATGATTCAAGCTGACAGGCGAGTAACGATAAACAGTATAGCAACTGCATTATGGTGTTCTCATGGTTTAGCCTACAGCACAATGCATGATTGTTTGAATTTTCGAAAAGTGGACTCACGGTGGGTGCCCAGACAACTAACTAAGGAACACACAAAAATGAAACCAATGGGCCTGTCATCTCTTTCGGTACACAGGTGAAGGATAAGACATGCTTAGCAGGATTGTTATTGAGGAAAACTCACGGATGCATCACTACTAACCCGAATCAAAGTGTGCTTCAATGCAATGGAAACATCCTTCTTCACCTTCTGCCTAGAAATTCAAGGTTACGCCATCAGCAGGGAATGTTATGCTAACAGTGTTTTGGGATTCTCAAGGAATGCTGTTAACCCATTTCAGAAGACAGGTGAGAATGTGAATGCTGCATGGTACTGTGAAGTTATGTTGATGCGTCGGGATGCAATTCGAAGAAAACGTCCAGGCCTACTGACTAGAGGAGTACTATTCCATGACGACAATGCCAGTCGGGTTTCCCTTCCTGATGCATTATAAATGTTTATACAATACCAAACCTACCCTCTGTGCTGTTCTTACTGTTCTAAGTCTACTATCATTTACTAGACACAGTATTAAGGTCTTTGTCTTGTTTGGACTGGCCTATACTGTATAATAGGTGAACAACAGAAGTGATTGCGTCATTAATATGCTGAACTGCCCGTGGTAAAACTTCCGGTGTTATGTCTTGCGGTTCGCACTAATGACCTGTCATCGAAGCATCATTTATTGGTGATGCCTACATGGCAGGGAGGATAGTGTGATTCGCTTGCATAGCTAGGCGGGGTTGTCGCACGGAAGGTCCAGGGTTCGAATCCTAGGTAAGCCAATCACGCCTGTTGTTTTTCTGTTATCTAGTGTTCTACTTCTTTATTTCTTACGAGTTCCTGAAAACATACCTTTATGTTTGTCTCATACTAATTTACAGACGACACACGGCTCGATTAACCCAGGAGAAAATTGAACAACTAGGGTGGCAACTTCTTGAACATCCGCCTTACAGCCACGACTTAGCTCTGAGCGATCTCCACCTGTTTGGTCCACTAAAAACTCACCTTGGCGGCAAACGTTCCGCGGATGGGGCATATAAGATACAATATTATTTTGGCTCCACATATCTCTACGAATTATTATTTTCAATAATAGACACTGTTAAATCTAACCGCAGGTCGCGGTTCACTGATGCTCATCTAGGTGACTGTTTGCATGCAGGAACATCATAGTACACTCTTAACTATGAAATGTAGGCCGATGACATCTAGTGCCACAGATCACATTAAGTATTTGTTTGATTCAACTGCTGCGAAAATCAAATATTTTAATCCTGAATATATGGAATATCATAGAATTTGTTAACTCCCTTACATAAGCAGTTTTAATATTTTGTTGTAAAAATTATGGCGTATTTGTCTCCTGCTGTGTAGCGGTGTTCTAACAATGGCCAAAAAAACGAAGAGTATTAAAATGAGGGTTTTTTAAATGAGGGGGTTCTTCTTCGCTCGAAATTACTCTTGGCAGAGATACAAACAGAAGAATGATGCTTCTGTTTCAGGGAGCGCGTCACAGGAATTTTAAGAAATACAGCATAACAACCGAGATCATCTAAGTTGTTGTAAAATTGTATCTTCCCTTTCCTTATATGACTTATATGGCTTATATTTGGGACCTCAATGGACGCAGCAATTGAGAGACGCCAGCAGTCAGCGCGATCATAGCTTGACTGCCTGCGTCAGGACCTGCGAACCAGAGCTGGTCAAGACCGCACTCCACCTCCACGTGGTGGTCCTGGAAACAGTCTGCAGCTGTGCAGGCTGGCTGAGCGAGTGTGGATCGAAATGGGAAGGCAAACCCGGGTCCTAAAAAAAATGCCGTGCAGAAGTGGGGGGTGGATGTGGTCGACCGGAAAGGTGCCAGATTTCACAGCTACGGTTGTAAACAGACACAACGCAGACCAAAGCCCGTCCTTTTCAGGATGGCGAACGCAAAGAAGAAGAAGAAGAAACCTTATATGGACAATATAGGTGGGAATTTGTTATTATGACTTTACACTATGACAATTATATGAGGAGAAAAAAGACATTTCTCATCCGTGAACATTCCCCCCTTTCCTCAGTCGGTTTTCTCGTACTTTCTGAGAGGTTCCCAGGGTAGATTACTTTAAAAGCTATTGGTAGTTATATATATTCTTAATTAACTGGTACAATTCAACTCAATAATTATTAAATCAACTATGAATTTGTATTTACAGAAAAAATATATTTAATAAATCAATTGCAGTTAGAAAGTTTTTAATTAGATATTTTTATAAAATAATGATTTCCATTGATGTTGCTATCAATGGTAGTGACTTTTAAAGTTCCTATCGCTTAAAAAAATAAAATTCTTTTCGCTGGGCCTATGTGTGTAATACGTAACTTGTCAGTTGTTGATGATGATTTGTTGTCGGTGTTGGGTTCCATCACTGTTAGTTCCCAAGAGTGTTATTGACTGTTCCGTTCAATCGTCTCAATTTATGTGGCAGGAGTAGTTAGTACGTCCCCTGGCAGTAATGCTGGGGTGTAACCAACTCCAATTGTCAAAGATAAGCGCCTTCAAGATCCGTTTGATGTAGGCCATCTAGCGTAGGACTGATGGCAACTTTAATCACAGACCTGTACTGCCCAAAGGTTTACTGTACCACAAAACTGATAGAAAAAAATGTTTACTTTTTCTTAGTATAGGCATGAGAATTCTGTCAGGCGCCCTCTGCTTCAATTTCCACCACTTAATCTTCCCCAGAAATAAAACGTTGCCTTCCCTGAGGAGTAATGTTAAACAAAGTTTTTCCAATTGAAAGTGCGGTACGACAGGTGTAACGATATTTGTGTATCTCCTTTTACATTCACTTTCATTATCTCCAGAATTTATCACTGTATTTCTTCATTTTCCGCATTCTTCGTCATATATTTTGACATATTTAATGCTCCTCTCTATTTTTTGCTCCGCCCGCTCCCAGACTTATTTACGTTTCACCAGGTGAGCTGTAGTATTATCGAGGTTAAGAAGACTTGTCAGAGGATAATACATTTATCACCTTAGACGTCCAGCCACCTGTATTAGAGACTCTCTTTATGACACAATATGATCGCGCACGATCGATGAAAAGAAAGCCAAGTTATGTGTTTTGAGAAAAACCGTCAGGCGGATGCACGAGGACACAGGTGATAATTAGATTATCACTTCCTCTGGATCGTCTTGGTATCAATATTACTGATAACCTGTCTGGAGAGACTACGTTTTGGCTGAGGGATATGAGTTCACAGATTTGTTTGTGAGTTTGCATAAAGATAAGTTGCAAGCGGAAGTATTCTCGCCCTTATTAGAAAGACGTTCACGCGTTGGAATTTTTTAAATGTAATATTGTTAAAAACACGCGGTGGGGTAATGGATTCTTAAGGGGGGGTGGGGGGGAGATTATGATTTAACACCACGAAGAAAAAGTTTCAGAGCTTACCATTGGCTTAATATTTGGATAGCAGGAATAGACATTGGTTCCCATTGGCACGGTTGCCGGGAAGAACAATCTGGGATTTGAACGGAGAACTGGAAACATAATCAAGCGAAACATAATCTAGCACAGATCAGACTTTATCGCAACGTCAAGCTAGCAATTCACCTGAGCCAGAAAAAGAAAGATCGGTCAAAGGATTCCAAAATTGTAAGTGACAGATCGGGGTATTTGGGCAACTTTAAACTTAAAAGCAAACCCGCATTTTAAATACGAGACTGGCTAACTTAAAGGGACCAAGATCGGAGTATTTGGGCAACTTGAAAACTTAAAAAAAGTAAACTAGCATTTATTAATTACAAAGACTGGAGTAATAAGGAATCAGATCACCATTCATCAGAAACATGTACAGACCAAGTGATTCGAAATAGCATCTTACCTAAGTTGCTAGTGTCCATTCTAAACTGTGCTGGAGAGAATGTGTGTTCTCAAAAGCTACTTTGGGGTAAGTGTAAACATTTATTTTTACACATGTGAATTTGACATGCTTTCCTTTGCTACGTGGTTATATATGAGGCTGTTAACCTCAAACATATTATAGTATTTTCGTAAACACACTACAGCAAGCGCTGGTGTTTGTTTTATACTAATTCGCAATAGACACGCCAAAAGCAACAGAAACCCAGACTCCGACTGGATCAGTGATGAGTGTGATGATTACATCACATGAATCTAAAGTGTATCATTACATTTTTGTGAGATATTTGTTTACCTTGTTAATTGCAATTCAGGACAAATCATTACATTTCACGCTGTCCAATGCACAAATTGTCCCAGTTTAATACCCAGAAGAATATTGGTGATTTTAATCATCTTTCCTGAGCTACGTTGTTTATACTCAAGAATAATTATTCAGAGAGACTAACATTGGCGGTGTGGTACATCGAGGACGGTCCTTTATTTGCAACCCACAATGTACTTAGCAGAGTGGCATTTGTTTTTTTTAATTTTGTCTAAAGTTCGTTTTGATACGAAGCGGGAAAGACGGAAGCTCTACGCTAAAAGCTAGGAAATCTAACACTATACGGCGCTAATCTTGGACAACATGTTGTGTGGAGAAAAGTTACCCACATTTTAC